>OU343225.1:258902011-259005435 GCA_910596185.1 Chrysanthemum makinoi
AAAAACGCTTATTTATATTTACGATCTTCTATTGTTTTGTCGATAACAAACGTAAAATCATTTTAACTAAACAAATAAAATACGTAAATAGTTTGAACTAATAGTTTCTAACATATTCACATTTTCACATAAAACACTAAAACAAGTATAAGTGATTTTATGATTTAGTAATACATATGTACAACAACTAGTGTTTACATATTTGGATAAAATATACACATAACTAGTATGTAGTATATTGGGTAATATAAATGGGTAGAAACTTAAGTATCACAACCCATTGGGTAAATACATTGAATGTAGTTGGGTACAACCCAAAGCCCATAACCCATGGATCTTGACCCATAACCCATTGCATGACATCATGCTTATATCACATATGGATAATACCCATAACCCATGGATCAATCCATACCCAAGTGACTAAGTGAAATGCACTCAAAGATACATTGTATCTAGCCAAAGATCCATGGTTCAACCCATGACCCATGACCCATAACCAAAATACCCATGGTAAAGAGGAGCGCTCCACGGATCCCTAGCTTTGTGCTAGCCGGATCCTTGTGGAAGGGATCCGGATCCGGGAACAAGGGATTTTTCCTCTATAAAATGAGCCATTTCTTCATTTATTGATCATCTCTTTTAACACACTTTCCAGTTAAATCTCACTAACCTCAGATCCAAGAGATCTATGTTTGTAGTTTTGTTTTGTGTGATCTTTTAGGTTCCTCTTAAAGGCAAGACCACCCAAGTCAAGTCAAGTCCATGAGTTGCCATGCTTCCTCATCATCAAGGCTACTCAAGTCTTCTTGTTGATGATTCCTTTCTTTCCTCAAAGAAGTGTAGTGTTGAAGACATTAGTGAAAGATGTCTCAAGTGTCAGATCGAAGATATTAGTGAAGGGTATCTATCGTCTATAACATAAGCACGTATGGTAGGTGCTTAGAAGTCAAGACAAAGAAGCATTAGTGAAAGGTGCTTAGAAGTCAAGACAAAGAAGCATTAGTGAAAGGTGCTTAGAAGTGAAGACACAAGACATTAGTGAAAGGTGTCTTGTAGATCTAGTCAAAGGCATTAGTGAAAGGTGCCTTAGATGTACATTCGATATGGTGTGTTTCGATGTACAAGATAGACTAGTATTAGATCCAAGGATATTGATATCCTTGATGATGTTGTAAAGGAGTAGATCTCCTTTGATTAGTCGCTGGGTGTAGTGTGGTAGAGTTCCTCCATTGCAATGGAACTAGGTGCTTAGCCTAGTACCTAATAAAGGGTAGGCAACATTGTGAAGGTGTAGTTCACCTTGGAGTGAAAGAACTAGGTACTTAGCCTAGTACCTTATAAAGGGTAGGCGTATTTGTGTAGGTGTGGTTCACCTTGGAGTGAAAGAACCCGTGGTTAGCCTAGCACCGAAAAGGGTAGGGACGCGTGAAGGCTTCTCCGTCGTAAGGAGATTGGTGTAGTGATTACGAACTCTCGAGTAGGTGACTCGGGAGTGGAGTAGTAGGCAAAAGTGTCCTTGTAGCCGAACCACTATAAATACTGTTTGGTTTGTGCTTCTTAATCTTCTCTTTTCATTACTTACCTTTATATGCTTGTTTATCAACATCCAACACACACATCCAAATAGATTGTCATAAGTCAATCTAAATAGATTAAAAGGAAGTTTTAATTGGCAAAACTATTCAACCCCCTTCTAGTTTTCCACAATTGGCATCGAGCTTCGTACCAAGTTGTTGAAGTATATTGTACATTAAAAACTTGATACGATCCATGGTTAATTGAAAACTACAAAGAAGGTTTTTCATAAAACACCATGTCTTTTAAAAACTATATGTTTGGATGTTGATTTGATAACAACATTTTTCTTATTTATTTTTTCATTTAATTGCACTAATCTTCTTTGTCATGTTGATTAGTCAAAGCTCATACCCACCAAGCTTTAGGAGTCGCTGGTAACAAGAATACCTTCCTTAAGAAGGTATCTTAATCGCAAAGGAGCGGGAATCGCCTAAGTGACATTTGTTGTGTCATTTGTAAAGACATTCCTAAGTGCGCTAGAGGTATGATTTTCTTTATTTTGCTTGATAATTAAGTATGCCTATTTAGGTATTTATATGATTATTTTTGTCTCATATATGTTTTACATGAAGCTTCATTAGAAGCCTTTTTCTCACATACGTGTTTTACTTCGCCTAAAGTCATGGTATATAAAACTTATGTTTTGTTCCTTTCAAATCCAATAATAAAACAAAACACGAATTTCAAAAATTCCTCCTTCCCTATAAATAACCCCATCATTTCCATCAAACCCTCACTTTTTTAAATCCTCCAATTTCAAAATTTTCTCTTATTCAAAACTTCATCTTCCTCCTCATTTCATCTCAACCAAAACCAAGAAGATCCGTCATCAACATGGTTTACATCGACTCGCTCATCGCCCTAACACACTCATACACTTGTGTTCCCTACGAAGAAGTTCACATATGGAGACATTTACTTTGTGTTGTTAATCTACATTGGGATCATATACCCAATCCTTTGTATCATCCTTAGTATTGAAATGCAATATTATTAATAATCTAGTTTATCTAGGTTATTTTTATCATAATGTGTTTGTCACTTATTTTGATTTATATGTTTTATATTCTTCCGTGATACATTAGAAGTCATGTATGCATGCTAAAAGAAAATGTAGGATAAAACATATTTTCGTGGTATAAAAACTGTAAAACCTATGTTTTATCAAATCGCTTATGTTACTACATATCCACGGATCCCAGATGATATACTAGCCGGATCCCTTTTGTAAAGGAACCGTGGATCCGTCCCATCGAAAACGTTTTCATGCAAGATTAAACCAATATCTTTCTAAATGTAATAATCCACTAGAAAGTCAAAACCTTGAGTATGTTAAAGTGTTAAATACCATTGTTAATAAAAATCTAGTAAAAACATTAGATTATCATAGGTTGACCACAAACATCTCTTTTTATTAACTTATCATTTTATAGGTTCAACTATGACGCATGAATATGAGTTTGATTTTTCACTCACTAGCGCCTACACTCCAAACATCTCTCTAACCCAACACACCGGCAATCATGTCCGGTTCAATAATTCTAAAACCGTCACTTCCGCGAAGGACGTATTGTAGACACCTCTCTATAATTCGAAGAAGGTATCAATACCTCCTTCCGAGCCATAGGACTAGAATACCTTCTTGAAATCAACGAGAAGATATGTCCAAGGTTCATAATGGAATTCTTCTGTCAAGTCGAACTCGTTCATAACGAGGATCGCTCTCTATCTCTTTGGTTTTATATCAAAACCAAAAGTTCACTCTAACCCTTGGGCATTTTGCTCACATCCTCCGAATTCCAAATCATGGACAATGTGCCTTCACGAAGATTGGTCTCTTGATTCTCTCTTCAACTTTCGTGAAGAAAATAGTCCATATTGTTCACACATACCCTCTCCTGAAGATTTAAATCGCATAATATGCAAACCTCGACCATATTACTCCGATCCAAACATTATCTTTACAAGGGATATCCGAGAAGAGTACAAGCCTCTTGCACTCATCCTACGTGAAAATGTTTGGAGTCTTAGGGAAATCGAGAAATTCTTCCCGCTTGTTGTGCTCACATGTTGTACTGTTTGCTAACACAACAACCATACAATCTCGCCTACTTTTTCGAAGGCTTAATTGCAATCTTCAAGGCTCCAAGAATAAACTCATCCCTTATGGAATGTTCTTGACACGCTTATATCATAATGTTATGCACTTCCATCCTCAATTTCAAAGTCCGTTGTATGCATTTCTTGTGAACAAGATGAAGGAACCGCTAAACATATCTCTCATGAAGACTTTCTTCATTCTTGATTCCACCAACACTCATCAATCACATAATGATCCTCCTAGCTAAAAACACTGGAAACTAATAGTATTCCAAAATAGGATCAAATCTCTTGTACTCGAGCTTTATCAATGTAATCCAATTTCCTTCATGAAATAAAACATTTTACATTTGATATCTTAGTATTAGAACTCTTTTTAGACTATTCTTGAGATATAATGCATTGTCAAGATCATTGCATACCTTTAGTAAAGGTCCTGCTGAAAGCAGATAGGCGATCCCAAAGATTGTACTAGACGGATCCCTACTCTTAGGGAACCGTGGGATCCGGCAAAAAGAAAATGCAATTGCAAGCATTGTATTTCAAACATATCCTTAGAACACCTCACACACTAAGCTAAACATAGTGTCTTAAGGCAAAATTAAGTCCTTGTCAAGATAGGTTGATCTTTCCTACTCATACATAACTCACCTAGATCACCTTAAGACGATTGTAGATCTACCGCTTCGCCTTAATCCATTACTCTTCCGCTTCTAAAACTCACACTTATTTTTACTTGATCTCTCCCATCTAGCCTTAGAAATCTTTCGATTATGGCAAAATTGATCATTAATCATCCTCACCTCAAAATTGATCAAAGTTGATCAAAATCTAGTTTTCCCATCTCAAAGCTTCTAGGATATTTTCCAAAACACTATCCTAAAACACAACCTAATCTCTAGGATCATTTAGCTTCAATTGACACTCTAAATCTTTAGTGTCATCCTTGCTCATCCATTGGTACTCTTGAAAGTTCCAAATCCTTCCATAAATAACAATCATTAGCTACATCATTCATTACCTTCAAGTACTCAAGCACCCTTCATTTAAAAACTTAGAGGACTGAAACACTTAAGATGATATAGGTCTTAGATCTTAGAAACATCATTTCCACTCTTTCATAACTGCAAAAGCCGGATCCCTAGGATTAGCCTTAGACGGATTCGGGAAGGAACCGTGGGATTCGGATGACAGTTTATGTCAAATCTTGCTAAAACAATCATTTCAACTCATCTTCCTAACTCAAACACTCCATCTCATCTTAAATGAGTTCCTAGATCACAAGGCAACTCGAGTTGACTCTTGTGCTTGTTAATCATCACATTCCAATGAATCCTAGTGGCTTAAGGCTTAAATGCACTTGCCAAATCTTTTAGTTTATAAACCACCATGTTAGGACCTCCATAGTCATCACTCTCATCCTAACTTTCAGCTCTTGCAACCTCTTGAAATCATCTCATCATGAGGAAAACCCCAAGTAGTAACTTATCCACCAAAGAACCACCCATGAAAAGGGCTCGTTATACACCTAAATTTCTTCAACCAATCATCTCCGTCAAGCCAACAAAAGATAGAATTCTTCATCATCCAATCAAACCAATTCCTAAAAGGATAGTACCCACAAAACTACCTATGCCAAACACCACCATACCTCCTAGGCCAAACAATCACATCTCCACTAAACCATCACCATTGGTTCCTAGAGCTATTTCATTTACATCCCCACTATCATCACCACACCTCTACAATTTAGAGGACTTGCCTCCTAGGCCATCTCATCCGCTTCCACCGACAACATTCTCCTCATTAGGAGGAATAATGGTTCAAAATCAAGGTGTTGAGTCAACACTTGCTCTGGCTTCCTTTTCGCCGTTTCCATCATATAATCCCATTTGGATTATGAGAAATCATAAAAGTCAACCAACCGACCATATGGATGTTGACACTTCTCTACCACCACCATCATTCTTGGTTGAGTCATTCTCAAATGCACCTCCACCAATCCCTCCATCGTTGAAGCTTCAAGCAGCTTCACTTGATCCTTCGCATCAATCCATTTCAGTTCTTCCACCACCACTACCTAGCCATGACAAAGATTGCTATCATTGTCAACATGTTGAAAGTTTGATACATGAAGTACAAGAAGACCAATGTTTCATGTTCTATCATCTCCTCGAACTTTTCGACGAGATCAAACCTAAACAAAACTTGAGCTACAAGATTTTAGTGGTGTCCTAGCATCAAGCGATAGTTGGTTTAGAAATTCCTAGCCATGTATTTTCTTATATTCTTAGTTTTTAGAGTCATGTATATCATAACTCTAGTTTTATTAAATGGAATTACATGCTACTTGTTATTTTGTTAAGCATATGACTTTGTGATAACATTACTTGTTATATCACCTTGGCTGAAATTGATCAGCCTAATACGGATCCCTCAGATTGCTAGACGGATCCCTACTAGGAGGGAACCGTGGATCCGTGAAGACGTAAAGCTTTTTTTCTACTAACTTGAATCACATTTGCAGGAAATTGTGAATTATACTTGCTTTCTAACCTTTGTTTTGTAGTTATTCAATTTACATATGAAGACTTTGACATCCTAAAGCTAGGGAGCTTTATGTCAAAGCAATACATTGCAAATTACTTGCAATACTAGGTTTACATTTCGGACATCCCCTGCAAAATTGCAATCATCAAGGGGAGCACATCGTTCTTAGACGATATCTTTTTCAAACTTATTTGCAAATAAACTAGATTAGTATCACTTACTTGACGCCCTTACATAGGGATGGACTCACAGTGGGGAGTAAAGACGAGATCCTTTCCCGCTATTTGCTCTCTATTTCTTTTACTTATTTTTCTTTCACATGTTTTTCTTAAAAACAATGTGTTGCCTTCTTCAAACACTTTTGTTTCACAAAAAGGGGAGAAGAAAGTAAAACTACAAATTCAAACTTTACTTAATTTTAGCTTTTCCTGAAAATTATTTTATGTTTTGTCATCAACAAAAAGGGGAGATTGTTAATACAAATAAGCCGTAAAACGTTTATTTATATTTTACGATCTTCTAATGTTTTGTCGATAACAAACGTAAAAAATCATATTAACAAACAAATAAAATAATGAAATAGTTTGAACTAATAATTTCTAACATATTCACATTTTCACATAAAACACTAAAACAAGTATAAGTGATTTTATGATTTAGTAATACATATGTACAACAACTAGTGTTTACATATTTGGATAAAATATACACATAACTAGTACGTAGTATATTGGGTAATATAAATGGGTAGAAACTTAAGTATCACAACCCATTGGGTAAATACATTGAATGTAGTTGGGTACAACCCAAAGCCCATAACCCATGGATCTTGACCCATAACCTATTGCATGACATCATGCTTATATCACATATGGATAATACCCATAACCCATGGATCAATCCATACCCAAGTGACTAAGTGCATTGCACTCAAAGATACATTGTATCTAGCCAAAGATCCATGGTTCAACCCATGACTCATGACCCATAACCAAAATACCCATGGGTAAAGAGGAGCATTCCACGGATCCCTAGCTTTGTGCTAGCCGGATCCCTTGTGGAAGGGATCCGTGGGATCCAGAACAAGAGATGATTTTTCCTCTATAAATAGTGAGCCATTTCTTCATTATTGATCATCTCTTTCTAACACACTTTCCCCCTGAGTTAAATCTCACTAACCTTAGATCCAAGAGATCTATGTTTGTAGTTTTGTTTTTGTGTGATCTTTTAGGTTCCTCTTAAAGGCAAGATCACCACCTTTGAAGTCAAGCAAGCTCAAGTCCATGAGTTGCCATGCTTCCTCATCATCAAAGGCCAAGTCTTCTTGTTGATGATTCCTTTCTTTCTCAAAGAAGTGTAGTTTGAAGACATTAGTGAAAGATGTCTTGTCAGACGAAGATATTAGTGAAGGGTATCTATCGCTCATATAACATAAGCACGCTGTGGTAGGTGCTAGAAGTCAAGACAAAGAAATATTAGTGAAAGGTGCTTAGAAGTGAAGACACAAGACATTAGTGAAAGGTGTCTTGTAGATCTAGTCAAAGGCATTAGTGAAAGGTGCCTTAGATGTACATCCGATATGGTGTGTTTCGATGTACAAGATAGACTAGTATTAGATCCAAGGATATTGATATCCTTGATGATGTTGAAAAGGAGTAGATCTCCTTTGGGATTAGTCGCGGTAGTGTGGTAGTAGTACCTCCATTGCAATGGAACTAGGTGCTTAGCCTAGTACCTAATAAAGGGTAGGCGATTTTGTGAAGGTGTAGTTCACCTTGGAGTGAAAGAACTAGGTACTTAGCCTAGTACCTTATAAAGGGTAGGCTACGTTGTGTAGGTGTGGTTCACCTTGGAGTGAAAGAACCCGGTGGTTAGCCTAGTATCGAAAAAGAGTAGGCGACGTTGTGTAGGCTTCTCCGCCATAAGGAGATTGGTGTAGTGATTACGAACTCTCGAGTAGGTGACTCGGGAGTGGAGTAGGGCAAGGAAGGTGTCCTTGTAGCCGAACCACTATAAATACCGCGTTGTGGTTTTGTGCTTCTTACTCTTATCTTTTCATTACTTACCTTTATATGCTTGTTTATCAACATCCAACACACACATCCAAATAGATTGTCATAAGTCAATCTAAATAGATTAAAGGAAGTTTTAATTGGCAAAACTATTCAACCCCCTTCCACAAAATCCATTCGGGATAAACATGCAATAAATCGCCAAGATCTTCACATATGTAGATGCTTCACACCAAACAATCCGCGAAAGATGAGATGAAACGACTTCCCCCTGAATGTTGCGGTCTATCTGAATAATAGTTACTTGTGAATATTGATATGTTCTTAAACACATACCTTTTCATTATCAAAACTGACCCAAAATAACCAAGAAAGAACCGTTTATTGCTAATATTTGTGTGTTTCTTGAGTTTTTTCATGTGCAGGTACGGATATGATAAAACACACAAAAAGAAAGCCAAAACCAAAGAAAACCGAGCACGAGAGATTAAGAGTGCTAAAGCGATCACTTGAAGGTCAATCATGCATCGTGAGATTTTTATGCTCAGAGGATGATATTTGAAAGATATAATCAAGTTTGAAGAATTGTCGAAATAGTCCCCGAACTTTTCAGCTTATTGCAAGGCGCATATACCCTCAAGTTTCTGAATTTACAAATTCAGCCCTTGGATTATTTGAAGATTGGCAAAGTTAGTCCTTGATCAAATTTTCAGATTTACAAGATTGGTCCCTGGATTTTCAGAATGTACACTTATAGTCCCTTAAATGCTAAATGTATACATTTTAATCCTAGTCCATATCCAAACTAACACTATCTTGGCCCAAGTTTTTACTCAGCCCACTCAAACCTACACCCGGTCCAACCCAAAACCCACGGTTTTATATCCAACCCGTTTACCTATCTATACCCGGATCCCCAACCCGTATACCCTTTTTGGACCCTGGTCAACCCCCACTTAAACCGGTCAACTAAATTGAAATATAATAAATAAACCACAGCGCCCAAATTTGGTTCCCCAATTTACCCACCGGATCTGTATGAACCTAAATTACAGCGTTCCAATTAACCAAATTAACAAAGCAATTAAGGGTACTTTAGGTACTTTACTCGACACCGACACACGGATGCCACAAAGGGTTGGCAATCCGTGTGTCATCTCACCAAATCCTCACCTCTGATTGGCTAGTGCAACGTGGTGGATTCAATCCAAGGGCGGATATTGAAAGAATGAGGTGTAAACATGATCAAGGGCTGATATTCATCATGAGAAAGCACATTTTGCATCTTCTGGATCCTTCCTTAGCCTCAAGCTCAAGTATAAATAGAGCCTCATTCTTCATGTTGTAATCACTTTTTATTTTTCAATAGCATAGTATTAGTTTTAATTTCATTTTAATGTTTTCAAGTAGTTTATAAGCTTTTGTAATCTCTCTTTGTAATCACAATTTTCAAGTTAATGAAATTCAGTTTTTATGCTCAAATTATTGTTTAGCTCTTAAATGTTACTTATATTTGCTTATTAAAGTTGTCTTATTCATAATTACCTTATTTTAAAGATATCTCAGCTTTTTCTCATCTTAATAAAAAATACAAAAAAAATCAGAAAAATATTTGAAAAATAAAAAAAATACTTTAAATCTTCTTATAAGCTTCTATTAAGCTTGCTACTGTTTTTATATTCCTTTATAAGCTTCCTTATAGCTTATTGAAGGTGTACATCTGTTTAACTTTACATTCACAATCAAATCTCAAAATCGCCTTCAAATTCACACAAATCAGATGCTGAAATTTTGATAAAGTAACCGTGTGTAAGGCATCATAACATCATATTTAGGTAACTTCACACACGATAACTCTGTGAAAGTGAGACGATAACACCAACTTGAGAAATTTGAACAACAGATCGTCTCATTTCTTCCCCACGATTGAAGAAATTCATGAAAGGAGAGGGTTTTCTTTAAAAGTCGCCAAAGAAACAAGGCCTGTACACTCTCTTCCCCGATGTTTTCAATTTAATCGAATCATACACCACTATGTTGATGATGAATTGGGGACAGCAAAACCATGTATGTCCAATTAATCGAACAATTGTGAAGTACCATAAATATCTTGTGAGAATCAATTCTTGATAAGACTTCTCCGCCGCTTTATACTCTTCTCATTAACTCTTTACGACCCCATTATCATTCTCGACGTGCTTTTGTAGTGATACCGATGGAGAAACCCAATATGACGAACTTGAGGAAGCTGAATTAAAACAACCCGAACTTGTGACTTAAACTTGCACTATTGTTAGACGAAGAACCCTTTTCTTATCTCCATCGAAAAAGGGTAAACTTAAAGTTTCTCAAATTATCCACACCTTAGTGTGACACTTGAACACAACAACGTAACTCCTTAAAAGTGATAGCTATACGCTGTAGCAGAGCAACAACGTAATTCCTTACATCAGGTATAACTAGACAACTCAAGTCTTTGTCATTCATAGCGGTAAGTAAAGCTCGAACAAGGATCTCAAAGAATCATGCATCCAACCAACCCCGATATCTTCAGATACTAAGTACACGCACCCGTGATATCCCACTTCAACCTCAAATAAATAATAGTGAATTCACGCCGTAGTCACATCTTGCGGTTACATGCCCAAAACTAGCCTTTGTTAAAGGTTTAAATGAACTTTGATAATGGTTTCCCGACCTTGTCAAAAATGTATCCTCGTGAAAATTCGTGAACCAAAATACCACTCATTTTCGCCAAATATTATATAAAGAAATTAACAAAATGTATAGAATATATTTGTATAATAAAATTTTAGCTCAATATGTATTTGACAAAATACCCATTTTAATTAGTTCATATCACTGTTTCATGTATTTAAATCATTTGGCCAGTTAAAACCTCCCAAAGTTGACCCAAAATTCTCTTCAGGTCCGATCCAACTCAAACCTAAATACTCTTAGTATACCGGTTAAAACGTTAAAACGTTGTGGATACCTGACCCATGATTAGTTAAAACGTTAATATATGAAAGTGATCCACTGTGCCCGTTAAATCGTTTAGGCCCATGATTAGATGAAACCTGACCCGAACTCACTTAGTATACCGGTTAAAAGCCTAACCCTAAATACTCTTTCACCACAACCCCTAAAACACACTCAAAGAAAAACACGCCTACCATCAAATATATCCTCTCACCTAACACCACTCTTCAAACCGACCCCAAGAATCAAGAACGCATCTCCATCATCATTATCAATTTACGAATCCTTTCTAAATGATTCTCACAAGCACAAACTCAAACGCACCTTTTAATTTTTTTTTGCTTTAATTTGTATCAAGAGGGCATCATGGCTTCAAGATCAATGGAGTCTCGGGTAGGTTTGCATTTGTTTGAGTTTTTATTTTCAGCGAACCAAAGAAAGAGGATAACATATTTGTTATTTTCTTATCTTGCTTGATTAGTGATATCAAATGAAGTGGTGTGCATCGAAAAGACCGGCTATGATGGTTTTCCTTCGGTGTGAGTTAGTAAGATCTTTTAGATCTTTGATACGATGTAGTACCACACGAACAATATGAAAACTAAGCTCTTATCATTTCCATTAGATGACCTAGATCTATGATGATAACCTTTTCGTGTGAATGATCTTTAAAGGTTTGAGACCACAAAAAGGAAAACGAGATCTTGCTTTTGTTTGTTTACTTTTTCCGTCGGAGTCTTGATTGTGGTATTGAGTCTTGGTGAAGAGAATATGTTAGTGTATGTATGATTTTGTGTTGGTATGGTTGATTGGGTATGGCTGAAGAAGGCTTGTAGAACGATTTGAGTTGAATGTTTTTATGTCTTCTCGATGTTCTTCCTTTTTCTATTTCGTATTAAACACGGACTGATGATGAATTTTAAACTGAGGTCGAGAGTAGTATGGTATATTGGTGTTGAAGTCAAGTCTAGTTTGTTTATTCTTCTTTATTTTCTGATCTTACGCGTAAAATAAAAACCTTATGCGTAAAGCAACAAAGCTTTAGGCGGAAAGATCTTACCCGTAAATCTTACGCGTAAGTCCTTATGCGTAAGATCTCTTATGCGTAGTCTTCCTTACTCGTAACTTTAGCTTATGCGTAAAGCTGGACTTATGCGTAAAAAAAAGTTACTCGTAACGTTTCTTACGCGTAAAGATGGGGAACTCCTTACGCAGTAACTTTCCGTTACTCGTAAACAAATCTGAGGTGAGTCCTTAGGCGAGTAAAAAGGGGTTTTGACCCATTATTGACTTTTTTTCCGTGAGTATTCCGACCATTTTTCTCGACCATCTTCATACAAACCGAAGAGACTAAAGAAGGATTCCGACTTTACCGTGTTGACGGATATAAAGACCAAAATGAACTTGTCATATCGACAATTCACTTGACCACTGTAATAAATACCAATATGACTTTCACAAGTTTTGGTACATGAAAATACGTTACGAAAGTTAATATAAACTTTTATAAACTGAAAAGGTTACAAAACTGTTTTTGACCAAAAATGATACAATACACTTGAATAAAAAACTGTTAACCCAAAAATTTGAAAAAAATTAAGATTAAAAACAGTTTTTTAAAACAAGTTTTTGACAAGAACATCGCCAAAAAAATCAACCCATGATAAAAATCCGACCTTGCTCTTGATACCAATGTTAGGATCGTTTCTATGGATGATTTGGTGAATCGGGAGGTCTAGGAAGATGGAAGAACACCATCTTCAAGTTAGAGAGAGAAATAGAGAGAGAAAGGAAACTAGTGTGTGTTTTATTAAAGGAAAATGAAAGGATTACACTAAGAGTCTCAAATCCCTCTAGGAAAGTCTAGGAGGGTATTTATACTAAAACACATACAACTATGGCAAATTGACATAACGAGGCCCATGTGTTTTAAGCTAACAAAGATATAAAATGTAATCCGTCAATATGTTTCAAGCCATTTACGAGTTAGGAGCGATTTCCAACAAAGATACTCATCCCACATAATACACGATCTTCCCGATCTACACTCTATTAGCACAATCTACACAAGATCTTCCCAATCTCTATACGATCAACCCGATCTACAATATCTAACTAAGTATGATGACAAACGACTTGATGTACGACAATATACAACAAGTAAGTGACAAGTGTTACGAGTGCAATAAACTATTATTATTATTATTATTATTATTATTATTATTATTATTATTATATAAACATCACTTTATTAGAAGAACATAGGATTTACAAGAAATTAGTAGGGAGCTAGAGATATTATTATTATTATTGTGTTATGTATTATTATTACATATTATATTATTATTATTATTATTAACGGCACCACATTTGAAATTCGACCCCCGAAGTTAAACAATCCAAGCGTCAGGCCCCGCGTGACCCGAACCACTACTAGGAGAGACTGAGAGAAAACCCCTAGAACTCACAATTTGCCAGATATTAGGAGAGGAAAACCCGGATTTTTGTATCTTGCAAGACTTAACCCAGGTAAAGCCTCCCCAAGCTCGAAAGAGCCCAGTTGGCCAACTAAACTAATACTACAACACTTTGTATCTTTTTCTTTTCATACGTTGTGCTCTTTTCTTGCACTAGTAGAGAATGAATGTGATTCTGGAATAGATGATTGGCTCACTCTTAAACAAAATAAAAACTAATTAAATGATCAAAGAAAAGGAGAATGTATATGGAAGACTTTGATCGTAAAAACTATGTAAAAAATTGTAGTCGGAAGTTTAAAATGGTACACTATTTATAGAGACAGAAAATTTTGATCGTTAGAGACGACGTTACCGTTAAATTTAACGGTACCGTACCAGAAAAATTATGTCCTTTTGTAGTGTAGGTTTATTTGTGGATGTTTGGACCTATTTTTTTTTTTTTGGTGGGGGGGGGGGGGGGGGGGGGGGCCTGTTACCAATTTAAATAAAATACCGCATTAAAACGTTTCAAAATAATTAAAAATAATTTGGAAAAACAATTTTTTAAAAAATGTTTTGTCATATTTATAAAAATGTGAAGTTTAGGGAAAAAAATATTTCTTTGATCATTTGTTGTTAGGATCCAATATTTATTGTGTTTGATGATTCGGGTGGTCTTGGATGATCAAAATACATGTTTGCCATATTTAGAGAGACTTGGTTCAATAAAATGTAAAAGGTTAGATTGAAAGCACCACCCCTTCCATGGAAGGAAGGGGTATTTATAGTTACAAGAAATACGACCTCCTATCGGCCTGTGGATCAGGTATACAGTGGGTAAAGACCCGTCCTTCCTCCACGGTGTTGCTCTAAACTAAACTACGCTACTAATTAACTAATTAACTACTAAATAATATAAATAACTACAAATCTACGAGCTAACATATGCTAGACCATTATTGGGGTGACCGACACTTTAACATGGAATTTTCAATTCCTAACAATCTCCCCCTAAGGGAGGTCACCCCATGAAATACATTTTACTTCCTAGCATTCTTTCTTTGACTTCGTTCTTGAGCTCGTAGACTTGAATTCTTCAATTTCTGCAATCTTTGTGCTTTTGTAGCGATTCTTCAAAGTCCGCACTGATTTGTACTTTTTAAGTGGAGGCCTTTAAACTGATCCACATCTTTGATGATCTTCGAGCTTACTTTGAGATCATCAGCCACAGTAAATCTCTCTGGATCACCCTTTATTGTGTTGCCATCATGTGAAGTTGTGACTTTCGGACCGACATGCTCACACTTTTGAATCATGACATCTTTCCATCGAGTAGGAAGCCTTACTAGTTCATGATATTTGCAGCAATGGGCGAAGCATAATATGAAATATCGAACAGTGTTATGTAGATATGCATCAGTCATGATTTCTTCAAATTAAGTGTGGATGTTGTGAGCATGCGGCTTTGGATTGACCGCTCAATTCGTCACTGCAACCGTCCCAAATGTACCTGCAAAAAACACTTAGCAATAAAACACACGAAAGTGTCTTTGATCACTTTCGTTGAATTGAGTACGGCCCACGGTTCCCGTTGATCGCATAGCACGCTTCGTGATCGGTAGGATTCCAAAGAATCTCCTTGGACAGGGTTTCGCAACTGTTCTCAAACCGGAACGTCTCAAAGAAGACAACACGGAGTGAGTGAACCGCGAATTGAGATTCACGTGATGATGAAAAATGATTTAAAAAACAATCGCGTATTGCTTGAAGAAAGAGTTTTGCAATACGACGAAGGTTTTGTGAGAAAGATCAATTTTCAAACAAAATACTTTTTGTATTAGAGAATGAGTACACATTCGACGTGCTAGCGAAAAGAAGAGATTCGCACATCGAGCGGTTTTTCTAAAAGTATTTTTCAATCAGAGATACTTTTGAATTTGAAAACATAAGTACACATTCGACGTGCTAGAGAAAAGAAGGTTTGCACATCGAACGGTTTTTCCAAAAGTATTCGTCAATTCCATTCCTGGACCAAGGTTGATTCACGAGTGAATCGCCCCATCGTTTCTATCCAGTTGTCACAAGTATGATCTTTTGAAAAGATCTCACATGTCACCCACCAAGAGCTTGTTAGATGTTGGCTCTAGAAGGATTTCCATCTTCATCGTGAATACTTTTACATACCACTCAGATGTTCTGGCAAAACCACAAGGATAATGCGTAGGACTCTCAATATATTCTTACTTTCCACATTATGTGAAACAGCAAGTCATCATTAATTTTGTATCCTAACGAGATATTGTGGATGATCTCTTGGCTCTAGACTCAATAGTGCACAATTGGTTCCTGTGTCGGAGACTAGGGAGAGGGTCTCCTTCTTCAATATCAACAATCTCTAAGAGAAAGTCGATAGATAATGCGGTTCCCGTGAGAATGAAACAAGTCCTTTAAGAGGAACTTGAGTGGTTTGGGAAGTTGAAGCTGCACATCCACGGGTCCATGACGTCTTGTCTTCAATACCGATGTTACCTTAGTAAACACCGTAGCATATGAATTTGAACCCGGTTCTTGCCCTAAGGTTGAATTATTGGAGGGCTATTTCTTTTCACCCTTTTACATCATTTCTTTCTTTTCATTCTTCAACCTCTTCAGTGCTTACCGAGACTTCATAACTAGAACCTTGTTGGGTTTATTCCAAGATTACTAGCTCGTCTCAGTCGGCACTCTTCCCATATTCTCATTTTTCTCCTTTTTTTCAATATACCTAAGGACTCTACACTATCTAGTGGATTGTCCCCTGGGTAGATCCCTCCGGTTCTGGCGGATCGTGGGAACAAATACCTAACCTAACCATCCTTATAACACCATGCATAAAGTAAATTGGTCGGTCTTTTGGTATTGTTCTTTCCTTCATGAAACCAATTGAAAAATCATTTGGAAAACCAATCAAGGTACTTGTGATACGAGATCAAAGCATTTTGTACCTTAATAGTTTTGATCATTTAGAAAACCTCCTCCTCAACATGTGCGTATGATTTAGAAATTGTTTAGCACAAGGAGGCAAGAGGACTTTGAAATATTTTCTTTGATCACAATTTTCATACGAAAAAGCCATTTGATTTTCATGGTAAAATTCTCCCCCTCAATATGTGCATAGGATATTTGAAATCATTTTTATCACATAGAGGCAAGAGTTCTTTTGAAGCACATTCACGATCACACAAGCCATTAAGAAACCATTTAAAACTCAATCAAGGTACTTTATGTTAAAACATAAAAGCATTTGCACCTCGATAGTTTATTTTCTTATAAAATGCTCCCCCTCAATATATGCTTCGAGATTCGAAAGCGTTTAGCACATATGAGAGAGAAAATGCACAACTGAATCAAAACGATTAACTTTTATCAAATTTCATTATTAAATCACAATTTCTCCCCCGATCAAAAATATCAAACCCTTTGAGATTTTGGATCCCAAGTGATTTAATTAGGTTTAGAAAACATGGGAGAAAATGTGGCCTTGTTTAAATACTCATCCGGTTTTTGTTAATATAAATCCTCCTCCTCAACATGTGCATTGTGTATTTGAAGTCGTTTGGCACATGGAGGCAGGAGTGCTTATAAAGGACTAAAACCGATTCCATTAAAAGCATTTGAGATTTAAATCACGATCTCTCCCTTGATCAAAAATTTCAAACCAATTAGGTTTTTGGATCCCAATTGATTTAAATCATTTAGAAAGTTTTAGGGAAAGACGTGGCAAGATTTAATTTTGAAAAATGACAGATAATGACCATTTTAAGACATTAAAGATTGTTAGTATCAGGTATGATTGTTTTTAAGAGATCTTTTGAGTAAAACAAAACAATTTCACAATCAAACAAGAACAGAAAAAATTTCATTTTGAAAGACCTTGATTCAAAAGGAAAATCATACCATGACATAACATTAAATCTTTATATCACCACATAATTTCGTACAACCGGACTCTTTTGAAGATATATTGTTTGAAAATATTTTAAATAAAATCACTCTCCCCCTCAATCGATGACCGAAGTCGATAATTGAGTGACTTAAGTTTTGATAAAATGAAGTCTGGTGATTTTCAAAATTTAGTCAATATATTTTCAAAACAATATTTTTCCATTTTCAAAAACACTATTTTTCAAAGTTTTAGAAAAATGGTATAATCACGATTATCCTGCACAAAGATAAGTTAGTGGTTGAGAAGCTTCCGTTGTTGTTGCTGTAGGGCTTGGAAGAAAAACCGTCTGCAGATGCAGTGAGACTGAGACTTCTTCTTATGATGCATTTTGAATGCCAACTGAGGTCAAATTAAGCTCTGTTTCTTCAATCACTTAGAAAACCATCTGTGATGCAAAGGTGAGACCTCTTACGTAGCATTTATGCCAACTCTCCATAGAAGTCCAATTAAGCTCCGTTTCTTCATTTGTCAACCCAAGATATAGTTACCTTTTCCTTTTGGCATCCAATCATCTTCAATTGTGGGATCCGGATCGGGAACATTCTTATATACCAATATACCTGCATACGTTAGTGAACACACATACAGATATATGGTGGTCGACAACACCCATAACAACAATCGACTAATAAAAGTCAATGCAACATATCAATCAGATCATATAGATGTGTGGGAATAATGTGTACATCAAACTCTAATCATCTAATCCTAGCAATCATATCCTAGGCACCTAGTCCTTCAACATAGGTTAACATCATTTTTAATTAAGCATTTTAGGATAATTAAGAAAGCCCGTTAGATGATATAGATTTGAAAACATTCTCCCCCTCAATCAATGACTCATTTTACTGAAAAGTTTAAAAGCGCTGAAGTCATTGATTGAGTTTTCAATTTTTACGAAAGCTCTGAATTTGATTGATTTTTTCAAGCAACTCATTTTCCACCATTTTGAAAACACAACAAATATTTTTCTGAAGAATTTTAGACGGAAAAACATTTGAGTAGGAACAGCAGTCCTTCGATATACTTTCCTCAAATTGTTTTAGGATAAGTGCACGAAATATTTGAAAAATGGTTTAGCGTAGCACTTTCCTTTCTTGAAGAACGGGTTGCTATCTGAAATAATAGCAAACCATGGTTTAAGCACGGGTTCTGATCGAAATAACGTAAGCCATATTTTGAACATGTTTTGAAAAAAATATTTACACCTCCTGCTCGAACTTCATCTAAAGTTTTGTGCCATTATTGAATGACATTTCTAAGACCGTAGATGTTATCGATATCAGAAGACATGTCTTTGGAAAACATATTTTTGGTATTTTTGAAATTTTCTAATTTTTATGGGTTTTTGTTGATTTTATATTTTTCTATTTTCTTTTTGTTGGTTTTATATTTTTGTATTTTGTTTTGATAAATATATACAAAGATAGAATAGATGATATAGTTAAAGAAGATGATGATCGATGTACAGAGATAAGGATATCGAGCGGTTCCCGTTGTAGAAGATAGAAGTCATCATCCCTAAAACTTTCACCACCAAAGCTTCGAGGCTATTGCATTAAAGAAAGAAATTGAACCATCTGAAAGTGAGACTTTGGTAGCTTCCCCAAACCGTAAATCTTCTTATTGAGCGATTCTAAGATTTCTTTCAAGCTTGCCTTAGCCGATGCACAAAAGCACACCATATCATCATCGATCTTGCTGCTCCATTATAAGAAGGATCATTGTAAGTCTCCGTTCTCGGGTTATATCATCAACAAGAACAACAACGTATCATCCCACTCTTTAAAATTCTTCTCAAATTTCATAACCACTGGAAGTCCGACGTAATCCATTCCAAAGGTGTCAAGAGACCACTTCCCCAGATAGTTGAAGTGATGCGGTCTCTCTTAGACTAGAGCTCACGAACCCAATACACACATACTAAGACAAAGAAACTTATACCATCGGCGAAGTAGCGATTAAGTCCAATAGCCAAAGAATAACCCCGATGCATACTTTTCTCTCCCCTGAAGAAAGTGTATGAAGCTCAAAACCCGAAGTACCGGAATGCCCAAAGAGAGAATAACCGATAACATTGAAGAAGCGGGCGAATCACCGATTATCTCTGCGGAGGACTATCTCTGCGGATCTTCAACTCCGGAATAAGTGATTATATCTCTGCAATCAGCGATTAAGCACTCAAGTGAAGCGGTGAAATTTGCATCCCCAATATACACAATCCTCTCTCCCCGATGATTGCGATAACATGAAATCAATCATCACACACTTAATGTTACCTCTTTTATCTTCAAAAACTTTCTATTACATCACTTCCCCCACGTCGTTGGAATAAGAACACTAAACGCTTTGATGAGTAAAACCTTGAGTTTCTCTGCGGTCATGACATATGTTTTCACGGGATATCTTCAATCACTTAGAAGTATTAAGCTCATCAAGTTTACTCGCCATGAGTCAAACCTTGAGTTTCTCTGCTGTAATAACATTTGTCTTCCCGGGATATCTTCAATTACTTAGAAGTATTAAGTTCATCAAGTTTACTCGCGTTTAGATATGTGTCTCCTTCCCCCTTTATTGGATTTGACACTTCAAAATCGGAACACTTTATCGTGCCCAAATACTTGAAATCCGTTGAGAAGATCGCTTGAAGTCTTTGTGAGAATCAACTTGCTAAAGAATTTGAGCAAGTCTAATTGGGGATTAAATCAGACATTTCACCCTCCCCCAATTAGTGCTCTCCCCTAAACCGACATTCTGTTTTGATAAATGCCGGATGCATAGAAGAAGTCTTTTGGATTGTTAAATGCAATGTCTATTAACTATAATGTCAACAAAATAGCATAAATTAGTAGAATGATATTTGTATCTTCGAACATCTTCTTCTAACCCGTTGTACTAGATTGGGGAATAGATAGTTAACATCTTCCTGACTCAACAAAACACAAGAAGATCACCAAGAAGCATCCCAATTAACTTACATCTTGCAAATCCCCTTAATTAAGATCCCTCCCAATCAAACAGAACAGAAAGATGCATCAAGGAAATCGACAATCAGACCCAGCAACACACGAATGGTAACACCAATCACAAACAATCACATCAAACAAGAATGTAGATTGTTGAGTCATCATGTTGATGTGCGTGAAGCATTAACCGAAGCACTTTGTCAATAAACTCATATCGGTTTGTAAAGATGTCAACTAATGACTCTTAGAAGAAACACCCTGTGAAGATGACCCGATAAAAAGAAGCTCGGTTCTTACATGAGTTTGGAGCCGTTTGACCATTTATTCTCATAAATCAATCAACCATGCGGTAATTTCACACTTCTTCTCCCCTTCAAGAATTGCATACGTAGTTGCCATTCTTGATTAAACAAGTGAATATCTTCAACAATGTAGTCTATTCACACTTCTCCCCGCAAAAATAAGCACATGATGTTGCCATCGTCATTATAGTTGAGCAAGTGGAATAAGAAAACAATCAATGGTAGCCCGGTTCACTTGATAATTAAAAGCGCATGGAAAAAGCATGAAGCATGTTGATGAGAATGGTCATAATAAGAAGATTTCTCTTCTTCGAAGATAATGCGCACTGAAACGCGACATACTTTTTCTTTGGAGTAATGAGGCTGAACTGCATGAATGTACATCGTCATAAGAAGATTTCTCTTCTTTGGAAGATAATGCGACCGGACGCACACACATTTATTTTCTTTGAGGTACGAGGCTTGAGCTGTGTGTTCAAGCGTCATATTCTCTCTCTTTTCAGCTCTCTTAGCAAAACATGTAAACAACCCATTATCATTCAGTAGGCTCTTTGTAGTGACAGCTGATGGAGATAACCAATATGATGAATTTGACCAAGTAAACTAACCCGAACTTCGTGACTTAAACTTGCACATATGTAACAAAGAAGCGCGTGCGATTTCCATTAGCATCTCTAAGTACTCTCTAAGTACTCTATACTTTTCATCCAACCAACCATCAAGTAATAGACGTACTTTACCTCTTGAAAATCCACAATTGAATGTGACAGTGAGCACTACAACGTAACTCCTTAAAGTGATAGTTATTTTGAGGTGATAAGAGCCCAATTCCCCAAGTGGTAAAAGAAAAGGTAAAAGTCACCCAACAATAACTAGATTTCCAAGTCTTAGCTTTTGATAATAAGCTTGAACAAGGATCATGAAGAATCTTCATCCATCCATCCCCGATACCTTCAGATACTAAGTACACTCGCCCGTGATATTTCACTTCAATCTCAAATAAATAATACTGAATTAACGCCGTTGTCACATCTTACTTAAGCTCAAATCTAGCATTCTTTGACATTTAAATGAACTTTGATAATGGTTTTCATCCCGACCATGGTTAAATGAGCGTAACCCCGTAAAACTTTGAAGTAACCAAACCGCCATGACGAATATCCAAACACAGATCCAATTCATGAAGTACACCCTTTTATCCCTTCTTGAAAGCAGAAACCGTAGCACCACATCAAATAAGATCGAAATACACTTTCCTTTCTCCAGGATGAATCCATCATTACGGGATTTTACAATTCTATGGTTTAAACCGAGAAATAGTATCTTTCGAGGGATTTTACAAAACCAAGAATAAACCGTAAGATAGATCCGGAAATGCACTTTACTAATACCGGGATGTTTCCATTGTCACGGGATTTTACAAGTCTATGATTTAAACCGAGAAATAGGTTCTTTAGTGGGATTTTACAAAATCAAGACAAAACCGTAAACAATGTTAGCTTGAATGTGTTATGACGACATTGGTTTCAGTGAATATCTGTTTTAGGGAATCATGCGCGCGGTTTATTATCCAACATCAACAATATCAACAACCATCCAATAATCACTTTGGTAAACACATCATTCCGCGTCGCATAGGTGACAACACCGGTGAAGTAAACCCGATATATCAAACTTGATCATGAAGTGAACTTCCCCAGATTTGTTACTTAAACTTGTACTAAATCCTCGTGAAAAATAAACGGTGTACCCAATGTTCAAAACCTCTTGACATTCTCAACTGAGTGAGACACCGAAGTGATAGTTACGTTGTGGGTTAAACGAGAAAGAATCACAACCGTAATTAAATAGCCAAGTCTTTATCACCCTCAATAAACGCCCAAACAAGTCATCTTCGCGGAATGGGTAGAAAGAAAGAAGACGAAATAAGTAAACTCGCCCGGAAAACCTCACATCAAATCCAAATAAGAAATACCGTACATAAACAACCCCATAGTCATCCTTGTTTAATCATAAGTTCAAGCCGTGACATCATATTTTCCGTGAAAATGTATATATCAAAGTACATACCACAACACTCTAATCAACATAGCAAATCTCATAACTCATCAAGTCTCATAAGCACCATATCAACAAATCACATATTTGATAACTCTCATAGTATATCAACTCTCATAAAATCATTCAATCCAACATGTAAGAGTCAACAATCCGGCTCAAGCAATTATCACACGGTTAAATAATTCAAGATATCACATGGCATAATATCACTCGGCTAAGTAAGCTAAACTTGAGAAAGTCAATCATGCGTATATATTTCTTGGCCTCAACACCATGTCACACGAGATTCTAGCAAAACCTCGCCCAAGATAAACATATAACGCATCTAACTAATACCAAGCCTAGTCCAAAAACTCATCTAGCTCAAAATAAAAGAAATTCCAACCGACCCATGCAATCCCATGAATTAGTACACCATTCGTATAGGCCAATGAGAATAAACACAAAATCATGAGACCCATCTCACAACAGATAACCAATCACACGGCCCATTCCAAATCAGGTTTAACTCAATCCAAAATCATCAACAAGCTCAGGCCCGGTCCAAACTTTACACGGCCCAACATCTCAAACAATTTAAAGAATGACATTATCTCTCAACGTGGCCCAATATAGCTCCAAATACTCATGCCCTAATTATTCGGAGTATAAAACACGTACTACTACACATAAGCAACCCTAAGACTTCTCACACCATATCAAACGCAGTCACACACATAATCTTTAACAAACCCTAATCACACTCCATCTTCAGCCGCCTCATCTAAAATACTCCCATTAAACTGCTCCTCTCACCAAAATCTTAAATCACACTTGAATCATTTATCTCAACCCCTAATTATTCTCACCATAACAACACATATGCCCCCATTTATCATTTACTCATATCGATCAACAAAAGCTGTGACGCATCTCATCATCTTTTCGTGATGTCAAATACATCTCGCCACAGAGATGGATCGAGGTATAATTAGACGTAGTCACATGGATGGTTTTGAGGTGAAGGACATGGTTTCAAGGTAGGTATCAAACTTATTGAATACGATTATCCTTAAGTTATTTTTTTTTAAGGAACGAAATGATAAAAACGATTTTAACAATCTTGTTAAAAATCTTTTTATGCCATTTTCGGATATTGATTAAGAAGCAAAGTCTTCTAAAGGATCTATGATGAGCATAGTTCAACAACAAAAAAATCTTTGAAAGATGTTTGGTAAAGTTGAACTTTCTGAGATTCGATTATCAATTTGTTTGAAGTATTTCAAGTCACGGTATAGTTTGTTATGGGATTTGAGTTTTGAGAGTGGGATAAGTTATGAAAGATTAGGATAATTTTTGATTCATTATATCGGTTGAGATTGCTTCGTTTTCGTTTATAATTATTTTCTTGGACCAATGATGGTGATGAAACACTGAGGTCATGAGGAACGTATGATATTTGGTGTTTTGTGGAGGTCGTGGTCAATGTTGGTATATGATAATTGTTTTGTGGTCGTGGTCTTCTTTCATTCTTCTTCTCATATTACAAGTCGCTAGACTCAATAGTCAAAGCGGATTAAGTCAAGTCGCTATCATTTCGTCACAAAGTCGCTAGTCTTTTTGATTCAACTCGCTAACCTTTAAGACCATACAAGTCGCTAAATAGCAACAAGTTGCTACGACAAGTAAATACAAGTCGCTAATAACATTTGACACAACTCGCTATTGACTTTCAAGAAAGTCAACGAGTATCCAAGTCGCTACTTAGAAACTATGAATCCGGACAACATAACAGTCAAATCGCTAGCAGGAATATCAATCTATTTTTCGTACAAACTCAAAGTTACCCAGAAAATATTAAAAGGTTACACCTTTTAGCCCATTTAGACCATAAAAAGCGGTGATTGGAACACAATAAGTTATAGAAAAATAGATGTAGTTCTGAGACTTGAGATAGACAGACTGACCGTAAAACATGAACCACGACAGATAAGGACTTTGCTTGGACCAATACACGTTTTGACCAAACGATGCAAAGAAATCATTTAACCATTTACAAGATAAATGGACATCAAATTTACCTGTCAATAACACGTGCCAAAAACAGTTTAACAAAAATCAAAAACCACAATGAATCAACACAACACAAAAAACCTTGGCTCTGGTACCAATTGTTAGGATCCAATATTTATTGTGTTTGATGATTCGGGTGGTCTTGGATGATCAAAATACATGTTTGCCATATTTAGAGAGAGAAAGTAGAGAGGGGTGTTCAAGCTAGAGACTTGGTTCAATAAAATGTAAAAGGTTAGATTGAAAGCACCACCCCTTCCATGGAAGGAAGGGGTATTTATAGTTACAAGAAATACGACCTCCTATCGGCCTGTGAATCAGGTATTGATTCAATGCCAAAACACGTCAAGTTTACTCACACAAGCTAGCCACTTGTGAATGACTAACCGTAAAAAACTTAAAACGGTTAAGACACTGATTTTCTGATAATGAAGGCTTAAGGGTGTGTGTGTGGATAAAACCTCAATATCGATATCAAAAATAATCACGAAGATAGATTCAAATTCCTTTAGGAAAAAGAATAATAAATCAAATCCCGTGTGATCGTTTGAAGCGGATTAGTTAACCCGAATCGTTTCCCAACGCAGTGAATTGCCAACGTCGTTCTTGGTTTGGAATTTAATGCTCGATGTTTTGATTAATGATTTGATTTTATTAACTACGGGAAAGGAAAAGTAATTAAGGAAATCTATACTACGGGAAATCCTAAGTGCGAATTAACTAAAACGTAATAATAAAACGTAAATAAAAATGCAACTACGTCTAAATTATAACCTAAAAATGCCTAAAATTACTTTTACTCTAGAAATGATATTAGAAAACTATTTTAGAATTAAAACTATTTTTTTTGATTTTTCTGAATTTTATTTAAAATTAAAAACTAATTTCTAACTTTTAAAACTAATTTAAAATACTAAAAATATGAAAATTTAAAGGGAAAAATATAAATATATTTTTATAAAATCTAAAATATACTAAGAGACTTTTCAAATCTTTTTTTTTATTTTTCTGATTATTTTTCTATTTTCTACAAATTAAAAACTATTTAAACCTAATTTAAATTGTGAAAAATACCAAATAAAAGAGAAAAAATAAGGAAAAATCTTTTTTATGCTTTTTATATTTTTCTTAAACTGGGAAAATTGAAAAATTATTTTTTGGAACTTTTTCTTAATTATTTGCAATTAAAGCTATTTAAAAGTGATTAAAAACTATTTTTAAATAAGAAGAATACTAAACAGTGACCAAAAATTATGAAAAACTCAGGAAAATTCTGAAATATTAATCTAAATCTATGAAAAATATAAAATCTATAGCTTATGTGTAAGATATTGAAGTTGTAGTGTTAACTGCTATGAAATAAGCTACTAAACATAAGCTAAACAATGAATTAAGCTATCAACGATACTTGAGAAACTAATGTGTGCTAAAATAAGCTAATTGCAACTAACTACACCTAATCCTAACAAGCTACAAGCACTACTAATGAATTAAGCTAGCACGCCTATACTATCATAAGCTCTTGACCACTACTTGTTTGAGCTTATGCACAAGCTTTTCAGAAGAGCTTGTGTGAAAACTAACTATGCAGTCCTCAAGACCACCTGGTAAGCTATATCTAAACCAAATTTAAGCTTCTAACTCACTGAATTGAGTACAATGCCAAGTCTGCAAGTAACCTGTTTCACACTCAGTGTGTACTGAGTGTGAACAGGGGAAATAGTGACCTTTTGAACAGCTAATTTGAAGCTTAAAATGACTAGAACAGATTTCACAAAAAATAGCTATCAACACTAGACCAGTTGAATATATAAATTCCAAAGTTACACTAGATTAGGATTAAAAATGAATCTGTGAGAGGTCCACAAAGTTTTATGAAAACTGAATTTGACATTTTTGACTTTTGAAAAACAGATTTGGATCTTTGACTTTGTTGAGTTTTGATTCCAACTTGTAAACTAATTATGATGTTCTAAGACTAATGATGATTACAGCAAGCTAGATCTACTTGATTTAAGCCTATATGAAAATTTTAAACTACACGTTTTACTTGTGATAAGGACTAGATCAGTTTAAGGTGAGATTTGACTATTTGAGTGTTTGGATGCAAATGAGTAAGCTGATTTAAGATCTAATTACCCTTCTTGAAACTTATTTGTGGATCTAAACACAAACTAAACCACAAATTCACTATAACGGTTGATCCAAACAGTCCTTAAGTAACTATTGTGCAAAATTTAAACTATGAATTACATAAAACAACTCAATTCAGCTAACAACTATAATTCAACAATTTAAAAGAGAACTACTGCATGCAATTATAACTAGATTAGTTAACAGATAACAGTTACACTAATCATGTAGCAATGTAAATTGGTGAGCAGGATAAACACTTACAAATTGTCCTAGCCACAATGGCTTGCAACCAATGGAACAGTGATCCTCTAACCTATTTAACCCCTAACCTACTCCAATTCCAAACTCAAATTTAACCCATATCCACTAGATCGGCAATCCAGGACCACTTCTGCAGCTTTGATTTTTATTGATCAATGAAATTTTGAGTTTGAAATAAGAATAAGCTCACAATAAGCTATATTAAGCTTATATGAACCTTTGTAAAGAACAGTAGCTAAGTGTGATTCAAGCCATAGAACAGATTTGATATGATTTTTATTTTCCAATTATTTTAACTGATTTTTTTTTTATTTTTGAGTAATGATGAGAAACAAACTAATTTGGTGGAGAATAAGCTATTATGAACTAAATGATACAGATAAGCACTTTAAAACAATTTAAGAACATAACATAATTTTTGAGATTAAAAGGGAAATTTCATTAATATCAAAAACTCATACAAATCTTGAAATTAAAGAAATACAAAGAAACTATTTAAAACAATTAAAAGCTACACTAAGCTCTTTGGAAATTTTAAGAAAAAGAGATACTAAGATGTGAATGAATGAGGGTCTTTTTATAGTTGATCATGAGGTCATGGAAGGATCTAGAATGTGAAATCTTGTGCTTCTTTGAGTTGTTTTCATCCCTTGGATCATCATACACGTATCTTCGACCAATAGGAGAGCAGAGAGTGGCATTGAGCACACGGATAGCTGACTTGGCAATCACGTGTGTCAGTGGGTGTCATAATGTGTCAGATATAAGTACGGAATTGCCCTTAATTGGGGTGAATTTTCTCAATTGAACGAAAGGGTAATTTAGGGTTCTTGGGTAGCAGATTTGGGGGTGGATTTGGCGCGGGGGTAAGAAAAAGTTATTTTATTCGGTTTGACTGGTAATTAATTGCGTTGACTTGGGTTTGGGTCGGGTGGAATGGGTATTCGGGTGGAATGGGTATTCAGGTTAGATATCTTGGCCGGGTATTGGTTTGGGCTTGAACCGGGTATATATTTTGGGCCAAGGTTTTTGTTTGTTTATTTTGGGCTTTGGATTAGTATTGTAACTATTCAGGCTTATCAAGGACCAATTATGTATAATTTGAAAATCCAAGGACCACAAATGTAAATCTAGAAATCTCATTCAAGGGCCTTTCTTGTCAATCTCAAATAATCCAAGGGTGAAATTTGTAAATTCTGAAACTTGAGGGATCATTTCTGCCAAATACTCAAAGTTCAGGGACTACTCTTGACATTTCTTCAAACTTGACTGTAACTTCTAAAAATCATCTTCATAGAATAAAATCTTCCAAAATGCACAATCCCGACCTTCGGATCGCTCAAACTCTCTTGATCTCTCGTGCTCGGTTACATCGATTTGGCTCCTTTTGTGTGTTTTTACATATCCGTAACTGCACAAGCACAAACTCAAGAAAACCACAAATATTAGCAATAAACGGCTCTTTCTTGGTTGTTTTGGGTCAGTTTGATAATGAAAAGGTATGTGTTTTAGCACATACCAAAATACCCCAGACGAAACCATTGTCGTGTCCTCACACAATGCAATCAACTCACGCTTCTAAAACCAAGGATTTCAATCTCTTTCTACTAAACCTTTGAAGAAGTAGCAAAGATTCCTCAAAAGAGATTACGAAAGCCTTAATTCTAAAAACGCCCCGTTTACCTTTTAATTCACATATATAGATATTACGATTAAGCACATTCCATTATGAATGACGGTTTGTTAAACTTTCATGTCGATCAATAACTCCAGCATTATTCAAACGACACGTTAGGATCACGGAGTAAGAAACACAACACAGCGTGAGGTGACCATACGGATAGAATACATCGTCCCTGATTTTTCACAAGTCCCAAACTAAGCGTAAAACCGAAATCATTGTTACATACGACTCTAGATGCTAACACTACCCATGGAAGTTACTTGTGTAAATACCGTTTGTTCCCATTTTCCTATTTTCCTCTAGATTTTTTTATTTTTGTGAGAAATGAATTTCTTCATAATTCTCGTTTCGATAACTTTTATTCCGATAAAGATATAAAGCTAAGTCGATAATTAGTTATCCGCCTTCCCTCAAGAACCATTGTCCCAAAAATGAGGTCCACATCAAGGAATTTTTATTCACTTATACTTTATTTTTCATTTTCATTTTTCAACATTTTTTTTTTTTTTTTTTTTTTTTTAGAACTTAGACTTTTACGTGTATGAGCTATGAACTACGGAGCTTCACGGGGTAATTCCAAGACTATAGGCTTCATGAAATGAGGATCCCGACCGGCTAAGACCTCACTCAATCCCGGCTAAAGATCCAAGGGTCCGATCTCGACACAGCAGCTCACAACTTTACTTATTACTTTTCACATATCACTTATTACTGATTGCTTATTTATTACGGATCCTTGATGTGTACCCAATTTTAAAACAAAGATTCTTTTAAGAAGATAAAGAACTAACTATCGCCAAAAACTCAACATCTCTAATTATTTAGACAGATATGGGGTGAAACAATTTTGTGGGAACAAAAGCCATAAGTACCTTCGATGGGCTCTAAAGAGAACCAACTACTCCACGCTTAGCATCTAAACTCATAAGTAACTCTATCATTTCGATCTCTCGCAAATTTAAAATCTCAAATAATGAGATCCGTAGATGCTTAGCCGATAATTTTTAGATTATCTATGGTTAAGGGAACAAGCTAGGGCTCAACCCGCCCGGTCAAGTCAGAATTCCATTCCTACTCTCACCAGCTGAAAGTCAACAAGGTGTCAAAACATATATTAACTTAGCAAATGCTTCGTCTAATGAAATCAAGTTATGCATATTTAAAATCACTCAGGGAAACTTGCAAAATCTTGGCCTTGTGAGCTAGAATTCGCATTTTATAGCTTCTTATCTAAGAGACTAGCAAACTTTTCAATCAAAAAGACTTAACAAAAGCTTACAAAAATTTTAAATTTTTCTCATTTTTGCACAATTTTTCATTTTCTAAGGAAAAACGGGGTTGCGAGAGTACATGACAAAAATAAGCAAGTGCGGTCAAATCAAATCGAAGATTACCCTACCCCAGACTAGAACGAAACATTGTCCTCAATGTTTAAAAGCAAGGGTATCAACGAAAATCTAAAAGCCGTTTATTAAGTATGCTAGAAGATAAACGTTAGTCGATAAGATTAGGATATCGGATTTCCATCAGCAACGATCATGAAACTCGAGTGGAGAAAAGACAAACTTCGAGCACGAGAGTCTTCATATCGGGAAAATCCTGAACACAACATCACAAACAACCAAACACGAGAAATCGAAGAGGCGGACCCCTTCGTGTCACTTATTAGAAAAATAGAAAGAAGATAGATGGATAAGCATGGGGTACCTCCCACGAAGCGCTACTGTTTTTGGTCACCAAGTCGCTAGCTTGACTCGATCCCCGAATTCAGTTGTCCTTAGGGAAAGTTTGGAGATCCGGGACTACCATAGATGGAATGTCCCCTCCGAAATAATGTTTCACACGATGACCATTCACCTTGAAATTTGGGCCATCGGGTTGAGAGAGCTCCACCGTTCCATATGGGAAAACCTGAGCAGCGGTGAATGGTCCGGACCAACGGGTTTTGAGTTTGCCCGAGAATATCTTCAATCGAGAGTTAAAAAGGAGAACTTGATCACCAACGTTAAAAACGCGGTTTTTGATTTTAGCATCATGAATCCTCTTAGTCTTCTCTTTGAAAATCAAAGAATTCGTAGGCCGATCCCTAAGCTCGTTTAATTCATTTAATTGAACTTTTCGGTGATCACCCGCGGTCTTAAGATCAAAATTAGCATGTTTCAAGGCCCAGAATGCCTTATGTTCGAGCTCGATGGGCAAGTGACAAGCTTTTCCATACACCAACTTAAAGGGGGTGCACCCGATGGGTGTCTTGTATGCGGTGCGGAAAGCCCATAATGCATCATCTAACTTATCGGCCCATGAAGCTCGATTTTCTCCTACGGTTCTTTCTAATATCCTTTTCAAACCACGATTCGAGACCTCAACTTGTCCGCTCGTTTGCGGATGATACGCGGTAGAAAGGCGATGGGTAACTCCATATTTAGCCATAACTTTAGCAAATTGTTCATTACAGAAATGGGTACCGCGATCACTAATGATAGCACGAGGTGCTCTGAATCGGGAAAACAAATTCTTCAGAAACTTAACAACCACTCGGCGTCATTGGTGGGGGCGCCCGCTTCAACCCATTTAGACAAGTGGTCGACGGCCACGAGGATATACTTATTACCTCTAGATGATGGAAATGGTCCCATAAAATCGATGCCCCACACGTAAAAAATTTCACAAACTTGAATAGCATTTTGTGGCATTTCATCCTTTTGTGAAATTTTTCCTTGACGTTGGCAAGAATCACAAGATTTGACTAAATCATGAGCATCTCGATATATGGTAGGCCAATAAAATCCGGAATCAAAAACCTTCTTAGCGGTGTAGCTTGCACCATGATGGCCACCAGTGGGTCCGTTATGGCAAGCATTGAGAATATCAATAGCCTCTTGGCCATGAACACACCGCCAGATTACTTGATCCGCACAAATCTTAAACAAGTAGGGGTCGTCCCAGAAATAATGCTTAACATCTTTGAAAAACTTGTTCTTTTGTTGGGACGACATCCCTTTCACGATGAAATTCCCCGCATGGTAATTTGCAAAGTCGGCAAACCATGGGGTGTTTGGGTCTTTCTTAGCAATCATCCCAAGTGTCTCAAGAGGAAATGTTTCGTGATCTCCTTTTTCTCGAGCACACTTTGATGGGGATTTTCAAGTCTAGAAAGGTGATCAGTGACAGGTTCTCCGCTCCTTTTTTGTCAAGAATAGTAAAATCAAACTCTTGAAGGAGGAGAACCCACCGAAGTAATCGTGGCTTAGCATCTTGCTTTGCCAAAAGATACTTAAGGGCAGAATGGTCGGTATACACTATGGTCTTCGACAAGACAAGATAGGGTCGAAATTTCTCAAAAGCATAAACAACGGCCAATAATTCTTTTTCAATGAGTCGTGTAATTGTGTTGGGCCTCGGACAATGTCTTACTCGCATAGTGTATGGGTTGAAAATGTTTCGACTTACGTTGCCCCAAGACTGCCCCAATTGCGTAATCACTTGCATCACACATGAGCTCAAAGGGCAAATCCAGTCGGGGCAACTAAGATCGATGCCTCGGTTAATTTCTTTTAAGAAAATTAAATGCTTCAACGATTCGATGGTGAAGATAAACGAAGCATCCTTCTCGAGGAGATGGGTCAGAGGGCGGGCTATCTTAGAGAAATCTTGGATGAAACGGCGATAGAAACCGGCATGACCCAAAAACTCCGAATACCTTTGATGGTAGTGGGATGAGGGAGTTTAGCTATAACGTCGACTTTAGCTCGGTCGACCTCAATTCCAGATTTTGAAATCTTATGGCCGAGGACAATGCCCTCTCGAACCATGAAATGGCACTTCTCCCAATTCAAGACCAAATTGGTGTCTTCACACCTTTTGAGCATGTGGTCTAGATGAGAGAGGCAAGAAGTGAAAGAATCTCCATAAACAGAGAAATCGTCCATAAAAACTTCCATAGACTTCTCGATCATGTCATGAAAAATAGCCATCATGCACCTTTGAAACGTTCCTGGAGCATTACATAAACCAAATGGCATTCGTCGGTAAGCAAACGTTCCATAAGGACACGTGAAAGTCGTTTTCTCTTGATCCTGCGGATCAATTGGAATTTGAAAGTAACCGGAAAAACCATCAAGAAAGCAATAGAACTCATTCCCCGCTAAACGTTCGAGCATCTGATCCATAAAAGGTAGCGGAAAATGATCCTTTCGTGTAGCATCATTCAACTTTCGGTAGTCAATACACACCCTCCATCCGGTGGACGGAGTGTGGAAATCAATTCATTATCTTCGTTGGCAATGACGGTCATTCCACCTTTCTTAGGAACACAATGGATAGGGCTAACCCATGAGCTATCGGAGATTGGGTAAATGATTCCGTCGAGGAGTTTAAGAACTTCCCTTTTGATAACCTCATGAATTTTCGGATTAACCCTACGTTGTTGTTGAATAACGGGTTTGCAATCATCCTCCATCAAAATTTTATGGGTACAGAAACGAGGATTAATTCCTTTGATATCGAAATTTGCTAGCGATGGCACTCTTATGTTTTCGAAGAATATTCAAAAGTGCGGTTTTCTCCTCATCTTTTAAGTTTTTAGCAATGATGACGGAAATTTGTTGGTTCTTCAAGAAAAGCGTATTCAAGATGAGGAGGTAAATCCTTGAGCTCGGGCTCAGAAGGTTTTTCGTTAGACGTTTGTACTTCTTTGATTTCTTCAATCGTAATCTCTTTTGGAGGGAGTGACGGTAATGGATCTTCATTTAGCAATTGTTCAAGATAAAGGATATCTCCTCGAATCATAAATTCCATCATCAATTCCTGGTGGAATCGATTCGTCAGTAGCAAGAAACTCATCGATCTCTTCCAAAAGGAAATCACCTCCCTCAAGCGAGTAAAAGAGGGGAAGAGTCGGCAATTATAGGCTCGAAGATGGTTCAAAATGTGAATCAGTAGAATTGTGAGCAAAACCAAGAACTTCTTGAGCGTACTCCTCACAAGAAACATCAATAACGTCGATTCGATTGATGGAAGCATCGTCGAAATTTGAGGAGTACCTCATCGTTTGATTAATGTTGAATGTGACGGCTTGATTAACTCGTAATGTAATCTCTCCTTTATAGACATCAATCAACGCATGGCCCGTCCTTAAGAAACTTCTTCCGAGAATTAAGGGTACTCGAGGATCGGCGTCAAAATCGACTACAACAAAATCAGCGGGAAAATCGAACTCCCCCACTTTAACAAAGACATCCTCGGCTATACCCTTTGGTTTCGTAGTGAAATGCGATCGGCTAGCTCGAGGTTCATACACGTTGGGGTAAGTGGGGGTAACGAAAGCTTTTCGTAGATTGAGTTTGGCATTAGATTGATACTCGCGCCAAGATCGGCCAAGGCGGAGCATTGAACAATTCCTTGAAAATCACATGGAATGAGGAATTTGCCGGGGTCTCCTAACTTCTCGGGAAGTTTCTTGAGGATAACCGCCGAACAATTCTCATTCAGAGATGTCGTAGCAAGCTCATATAGTTTCTCCTTATTCGTAAGCAATCCCATAATCGTAGAAGCAAGTTTGGGCATCAAGAGAAGGGCATCCGCAAAAATGATCTCCACATTCAAGTCTTTGAAGATTTGGAAAAACGTTTCCATTTGATGATTCGACTTTTCACGAAGAGTTTGATCTTTAAGACGAGACGGATATGGGATAGACGGTTTCGGATTAGCTTTCTTCACATTAACGGGAGCATCTTCGGGCTCAGAATCTTGGACAACCGTGGGTTGGACATTCTGATACTCCACCTTATCAGTAGGAAGCACCGAGTCCTTTGTCACCCCGGTCTCACGGTCTACCACATGAGAGGAAGAAGAAGAATTAGTAGTAGGAACCGTAGGTCCATCGTAAGCAACACCACTTCGGGTAGTGATTGCTTTCATGTCACCTCTCGGGTTTGGAATCGTATTGCTTGGAAGAGAACCGGAACCCGAGGGTTGAGAATAAGATGTGGACGGTTGGTGGCTTGAAAGAAACTCGCCATCATATTCTTTATTTCAGACATCTGTTTGTTGCTTGTAGCTTCCATCTCCTTTTTGAAGTCCGTCCTCATGCCGTTAATTTGATTTTGCAAACTTTTAATGGTGTAATCGAAGTTCTTCATGTAAGTTAGAAAATCATTGTTGGGCTTACTTGAGGAGGTGCTTCATAAGATTGTTGAGGAGGAGGTGGTTGTTGGTAAACTTGAGGTGGAGGAGCTTGGTAGTGTTGATTTCCATGATTAAAATTAGCTCCTCGGTTCGATTAACATGATGATTACCATTGAAACGGTTTTGATTCTGGTTTTGTTTTTGAGGTTGATTGAAACCGGGAGGTCCGAGATAATTGTTTGAACGGTAGCTAAGAAGATTTCGATCTCCTTGCGGTTGATTGTAGTTTCCGGTAGCAGCATAAACATTCTCATGTGCGTAACCACCGATGGTCGGGCACTCTGAATAAGAATGTGGACCTCCACAAGTCTCACAAATTGGGTGTACCGCTTTTACTTGTTGATTCGATTATTATTCATCCGAGTAATCCGTAAGATATCGTCGATCTTTTGTTCAGCGGCTATTTGAGAGAAGAAGACGTATTTGATCGAGATGATGCACCCCTTTCGGCGGTAGAATCCCAATAGTTATAATGGGCGGTCATGTTCTCAATAAGATCGTAACATTCCTCGGGACGTCTTTTCATGAAAGTTCCACCGCGGCGGCATTGATTGTTTCCGGTGTCTCAACGTTAAAACATTATAAAACGTATCAATTTGAGTGACAAGCAACATGTTATGATTTGGACATCGATCAATCGCAAGCTTATATCGTTCCCAAGCTTCAAACAAAGATTCTTCGGGATATTGCGAAAATTCTGATATCGTTCCTCAATTTCGTCACCATCGACGGTGGAAAGTACTTTGCGAAACTTGAAACCATTTCCTCGAAGGTATGAATGAATTCTTGAGTCGATCAAACCAAGATGTGGCATGATGAGTCAAAGAGTATGGGAAGAGATAGAGACGAAGGCGTCATCGAGACCCCATTCATTTCATACTCGGTGGACGGTCAAAAATTTATCAAGATGTTTGTTTGCATCGTCATCTGATAAACCATGAAATTGACAACTGTTTTTTACTTGTTCTATCATATGGTGTTTCAAGCTAAAATCGGTAGCTTGAAAATTAGTCGGTGCAATGGGTCCTCCCCTCCCGTACATTGTAGGTTGACATAACTCCTCCATCGTTCGGAGATCGGGAGCTACATTTTGATTATCGGGAGGAGGATTAGGACCGGGGTTTGGTGGTCCATTGGGAGCACCATATTACGTAACTTCAGTGCGTTCGATTACCTTTCGAAGTCGTCTAGATCGAGATCGAGTGCGCATGCACTTAAAACCAAGGCAATTAAAATGATACGGTATTCAAAAACACAATGAACTTAACCAATAATCCCAAGTGAATAAATCACTTCTACAAGACAAACGCACAAGAGAGCGGAGAAGCTTATTTAGGTCAGCGAAGCTTATTAAAAACCCGCTTCTTTACAGCCGCAATTTAATGTCGGGCCGTCCTTATACCCACCACACAGTTTGTTTATCAAATAGAAATAAATCGACTCACAAGCGACACAAAGGCAAGTTTTTTGATCTTTAGTTCGGGAACTTATTAATGATAACACCTCCGTTGAGAATGTTATATAATTGGTGTCTTCTATTTTATTAGCAAAAACACAAGAGAAAATCTTTTTGTATTTTTAATATGATATATATATATACAAAAGAAAAAGGAAAATATTTTTTTATTTTTTTATTTTATAGAAAAATAGTAACTTCATGAATGAAGGATCTCGAGTCACTAATCGTCAAACCTCAAACGATATTGTCGTGACACAACCTCCCCGGCAGCGGCGCCAAAATTTGATTCAATGCCAAAACACGTCAAGTTTACTCACACAAGCTAGCCACTTGTGAATGACTAACCGTAAGAAACTTAAAACGGTTCAGACACTGATTTTATGATAATGAAGGCTTAAGGGTGTGTGTGTGGATAAAACCTCAATATCGATATCAAAAATAATCACGAAGATAGATTCAAATTCCTTTAGGAAAAAGAATAATAAATCAAATCCCGTGTGTGATCGTTTGAAACGGATTAGTTAACGAATCGTTTCCCACGAGTGAATTGCCAACGTCGTTCTTGGTTTGGAATTTAATGCTCGATGTTTTGATTAATGATTTGATTTTATTAACTACGGGAAAGGAAAAGTAATTAAGAAAATCTATACTACAGGAAATCCTAAGTGCGAATTAACTAAAACGTAATAATAAAACGTAAATAAAAATGCAACTACGTCTAAATTATAACCTAAAAATGCCTAAAATTACTTTTACTCTAGAAATGATATTAGAAAACTATTTTAGAATTAAAACTATTTTTTAGGATTTTTCTGGATTTTATTTAAATTAAAAACTAATTTCTAACTTTTAAAACTAATTTAAAATACTAAAAATATGAAAATTTAAAGGGAAAAATATAAATATATTTTTATAAAATCTAAAATATACTAAGAGACTTTTAAAAACTATTTTTTTATTTTTCTGATTATTTTTCTATTTTCTACAAATTAAAAACTATTTAAACCTAATTTAAATTGTGAAAAATACCAAATAAAAGAGAAAAAATAAGGAAAAATCTTTTTTATGCTTTTTATATTTTTCTTAAACTGGGAAAATTGAAAAATTATTTTTTGGAACTTTTTCTTAATTATTTGCAATTAAAGCTATTTAAAAGTGATTAAAAACTATTTTTAAATAAGAAAAATACTAAACAGTGACAAAAAATTATGAAAAACTCAGGAAAATTCTAAAATATTAATCTAAATCTATGAAAAATATAAAATCTATAGCTTATGTGTAAGATATTGAAGCTGTAGTGTTAACTGCTATGAAATAATCTACTAAACATAAGCTAAACAATGAATTAAGCTATCAAACAGTAACTGAAACTAATGTGTGCTAAAATAAGCTAATTGCAACTAAATACACCTAATCCTAACAAGCCATAAGCTCAGACTAATGAATTAAGCTAACTGCCTATACTATCAATAAGCTCTTGACCACCGACTGTTTGAGCTTATGCACAAGCTTTTCAGAAGAGCTTGTGTGAAAACTAACTATGCAGTCCTCAAGACCACCTGGTAAGATATATCTAAACCAAATTTAAGCTTCTAACTCACTGAATTGAGTACAATGCCAAGTCTGCAAGTAACCTGTTTCACACTCAGTGTGTACTGAGTGTGAACAGGGGAAATAATGACCTTTTGAACAGCTAATTTGAAGCTTAAAATGACTATAAAAGATTTCACAAAAAGTAGCTATCAACACAAGACCAGTTGAATATATAAATTCCAAAGTTACACTAGATTAGGATTAAAAATGAATCTGTGAGAGGTCCACAAAGTTTTATGAAAACTGAATTTGACATTTTTGACTTTTGAACAACAGATTTGGATCTTTGACTTTGTTGAGTTTTGATTCCAACTTGTAAACTAATTATGATGTTCTAAGACTAATGATGATTACAACAAGCTAGATCTACTTGATTTAAGCCTATATGCAAATTTTAAACTACTGATTTTAACAGTGATAAGGACTAGATCAGTTTAAGGTGAGATTTGACTATTTGAGTGTTTGGATGCAAATGAGTAACTGATTTAAGTCTAATTACCCTTACTGAAACTTATTTGACAGATCTAAACACAAACTAAACCACAAATTCACTATAACCAGTTGATCCAAACAGTCCTTAAGTAACTATTGTGCAAAATTTAAACTATGAATTACATAAAACAACTCAATTCAGCTAACAACTATAATTCAACAATTTAAAAGAGAACTACTGCATGCAATTATAACTAGATTAGCTAACAGATAACAGTTACACTAATCATGTAGCAATGTAAATTGGTGAGACAGATAAACACTTACAAATTGTCCTAGCCACAATGGCTTGCAACCAATGGAACAGTGATCCTCTAACCTATTTAACCCCTAACCTACTCCAATTCCAGCTCAAATTTAACCCATATCCAGCTAGATCAGCAATCCAGGACCACTTCTGCAGCTTTGATTTTTATTGATCAATGAAATTTTGAGTTTGAAATAAGAATAAGCTCACAATAAGCTATATTAAGCTTATATGAACCTTTGTGAAGCAGTAGCTAAGTGTGATTCAAGCCATAGAACAGATTTGATATGATTTTTATTTTCCAATTATTTTAACTGATTTTTTTATTTTGAGTAATGATGAGAAACAAACTATTTTGGAGAATAAGCTATTATGAACTAAATGATCTTGATAAGCACTTTAAAGCAATTTAAGAACATAACATAATTTTTGAGATTAAAAGGGAAATTTCATTAATATCAAAAACTCATACAAATACTGAAATTAAAAGAGAAATACAAAGAAACTATTTAAAACAATTAAAAGCTACACTAAGCTACTGGAAATTTTAAGAAAAAGAGATACTAATATGTGAATGAATGAGGGTCTTTTTATAGCTGATCATGAGGTCATGGAAGGATCTAGAATGTGAAATCTTGTGCTTCTTTGAGTTGTTTTCATCCCTTGGATCATCATACACGTATCCCACTTGATATCCACCCTTGGATCATGAATGCCACGCTTTTTCGACCAATAGGAGAGCAGAGAGTGGCATTGAGCACACGGATAGCTGACTTGGCAATCACGTGTGTCAGTGGGTGTCATAATGTGTCAGATATAAGTACGGAATTGCCCTTAATTGGGGTGAATTTGCTCAATTGAACGAAAGGGTAATTTAGGGTTCTTGGGTAGCAGATTTGGGGGTGGATTTGGCGCGGGGGTAAGAAAAAGTTATTTTATTTGTTTGGTAATTAATTGCGTTGACTTGGGTTTGGGTCGGGTTAGATATCTTGGCCGGGTATTGGTTTGGGCTTGAACCGGGTATATCTTTTGGGCCAAGGTTTTTGTTTGTTTATTTTGGGCTTTGGATTAGTATTGTAACTATTAAGGCTTATCAAGGACCAATTATGTATAATCTGAAAATCCAAGGACCACAAATGTAAATCTGGAAATCTCATTCAAGGGCCTTTCTTGTCAATCTCAAATAATCCAAGGGTGAAATTTGTAAATTCTGAAACTTGAGGGATCATTTCTGCCAAATACTCAAAGCTCAGGGACTAATCTTGACATTTCTTCAAACTTGACTGTAACTTCTAAAAATCATCTTCATAGAATAAAATCTTCCAAAATGCACAATCCCGACCTTCCGGATCAGCTCAAACTCTCTTGATCTCTCGTGCTCGGGTTTACATCTGATTTGGCTCCTTTTTGTGTGTTTTTACATATCCGTACCTGCACAAGCACAAACTCAAGAAAACCACAAATATTAGCAATAAACGGCTCTTTCTTGGTTGTTTTGGGTCAGTTTTTATAATGAAAAGGTATGTGTTTTAGCACATACCAGGTATACAGTGGGTAAAGACCCGTCCTTCCTCCACGGTGTTGCTCTAAACTAAACTACGCTACTAATTAACTAATTAACTACTAAATAATATAAATAACTACAAATCTACGAGCTAACATATGCTAGACCATTATTGGGGTGACCGACACTTTAACATGGAATTTTCAATTCCTAACATTTGTCAAGTTTAAATTTGTGTGTTCATACATTGAGTGATTTACGTCGAAATGGTATTCTACAACTAATAACTTGTTTACATTAGCTTTGACGTAAAATGTTTTTACATTTTGTTATTATCAAAACGTAAAGATGTCAAAAAATATAAATAACGTTTTTAGGCATTATTTGTATTAACATAACATAGTGCAACATTCAAATTAGGATTTTCCTAACTTGTGTCATACGGGCACAAGTTAAGCACACCAAAAGAACTCAGAGACTTACGAAAAAATACTTAGGGACCCACACAAAAATAAATAAAAAGTTACCTTTGTGTGAGTCTCTGAGTCACTTTTTGTGAGTCAATGAGTCTTTTTGGTGTACTTAACTTGTACGCATGAAACACAAATTAGACAAACCTTTCAAATTAATATTTAACAAACAAGTTATTTATAGTTAACATGTTAAAGTATCAGATGAGTAGTTTTAATGGTAAATTTATCATAATGAAACATTTGAAAAAGAACGTGTCTATTATATAGCATAAACCCTATGTTATTTTAGAAAACAGAATAAATTGCATTTTTCGTCTCTATAATAATATGTGGGAAGCAAAAATATTAATATGCCCTCACGTTTTATGCATTGAGGGGCTTAACCACAAAAAATAATGGTCGTTGATCAAAAGGACGAATGTTGCAAGATTTTGCAACCACGAGTACGGACGGTGCATGCAAAGTTACAAAAGAACAAAAGAGGCGATTGTGTCTAAACCACAAGGACAAAATATGTAATTAACCCCTTTTTTATATAGCAAACTCTATTTATCAAATATTCAACAATTTTTTTATAAACAATATACCAACAAAAAAGTCTTTAAATTTCGTATAAAATGAGCCCAATATTGCAATGCTTTTGAATTATGAACAGATTTATTAACATAAAATTTTAAATCAACTTTTTCATTTTACATTGGTAATATGTCAAAATTTAGTAATTTTTTAATAAATTTATACCAATAAAATTGTCTTTAAGTTTCAAATAAAATGAGTCAAATATTGAAATGCTTTTAACTTACATTTTATTTATAAAATAAGGACTAAAATTTTAAAATCAGTAGACTTATTACAATAATCAATATTAGTTTATAAAAGAGTTTTTATATACGTTTTAATTTTAGAGTGGAAATTATTATGTTAAAAGAAATTATTGGTGCAATAAATGAATTTGTATGTTTTTATAATTACGTTAACTTAATAAATAAAGAATATGAATTGCATTATATAATTTAATTATAAGAAATTGCGTGAATATCAAATTATGTTCAAAATATGCAATATTTTCATGCAAAAAAGTAAAGTAACTAGATAATTTTAAGTGATTATGTCATAAAAGTTTTATCAAGCAATATACCATCGCAACACGCGAATACTTTATACCCTCGTTTTAGACATTCCACCAACTTGATGTAATAAGTATGTATAGTTGATTAGTTTCAGTCATCTAATTCAAGCAATATGGTTTATGAAAATAGTTATTTTGAAACGAAAAACAAAGAAACTGAGGGACAAATTTGAACCACACAAATCATTATATTTAAGAGATAAAATTTAAGAAAAAAAAAACATAAAGGGACATAAAGTGAAAATTTGGATCACATTTTTTTTAATACAACCCACTTTCACCTCTCTTTTTAAAATATTACATATCTCAAAAACCGTAAATCATTAACCTACAAGACTAACACTATCGTGACGAGCATTTAATTATCTTTCAATAGAGGAGCATTTTTATATACTTTCGACAAACTTATTTTTTGATCTTTTTTTAACACATTTTATTTTCTCTAATTCACGTTTTTTTTTCCGCTTTCATACGTTTTTCGTCTCTTTTCATTTGTTTTCATACATTTTCATTTGTTTTCATCCGTTTTCGTCCATTTTCATACGTTTTCGTCTATTTTCGTCCGTTTTCATACGTGTTTTTATGCTTTCATACGTTTTCGTCCGTTTCATACGTGTTTTTACGCTTTCATACGTTTTCGTTCGTTTTCATACGTATTCGTCCGTTTTCTTTCATCTTCTTCTGGTTTTATACGTTTTTGTCCTTTTTTATATGTTTTCGGATGCTTTCAACTATTTTCAAACGTTTCTGAATATCAAGTGATATTCAGAATATCACAAGTGATTTTTAACTAATAATCTATAACATGAAAGTTACCTGAAAATCATAAGTGATTATAGTTAAAAATCACATGTGATTTTTTCGTTTTTCGTAACCTAAAAGTTACCTATAAATCACATGTGATTGTTGATTAATGTTTTGTAACATGAAACTTACCCACATATCATTAATCATATCACATGTGATAACATCTAAAATGGGAGGTGATTTGCACACCTAAAAATATTGTGTCTTGACGTTTATACACTTGTAATATTCTGAATATCACAAGTGAGTTTCTGGATATCACAAGTGATTTTCAACTAATAATCTATTACATGAAAGTTACCTGAATATCATAAGTGATTATAGCTAAAAATCACATGTGATTTTTGACCAATCATTCATAACCTGAAAGTTACTTAAACATCACATGTGATTGTTGACTAATGTTTTGTAACATAAAACTTACCTATATATCGTTAATCATATCACAGAAAACGCTCGAAAACGTAAAAAACGTATGAAAACTGCCAAAAACGTATAAAAGCGGACAAAAACGTATGAAAGCATAAAAATGCAAGAAAACAGACGAAAACGTATGAAAACGGACGAAAACATAAGAAAACGTATGAAAGCTGACGAAAACGTAAGAAAACGGACGAATACGTATGAAAACGGAAGAAAACGTATGAAAGTGTAAAAACACGTATGAAAACGGATGAAAATGTATGAAAACGTATGAAAAATAGACGAAAACGTAAGAAAACAGACGGAAAAAGTATGAAAACGGACGAAAATGTATGAAAACAGACAAAACGTAAGAAAACGTATGAAAATGGATGAAGGTGTATGAAAACGAACGTAAACATATAAAAATGACTGAAAACAGTCGAAAACGTATGAAAATGAACGAAACGTATGATAGCGAAAAAAAACGTGAATTAAAAAAATAAAAAGACAAAAAAAAAATGTAAATAAATAAGAAAGACAAGAAAATAAAAAAAGATAAGGACTTAGATTGAACATTATAAATCTTAAATTAATCTCCACCGTTAATCTCTATTAGTCTCTTAGTATTGGACATAAACTTAGTCCCTAAATGAATTTTTATCTTACTTTGTCCTTCTACTTCGCATCTTAAATAAAAGTAACGTAGTGATCAATGAGTGACCAATTCCTCACAACTCAACAGTTCTTCAACGAAAATGGCAACTGCGCCACAACCTCATTTTCCATTAATCACAACACACGGATCGACAACCAAAACGTCAAAGCAGGATAACAAGAAGGTTCGCAACGGTGAAGGGAAGTGCCCATTAAATAAAAAACATTCCCAAATCACTTGATGATGATATAGATACAAGAACATTCCCAAATCAAGCATTGTTTGGTTCACGGGTTTATAGACGTGTACTACAAGAATCAAATTAGAGTGTATATATGTTGTTCTAGGTCGGTTTTTAAATAATATCTACAAAACCGTGTGTTGCAATATTGTGCTTGTCAATGTGTCAATTTATTTATTGTAATTATGCTAGATGAACATGAGGGTTCAAAACAAATTTGGGCTTTGTTGTGAATCAACCAGGTTTTAAAACTATTGACTTTAAATCCTGTGCATTTGAAACGCCTTTATTCAGATTCAACAAACGAGAAGTCACCTGAGACAATTCGCTGAAAACACAAGATTTGGAACAAAGCTAATTCAGATCAGATCCGCAGGCCTTGAACACCCTTTGATAATGCAGGTGAACCGGTCAGCTACTATACTTGTAAAAATTTATCATACTTCCGATTACCATAAGATAGATATGAACAGAGGCATATATCAATGAAAATTTTGACAAGTTTCCGATGTGTGAGTGCAGAAGCAACCTTGTGACAAAATGAACCCATGAAATCAACCATAGTATTATCATCGATGGTACTTGCATTGCCAAAACAAAATAGAGTATTACTTGAAAAAGAAAAAAATAAATAACATAACATTAGACCAGTATCTGTAACAAAACATCCTAAAACCAGAACATACTCACCAAAACTCTGAAAAGTTTTTAAGCCGCAATATCAGCAGCAACATCTTCAACATAGGTTATTGCCTTGGTTGTTGGCTTTGCTAGCATATCGGTGTACTCTTGGAACGGGGATCTTGAAAACCTTGTCTCTCTCCAGAAATCAGGAGTCAAGAAACCATAAGTCTTGAGGAGACAGTCAAATGTAGCCTGCCAAGAAAAAACATTCTATTTAATCTCTAGTTTTCTTACAATTTACCAAAACTACTTTTCACAGAATACTCAAAGGAGCAGAAGTTGAAACACCATTAGTAATTCTGAAGATAAGCTAACGTCATCCACGCACTAGCAAAAATTCAATTATAACCAAGCAAATACAAAATTTAGCTAAACTTGGTTCCTAAGTAAAGCAGATAGAACTAACAAAATGTATGCTTTGTAATTAGTAAGAAGTCCAACAAGGACCAGGAGAATACTTTATACACAAAAATATCACATTCAATTACAATAGGTGCACAATAATGTCGAATAATCCCATACCCAAGTGTGAAGTTAGAATGCTAAAGCATTCAGCAATTAACAAAAGATCTAGAACCAAAAAATGGCTATTTTCTGGGGAGACCTAAAGTTTTAGATATTAACAATAGTGCAGCAATTTTACATCACCAACATGTACACAGAGCAACAATCAACACAGGTCAATCAATTGGGCTAACAGAATGTGAGAGCAACAAATATTAACACATCAAACATCCATGAAACACGTAGATAAATGACCATCAAGTATCGACACGCCAAACATAATAAGGGCAAACACAAAAAAGATTCAAAAACAATCTTTTATAAATTGTTTACCACATAAGACCTTATCAATGAATCGCTAGGGCTAATGTCACATTATAACTATATAATTGTTTTCCATCTTTTTGCCATGACACCTTCGACTAGTCGTTTTACCTAATTAAAACATTTGAAAAGTACAACAAACAAATCTTTCACAAGTAAACCATTTGTTTCACATTTTTAAAGAATATCAAGTTATTTATCATGCATATAAGACATCAGAAAGATAGATAGCCACATACAAATTACGTAAGGTAATGTCATATAATCACACTATCACAGTGTAGCTGTCAAGCATCTTATTCCAATTACAAGATCAAAGCTCGCGTAAAGTGATACCATGGAACACGATAACCAGGTGTAATAACTAAATTGCAATAACAGTCTCTTAGATAACAAATGTTTAACCACTACATTGTTATTCATAAAGATTAGCCATAAGACAGTTCAAATGTATTCTTAACATAATAGTAACAAAATCAGTATTTCATCAAATTAAGCACACTGATTAGATAATCAGATACAAAACACACAATCACATAATACGAACACTATGGTTAATTTCATAAAATAACAATATAGTTGTCTTCCATCTTATTGTAATAACAATTTAGTTCTTATACCTATTACAATGTTACATCTTCATCTGTTTTACAAGATTTTGCAACTAATAAAAAAATGATAAAACATTCAAAAATGGAACACAATAACCAAACTTAATAACTAAACTGCCACAACAGTTTTTCATAAAACAAATGTATAACCACTACGTTGCTATTAAAAAACATTACACCACATAACATCTCAAATGTATTCATAAAAGTAGTACTAATTAAATCATTAACTAATCAAATCCGCATATAAGATGGTATAAAGATAGATGACTAGATAAAAATACACAATCACAAAATAAATCAAATACAAGGGCTAAAAACCACGCAACCACATAATAAAAGCATGTATCCTAATGTCATAAATTAACAATATAGGTTTCTTTTATCTTATCAGGACAATTTAGTCCTTAAACGTGTTACCATATTCCATCGTTGTCTGTTTTGGCATGTATTTTACAACAAAAAATAACCAAAATCGAAATCAATGGAGCACAATAACCAAAGTTTCATAACTAAAGAGAGGGAATTCAAAAGTGAGTTTGAGAATGCCACTAATTCTATGACACATCATTTTGTGAAAAAATTTGTGTGAATTCCTTCGTGGTTCTAGCATTTTCTTATAACTAAATAGGTACATCAATTTGTTAAATAACCAATGTAGAAACACTACATAACTATTCTTAAACATTAGCCTCAAAACATTTCTTAAACCTACAATTGCTCCACATATCATCATTAACCATTCATTACACAATCTAAACAATTATCAACAAACAACACATAAACAAAACAATAATAAACAAAAGGAATCAGCAAGCAACCTTAACAAAGTTTCCAAGAGTCTTGGTACTCCCACGAGACATAGTAAACACATCATCAATACCCGCAAACTGCAACACCTTTTTCGGCACTCTCGCCGCAACGATCCCAGCCCCACGAGGAGCAGGCACCAATCTAACAGTGACTGACCCACATTTCCCAGTAACCTTAGTAGGCACAGTATGAACTTTCCCAATCTTATTACCCCAATAACCTCTCCTAACAGGAATCACACTCAACTTAGCCAAAATAATAGCACCCCTAATAGCAGTTGCAACTTCTTTACTACATTTCACACCAAGACCAACATGACCATTACTGTCCCCAACAACGACAAAAGCCTTGAACCTAGTACGTTGTCCTGCACGTGTTTGTTTCTGCACAGGCATGATTTTCATTACCTCGTCTTTTAAGGAAGGCAAGATTTGGTCAATGATTTGGTGTTCCTTGATAGGAAGTGAGTGAAGGTAAATTTCTTCTAGTTTTGAAATTTTGCCGTCTTTTACGAGACGGCCTAGTTTAGTGACGGGGACCCATCTCTCCTCGTCTGCGTCCCGTCTGGGGCCGCGGCGACGACCGCGTCCGCGGTCGCCCCCACGGCCTCCTCGGGAGCCTCGGTCTCCCCCGAAACCCCTGCCGAATCCTCCACGTTCTCCTGCTCCTCTTTCTGCCATTTTTTGGTGGTTTTGTTTTGTGGGTAGCGTATGGAGGCGAGATTGGAGATGTGAAAATGTGGTTATGGAGATTGTGAGGTTTTATATGGGTGGAAATGTGTAATAGGGTTTTAGTTGGGCCTATAGAGTAGAAATTAAGTGATGAAGCTTGCTTTTGGGTTTTGGCCCAGGTTACAAACCCAACAATCGAATGTTGTTTTGATTTTACATCTAAAAGTTAAAGGGGTAGTTTGTTTATTCAAATGTTTTCATGTTTGCAAGGCTAGCTGATTATCCGTGCTTAGCGCCTGCGGTTTCTAGTTTTCGATTAAGTTTCAGACGAATAAAATCGTTCAACAAATTGTACGTGTAGCATTAGGGAATCATTTACGAAGAACTATATTTTATTTTAACATGGTTGCATAACAATGACAACGTGTAGCAAGGTAATTGCGCATAAGAACGGCGACATATACCGATTAACCGTTGCATCAAGTTGCAACGTTTTCTTGTTCAAATTTTCGGTTGAAGATGAAAACCCCTTTTTTGTTCTAATTTTGTTTTTTAGAAACCATGCATATTAAATCGTGCTTTCTTTATATATTTATTTGTATTCACATTTATCAAATCTTTTAATAACTTATTGTACTTCATTTTGAAACAGCGTGCGAAAGTTACTCTTATCTACTACTGTATAACTCTTTTCGCTTTGAAATAACAAGCTACTTCTAATGTTGGCTTTCTTTAACAAAGTTTTGAAATGTGAGATTGTAAAATTTCTAATTTTGTAGTTTTCCAAGTGAATTCTTTTTATTTTTTAACATTTTGGAGTGGTAGCCAAATAGTTTTCATGCCGAGTAATTGCGCATAGTGGCAACAATGTATAATTTCTAATAAAATCATACCACGTTGACGTGTTTTCTATTATTATTACGGTGATTAAAAGCATATTGTCATTGGTAGTTAACGAAGGAGCGATTAATTCTTTGTTAAAAAATGGTGTCCTTCATAAGCCTATTGTTCATAGGCAATTTTATTTGACTTTTATAACTCGCACTATTCTTCTGCCACAAACATAAAGTGCATGAAGGCAATCAGTTTTATTTAACATGTTTTCTTACATGATATTGACAGTACATTATTCTTAAAAGATTTAAAAGGTTTTTCTAAATAATACAATATCGTATGTTCTATAAATGTTTAGCTCAATATTTTCATAGTTGTTTAACATGTCTCGACCTTAGCAACCTCTAAGTCAAAGTACTGGGAGTATCATATAGTAATGTTGTAGCTATCATACTTTGTACTTGGTAAAAAGTCATTCAAATTCAAAACCACTCAATTCTAAAAATTTCAATATGTTCTAAAATTTGAAATATTTTTGCTCTAGTGAGATATAGATGTGGTTAAGCCTTAGAAATTATCCGGCAAAACAACCAAAAACTAAAATTCTCATAGATGTTACTTTTGTGGCCAAATGCATCGAACCAAAATCACTTGCAACCAAGACTGGTATGTAGACATAAAGGTCTAGTCACAAGTATGAACATTAAAAAAAAAATCGAGTTGGCCTCAAAAATTCTTTAGCCATCTTATTCTTTTTCACTTGAAAAATAAATCCACTTTCAGATTTTAACATTGTAACAACTTATATACAAATTTAACAAAAATATGTGCTAACAATTTACACAACTACATAAAAGGGTATTCTGTTATCTCAGATTATACCACGAGATCTACAGGTAAAAAAAAAAGTTAACGAAAGGTAAAAAGTTAACAAACAATGGTTATTTTTTTCTCACAACTTGAAATTAGTTATAAATCATTTAAATAAAATAAAACCTCAATACCCGAAGTAAACACTTTAATGGATCAATAAGAGTGTCATTTACTCATTTCTATTACCATAATTGGGCTCTTTTGGAAATAGACTAAAGCTTGATGAACAAAAGGATAGGAAATGTAGGAGTCTTCAAGTCTTCAAATTTACCAAAAAAATTAAAAAAAAAATCAAAAATAAATTGTTGTAGTTTTCGGTGACAACGAAGTCAGTGTAGATTCAAGCGATGGTGGCAAAAAATTCCAACAACAACGGCGACGGTGCCAACAGCGGATCTTCAAAGAAATTTAAAAATGTTAGTACAACTCAAAATTATTAAAAAAAAATAGATCTAAAAAAACACCTAAAAAACGTAAGTAATATATATAAAAAAAAATAAAAAACCTTGAAACTTGAAGAATAATTAGATCTATAAAAAATAAAATCTAAAAGTTACCCCAAAATATGAAAAAGCCTTCAGAGGAGTAGAGTTATTAGTGGTGTCGGTCTCGGAGGTGGGAGGCTCGGAGTTTCTTTGTATCTTTGATGGTGGCTATGGACAACCGAAACCACCAAAAACGCAACCCGCACTACCTGAAACCGCCTAAACCATCAAAAGATGGTAGCAATTTCGGCAGAAAAGGTTAAGATGGCGGCTTTTGTTGTCGAGTCGTTGTTGGGCTGTTTTAGTAGGGGTCTCGGTGGTCGTTGGGGGTAGGAACCTCAATGGTGGTTGTTTCGTTGGGGTGGGGTCTCGGTGGTGTGAAAGGGGCGGCGGAGAGAAGATAGGGTTTATGTGAATATTGAAGGGGAGAGAGAGAGTAGCGTATGATTGTGTAGCGTTTTTTTCAACTTTTATTTTTAATTTTTTTTCTCTTTTGACTTTCAACATTTCAATTTTCATGTTTGACCGTTTCTCTATTATATGTAGTATAGAAAAAAGATTTGTTAAAAGTACTTAATAAACGAGACCCGTGCATTGCGGCGGTGCTTTTTATTATAATATATACGTTTTTTTGTTTGATTAAATTTTATTTTCGTTTGACTTATGCATGGCTTCTTGATAGTTTGTTTTTGAATGTAGTGACGTCGCTTTTTTGTTTGCGAATGTAATTTTAATATGACTTTTGCTAATGTTATAGCTAAGTTTTCGGTTATAAAATTTAACCTATTCTTATATCATTTTACTATAGCATTATTTGTTGCGTAGATTATTAAAACATTTAGGGTAGTTTTAAAAGTTTCATGTCATGTTAAAGGTTCATTTTGAATGTTTTTCTAAAAAATATATGTGTATTAAGCTTCAATATTTTTATAAACCGGTACACATGTTATAAGTATATCAATATTAAGCTCATTTTGTTCGCCCGATAGATATTTGGTACATAATTCAAACTTTCATAGAAGTGTACGTCTTTGGGCCCTGTGGTTTAAATTAATTTTAGGAAAGTTTTTTTTTCTTTTTTTTGGGCCGGTGAGCTTATTTATTTATTTTTTTGCCAAAATTTTTTATTATTTTTTTCGTCGGATACAACGACGTTTTCTACGCTCTCTAATATATATAAGTAGGAGTAGGAGCCCGCCGAGTTGCGACGGGGGTTGTTGCCATATTTTTTTGACGTTGTAGGAAAAGAGCTGCTTACATTATGGCTGTTGTTGTTTACAGAAAATAACATGTTTTAAGCCTAGTGGCGGGAAACATGCAAATTGACAGCCTAAGAGGTAGACGTTAGAGTTATCCTACATATTACAATACATATGTCCTTACGCTTACTGTACATATTAGAAGATCACGCCTTTAAAACATAGAAATTTTAGTAATATAAAGATGTCGGGTTCACCTATTATTCGTTGGGACCTGTTGCTAGCAATATCTGGAACCTAAAAGCAAAACATAATCCCAACATCCTTCATTTACCTTCGTGCATACGCACCAGGTATGTCCTCAACCCACGTGAGCATTTCCTACCGACTGTGTCACATACCACAATTAGAAAGGAAAAATAAATCCATAAATTATATGAGTAGTAGCAAATTATAGCCGCTTACATATTTAAGCCACGCGTAGGGGCAATGCTTCCAAAAACGTTGTTGCAACGAACTTGTATTTTTAGAGCTTTAACATGTTGTTTAGAAAGAAAAAAGAATATGGCTATTTAAATAGGTTCCTATGTTGTATTTTTGTATCTTGTTTACGCAACAGAAAACTTGTTGTTTGTAAAGGTTTTTAAGCTTTTAAATACTATTTTATTTAAAACTTTTGAATCGAAATCCAAACACCCATATTCACTTAAAATCCCCAAACATTCCATTCATTTAAAATAAGGTAAACAATCTCACACAGTTCGAAAGAATCCCAGTAACGTAATTTGTACATAACTAAAACAAAAATAGCCGCTCAATAAACTGAAACAACGTTCGCAATTTTTATCCATATCTTATTTGGAAGTCTAACAACGATTATTTATAAAACTATACCTTAATATTTTATTTATAAAAGTGTAAATTTATATTTCATTTAAAGTTGTACCTGTCTACAGTATATGAATATCTTGAGATGCACCACCACGACATGAATCTACAAAATCAGCAAGTATTTGTAAATAATTATAACAACAAAACACTTTTGATCAATTAACAGTCAATAGCACAACAAATGACATCAGTAACTATTAAAAAATAAGAAGCTAGGAAGAATATGGACAAACCTATTTTTGTTTCTCATGAATTTCTTTAATCTTCACGCAGGTTACGTACTGTATGAAACGTAACAATCACATAAGCAATTGGTTTGAACTCGTAAAAATCCAGCAAATCTTTTTAAAACAATAAACCTATTCTGGTTTCATTAATTTGATTGTAAATTATATTATAAAAAGTTGTTGATACTTACGTCACAGTTGGAGGAATAGTTGTTGGGTCCGACACGATCACATAAACCATAAAAGAAATGAACAACATTTTAAGCAAGTGACGAAAACTGCTGAACGTCAACATTGAGCTTGGGTTTGCATGAGAACGACTCTTACACGCTAATAACACCATTTGTACTTTTCAACTTTATAAATCTTATTAGAAATGAATCAAAGATTTACAAGGGATAGCCTACAAAAAACTATCCCGGTTGATGACAGATTAACTCTCCAAAATCAAACAACAAGAGGCAGCTAGCTTTGCTTTGCTGTTCCTAGGAGAGGATGATCCTAAATATAATACTTTGTATTGTTTTCTAAGTTTGAATCTCTACTTAACTCGGTTACAACCTTTGGTTTATATAGGAGGGGAAACAGTGGATGCACATGGGTGCATAGTAACTTGTCAACTTGCAATAAATAGGCACGTTCTTAGTAGGATAGTCTTTAGCGTACTTTTGGCTTACCCGATTTGACAACTTATATTTCCAATGCCTTTTCTCGTATATCAATAAGTACTTGAACTTATCTTCTTCAAGAAGTTTCCCGCCCATACATTCAGAGGTTGAGGTTGTTAAAACTTAATTAAGTCTTCAGAGTTAGAGAAACATTTTTCAGATCTCAGTAACCCTGGTGTTGCTTGTAGCTCTTTGTACATCACTCCTTGACACCATATCAGTTTGTGAGGCGTTTTCTTCAGCTGGTCTTTGATGTCCCTAAAGCTAGACATCTGGTTGAGGTTTATACAACACTCACTGATTTTATCAGGGAGTATCTCACTTCTGATAACTATCAGGTTCATATCGATAGTTATGAAGTGACATTATCTCTGATCTTTATCGGAGACTTTTATGCTCCTGACATTCAAAGGGTGTATTAGGTTATTTATGTTTAAATATTTGTCAGAGACAATTTTGGTCAATTTCAGACGCAACAATCTCCCCCTATTTAAATATACAAATAGACTAATTATCAGCTGTAAGTGAGCATAACGACTTCTTCTTACATATTGAGTTTACAATAAGGAAAAAATAACAGGTACGGTCTAATTCCTTATTTTTGCTGAACATGACATAGACCCTGAACTATCAGAGTCAGTAGTCTGAGTCACCACTAGTTCAACTTTTATTGTTGTTGAACGAGGATTAAACTCATACTCCTTAAACTTTAAGGGTTAGTAAACCTTTCAAATTCTAGGGCTATGAGTCACCATAGGTTCAAAACTTTAGTATTTTGTAACAACTCGCACTTTTTCAGATATTCGTTTTCGAGAAAATTCGTCTGTTTCTCATTTACGAACTTTCCTGAGCTCATTTGACGTGAAAACGAGAAAGTTATATCGCGAAACGTGAAAATTAGCCATAGCTCGTATTGGCACAACCGACGACTTGATTTAATTTTGATTTTATACACTAGAAATTAGTCGTGTGAACACTCATTTTTATCAGAAAAATTATTCCGAACGCAATCGCGAAAAATTTGTAATTTAAGTCGACCGTTTACTACCTTAAATGGGGCCCACATTGTATTATTACAAAAGAATTACTAAAAATACACAAATACCCCCTCTCTTTATATTTTCACTGCGCCTCCCACTTTCATTTGTCCACCTTTGCCCCTTTCCCACTATATATAAACCCAAAATTAGGGATTCCTCCCTATTTGATACAACCACTTCACCGGAATCACTATTCTGGCGCCGCACCCACTTCCGGCAAAAATTCAGGCCAACCCAAATAATATCACCGCCGCATATATCTGCTTCCCCTCATCATTTCTGGAGCTCGTGGAGGCCCAAAGAGCTTGTTTGGTACCTGTTTGAAGTACCACCGCCGTTCTCCTCCACCTTAACGCAAGAGAGAGTGAGATAGAAGATTGGTAAAGGGTCTATCTTTAGATCGCGTAGGGTTATTGTTAGGTCACCATATTGTAACACAAGCATCAATATATAAGAAATATAGAAAAGGTGATCGGATGAACAAACACACACACACACGTTTGAAAGTAAACAAAGGTTAAGCATAATGTATTATGTGTGAAATGAAAAACCAACCTTCAAATGAAGGTTTACATGTGCTTATATAGGGAAAGGAACTAGGGCAACACACCAAGTTCCCTTCCTTCCTTATTGGATATGGGCCAAGGCTTATGGGCTTTCTACACAAGCCTTGCCTTTAATACAAACATAAAAGCCTAATTTAAGCAACATATTACATGTTAATTACAAACACTTGAAATATAGTTTAGGAGTGATTCCAACAATCTCCCCCTAAGTGTTGGTAATTAATGACTTAAGTAATCTTTAACCGTTGTTGGTGCTAATGTAATAGTTGCTTTGACGTCTTCTGACATTCTTCTTTCTTGTGAGAAGAAGTGCCTTGATTCTAACAATCTCCCTAGTGTGAGGATCTTGTTTTCTTTAAAGTTTTCAGCTTTGACGTCTTCATATATCTTTTTTCTTTGTTCTGGTGTGGATATGGTGATGTTATGTTGTGGTAATCTACATCAGGTCCGCTTCGTTGCTCAGGTGTCTCCACGTCCTTCTCCAACATGCTCACACGCTCTTTGACGTTGGGTTCCAGTGTTGATGTAGTTCTCTTTAGTCTTTAAACTTTGTAGATTCTTTGGCTTTGACTAAGAATCATTCTAAATTTTGTGTTGCCTTTCGAGAGAACTTCAATTAATGTTGTTGTTGGTATGAGCATGTGGAGAATCTGCATGATCATCTCCCAGGAGCATCCATAAGAAGAAAACATAAGAGTTGGTTAGTGATAAACACCAATCGATCATTGTGGCCGTTTCTTAGAGAATTGACCACTACGATTGTTCTTCTAATGAATGTCTTGATTCCATTCACCTTGGTTGGGCTAATCAGCCGTCCGAATCCCATAGGAGGGGTTGGCATTACATTGAGCAAGTTCAAGTAATGACCCACATTTTCAGGACTCGATTCTTGAAAGGAATCTCCTTAGCGGGATTTCCAGCACTTACAAGTTCGAACTTCGAGCGTGTTAACAGCATAGTGTGAAAACACATCTCTAATTCTAGCAAAGGCTGTTCCTGAACTGGAGTCCCTCAAGTAGGATAACACGATGTACCGAAGTACATCTACAGTTCAGGTGAGTCGCTGAGGTACACCGAAGCATCACCCCACGACTGTAGACCGTTTGAGACAACACTAAGCGTAACCCACAAGGAGTTACCGAAGTGACCTGCTGTCAGGGCTGTTTGATGTTGACCCTGGCAGGAGTTTCCATTCAATCACTGAGGATCACAGTTGTGAACCCCTCATAAATGTTCTAGACAGATTGCTAAGATCTGTGTAGGACTCTAGAATAGTATCACTTGCGTCCTTATTGTTGAACGACAAGTGATGAAATGTCGAGTGTTCCTAAGAGATCTTTTGATGAATCTCGTGGCTCTAGACTCAATAGTGCGCTTTGGTTTTCCTAAGCGGAGACTAGGGAGAGGGTCTCCTTCTTCAATACCTACAATCTCTAAAAGAGAGCCGATAGTTTACGTAGGGTTCCCTGTGAGAATGAAACAAGCTTCTGTTGAGAGAAACTTGAGTGGCTAAGAAGGTTTAGTGCATGCGTCACTGGGTCCATGACGAATTTGATCTTCAATACTGGTGTCATCTAGTGACAGCCAGTAGCATATGTATTGAACCCGGTGTCTGCCCTAAGTTGAATGATTTGGAGGGCTATTTCTTTTCACCCTTTTCTTTACATTTCTTTTTAATTCTTCAACTCCTTCTTTCCCCGATTCTCATTTTCTCCCTTTTTATAATCATACCTAAGGACTTCTAAGTTCTAACTATTTGTGGTGTCCTTGGGTATATCCCTCCGGCTCTGGCAGATCATAGGACGGTTATTCCTAACCTTAGTCACCTTATAACTCCAAGACTAACCTATGTTGCCATAAAACCATTTTCATGAAAATCTCTCAAAGTGGTTATGAGTAAAAACATTTTGTACCACTGTGAGAGTTTTGTATTTTGCAGAAATACTCCCCCTCAACACGTGCTTAAGTGTTTTGACAGAAATCTGCACGGTGAGAGAAGAGCGCACACATTTGAATTGATCGACTCAAGATAGGCAATTTCCCGCGAGACACGGTTACGTTGCATAGTTAAAGAGTTACATTGTCAGCTTTTAGTTGACAACTAGCTCTAATAACTACCTTGAAGGTGTGGACAAACCTCGAAAGGTTGTCAAACCCGTCAAAGTTCATGTCTATCAAGGGCTTCTCGAATAGGTACAATCTACTTGGATAAGTCTTGAAAGATAAATCTTTTCGATGTATGACAGTTCAGATCTCGTCAATTCATAGGTTAAGTCTTTAGCACAAAGATTCAATCACAAAATTCACAACATATTTGTATCACACAATTTTCCTCCCCCTCAAAAATGGCATATATATGTTATTTTTGATGAAATTTTGATATCGAATATGTCCATTTCGAGTTTTGTGGGAAGATTTCCACGAAGAACCATTTGTGAACAAAGATTTTAAGCAAGTACTCCCCCTCAACAAGTAATACTAACTTTTGAGGTTTTGAAAACAGAAGGGGAAGTACTGGTTCTTTTGAGCAAAACTTTGAAAAGTGAAAGTTTTAATAAGTTTTACTCAAAAGTAAGAAGCTTTCGCTCCTTTTATAGGATTGTGGCACTGAAGCGTACCACAGGGTCAAGTACGGGTTGTACACTGTTATGTATGCACAAGCCATAAATGTTGTGTTACTGCATTCTGTTGCATATGCATTTGATTATATCACTGCTGATTCTGTTGATTCTGTTGCAAATGTTGAGAATACCGATACTGTGTCACAAATCAAGTCCTTAAAACTTGAAAATGAGTGATTGTTAAATGAGCTTTCCAACGCAAAACGTCGTCTTCAATGGTGTCAAAAAGATTGTCAAAATCGTGAACTTTCTTTACAAAACAAAATCAACCAGTTGAGTTCAAAAATTTCAAATCCTAAAATAGAACAACTGGATGATGAAAACGTGTCTTTAAAGTGTCAAATTTCAAAATATGAACAAGAAATTGCCAAAGTGAAAACTGAATATGGTGTCATATTTGATTTACTTAAAAAGACTCGTGCTCAAGCGTCAAAAGATGCTGATGACCATCTTGCTTATACCAAAGAAGTTTTACGAAATAATGGAAACACTCGCTCTGAAAATCAAGATTTGTTACACACTATCCATGACTTAAAAGCGGAGTTGGTGAAACTTAAGCAAGATAAGATTAGTAACACTAATTCAATTGCCCCAGAAATGTTTAAAATTGACACTAGAACGCCTAATGACAAACCACAAGATACTAATGTGCTTCCTTCCACTGAAACAGGAATAGTTGCCTCTTTTCCCAACGCTAGCACTTCACAGCTTAAGAGCAAATCAAGGAAGAATAGGAAGTTGCGACGTAAGAAAAGAACAATAAAGACCTCGGAAGTAGAAGAACACCTTAGGACTTTGAATAAGACTCAAGTTGCACCCACTTTAGACATTGGGTTAGACAAATGTAATAGAAAAAGTAATGTAACGAATGTTGAACCTTTAAGTACTTTGAATGTTTTGTTTGAAGCATCTTGTGTTGGTTGTCGTAAAATCATGTTTTCTGGTTGTCATGATAAATGTGTTGCTAATGCTATCTTATCTCGTAAGCGGAACAATAGAAAACGGAATACCTCTAGGCCCACTAATGCTTCTAAGTCTGTGCTAGGTAAACCGCCTACTAGTGTTCATGCTTCAATCATTGATGTACCCATAGAACCCCCTTCACCTCCTAGGAAGAACTTATCACCTAGTGCATTCACTAAGACCGAAGCTAAGACTAGTCGGAGATGGCAGAAATGGTTACATAATACATTTGGCTTTAAATGGATACCTAAAATCATAAACATGTATGTTTAAACTACAACTGCATCGGAACCCTCTAACTCTTCGGGTTCCACATCTACTTCTATTCCATCCGTGTCTTCTGTGTGTAATTCAGGTGATACAGATCATCCTCTGGATTGTTGATAGCGGATGTTCTCGACACATGACAGGCAATCTCAAACTGTTATTAAACTTTGTAAAAAATTGACAACTTTGATAAAAAAAACAGATTTCAATACAATATTTTGACAAGATAACATCACCAAAAATCAACCCATGAGTTTTAAAGTGTAAAAATTTGAGCTTTTATGCGTATGAAAGTTTAATACACAAAACTCACGCGTATAGATAAAAGAACTTCAAAAAACAAAAGTGTTTCAACCAACTAGATGGCGAATGATACCACTGTTAGGTCACCATATTGTAACACAAGCATCAATATGTAAGAAATATAGAAAAGGTGATCGGATGAACAAACACACACACACACACGTATGAAAGTAAACAAAGGTTAAGCGTAATGTATTATGTGTGAAATGAACAACCAACCTTCAAATGAAGGTTTACATGTGCTTATATAGGGAAAGGAACTAGGGCAACACACCAAGTTCCCTTCCTTCCTTATTGGATATGGGCCAAGGTTTATGGGCTTTCTACATAAGCCTTGCCTTTAATACAAACATAAAAGCCTAATTTAAGCAACCTATTACATGTTAATTACAAACACTTGAAATATAGTTTAGGAGTGATTCCAACAGTTATTTTGGTCCCGGTTTCACGTTTGGTTCAGGTAGAGCACTACCGTCACCACCATCATCTCACCTCTTGTTTCTCTTTCTTTTGATTATCGACTTGGTAAGTCTAAACGCCATGATTCTCAGTCGTTGCTCTTTTCTTTTCTTACCATGTGTCTAGTTTGTCGTGGAATACTAATAATTGGATAAACGTTTGTTAATATGGACTGAGTCAACTTAACTCGGGCGAGTCGAGTCGACTCATCTGAGTCAACTCGGTTGAGTTGAGTTGACCATATAATTGTTGAAAACCGATTTAAAAACGTTTTGGAAATGATCTGGTGTGGTAAACATTTGTCAAAACCAAATTAACAACAGTTTGAAACAGATTTTTGTGTGGTAAAACATTTATTTAAAGTGGTGTTTGTGAGTTCTGTTCGAATCAGGTTCGTGGATGGATATGCTCGTATCCGTTGGGAATAAAACTACTGTTAAATTAATTCTGTCAAGTTTTGGTCGTGTTATTGACTTGGGTCAAACTGGTTTTGCCTCGGTTTGGTTTTGGTATTGCGTATAGAGTTACTGGAACTATTCTAGCCTTAGGTTGAGCAGAACGCGAGTCGGGTACGGGCTCGACCTGGATTTGTGATATTTACAGTTGGTATTTGGAATGGTATATCTGGATTCATTGTTTTAGCTCATCTCACAAGTAGTGACTGAGTCAAAGAGGAAATTAGTAAACTCCATTAGCTTCTATGGTTTTAGATTGTTTGTGATCGAGGGTGTTTGGTTTAGTGTCAACAGGAAACACCCACGTAGGGTGCATTTGTGTTAATCGGATATAGGTGTGTTGCTTTTGAGTTCATGTTTTCTCGGCACAAGTTAATACCGTTTATTTGAACTTTTAACTAGTTTATAGTTAATTAAAACATTCACTGATTCTTTTTCTCTAATCAAAATATTAAGGTGCTTTTGATTATAAAAGTTTAAGAGTGTGTTGAAATTGTTAAGTTATTATATATAACATGCACTAATAACTTTTGGATATCAGACTAAATTGATATACTTGGTTTCAACTCTTGTGATATTGATACATTTCGGAAAATATTGGAAACTATGATTTGGATATGGACGATATAAATACTTATCGGGTTTGATACTTGGATTTGGAATTGGATGATATGTAACGGATTTTGATCGATACATTTGGATTGTTATTGGATTTGAGATATTAGACGTTGGGCTTAATGGACACTTTGTGACTTAACGGTAAAATATATTAAACTCTAATAGAATTTAATATATTAGACACGGAACACTCACAAACTATTCAATAAACTCAAAGCTAATAATTACGTGAATGATAACGAAACAAAATTTATAAATATTGTAATTAAAATTTGGTTTATTTAAAATGTCACGATTACTTGGGAACGTTGTATAAATGGATGCGCCATGCTGAAATTTATATAAACATTCTAATTTATATTTTAAAATTTAAATCTCTTTTATTGTATTAAAACCCAAAAAGAATCTAAACAAATGTTCTTTTAAGTAATGAAACCTTTATTGTTTGAATTGCAAATTTAAACTTGTCATTATTTATGAAATATATTTTTTTTATGCAAGCTAATTGGGGATTTTGGGTAAACACCGAAACTTACCAATAAACTTACTTTCTTAGCATAGTTATGTGTCTTTAATTCCCCGATTTCTTTCTGGTCGTTGTCTACTCGAGTTGAGCCTTGGTCAATATTTCTTGACTATTCCTCATAATATATTGGGATATATATTATGGCTTAGTATGAGTTATGTTTGGCTTGAGTTATAACATTTTGTGTGAGTTACATTTTGGTATACTTTTGGCATGAGTTGTATGTCGAGTCTTGATTTTCTTACCACCACACGAAACGTTAAAAACTAAACTTTTGAGATATTGATACTAGATTTTTGAAATCTTTGATACGAGTATTCCACGAAAACTAAGACATGTTGTCTTTCGGAAATTAATTTTCATTGCTAGATTTATTCTGAGATAGCAAATTTCTATTAGATTGTGCCGATGTCGTACCATTGTGCTCGTACTTCTTTGGATATCGTTGTGCTTTTCTTGTGAGACTGTTGCGCTTGCTCACTATTGCCAGATGTGATTCTTGCGTTGCTCGTATCGAGGTGAGTTCATGACCCCTATTTTTACTTGCTTTTAAACTGTTTTGGGGGAGAATACATGCTCGTTTTTTACTAAATCATTTGTTTAATTGTTTTGAGTAAATGATTGTTACTTGTTTTGACGAATTGCGTAAATTGGTTCGAATATGTTTTTACGTGGACACAAGTGCTTGAACTGTTTTGGATTGGACCTGAAAATGTTTTTGTGAGCTATTACGTGCTAGGTTAAGGTTAGAAACCCAAGCGTTGTTATGAATTGTTACCTCCTGGCTCAGGATGGTGTGAATGTTATGAATAGATCTATTGAGAATGGCCACCCCGTCCGACCCGCATAGCTCATGTAGAGGACGTATAACATGTCGATTGTTTGTGTGCTATCTAGCGTTGGTTTCATGATTTAGCCTGCGTAATAGTTAAGCTTGTGTGGCACTATATTTGTTGTAGTGTATGATTTTGATATGGTCCAAGTGGTTGTTTATGAGCTATTTTTGCGGATAAATATTTTGATACTGCGAATTAGGCAGGGTATGCCTTGGTTAAATTTGATTTGTTTATGAGAATTGATTTGCACTTGAAAACCTTGTGGTCCACCATACTATTTTGCTTAGAGGTAAAATTTGTTTTTGCGACATTGTGGGCGCCACAATGATCGAAAGATTCTTTTGAACTCGCTATACTTTTATGCAAACCTATGAACTCACCAACCTCGTGTTGACACTTTTAGCATGTATTCTCATGTATTGAGGCGATTGTTTACTTTTGGAGGTGTTTGGGCAATGGCATGGCATGGTCATAGACGACTCTGATATTTGTACTCGGGGACCGCTTATTTATTATGGGCTTGTTTTCACATCAAATTTTATTGTAAACTTCGATTTATTCTGAATAAACGAGTTTTCTTAATATAAACCCGTTATTCTATACTTGTGTTGTGATACCAATTAGTAGCACCCAAGACTTGTATGCTTCCACTAAAACCCGATTTTTGGGGGTGTTACATATTGTAACTGGCTATCTAAAACTAGTAAAAGACTTATGGGCCAGCTGGATAGCCAGAATTAAGTCAGTTGTAATTAAGCATAAAGGCTTCTTAGAAGAATGGGAAAAATCTTTTAAGATTGTTCCTTTGTTGCAACTGTCTTCAACCAAGTTTCCTGAGGAACGAGAATTGAATGACTCAATGACCATTCCCAGATACAACCTTTCAGTGTGGACTGAAGACATACCATCCATCTCCTGATACTCACCCTCAGGAACATCCTAAAATGACTAATTAATAGCCCCTACCCTATCTTGGTTACTACTGTGAGTAACCATTCTTCATCTATCATAACCACTCTTCTTAGATGTGAGATAAACACACCCACATTTTCCCAAGTACCTCTAAACACGGAGTTCATGATGAAAAGGATGCTATATCCTAGTGAACCTTTGTTCCTGAACGAAGGGACTTGCAAGAATGTATTATTGAGGAGAGGGTGGTTAAAAGAACTGGAGACTAGACAGATGAAGCTTCATTATAAACAAGGTCATCATGATATTACCCGATATTGTAAATGAAGCAGGACTGTTTTGGGAAGGATATATTTAGGGTGGGGTTTCAAGAGGATGGTTATGAATTTGTGTTATTAGCCATCATTCAAGAACGACTATATATTATTAGCGGTCAATCAAGAACAAATCTGGACCATAATCTATTTTAAAACCATTTGTTTTGAAAACTAGAGCAACATGGCTCTGATACCAATTGTAGAAACATATAGGGGGTGAATACGCTTCTGTTTAAAATCTAAAATATTTTGTATCAAATTTCCGATCAAGCGTGGCTAAATACGAATAGTAGTTTTGATGGTTGTAACAACTATACTATCATAGATTACATCATGAACATATATACAATAAATTTACCAAGCCAAGACACATATAGTATCAACATAATATAAATAACCAATCACACAAAACAAATAAAAGAAGTTAGAGTTAGTTTTGATCACACTGTAGACGGTCCCTAATATATGTGGACGGTCTCATATATATGTCAAACCGTCTGTCTATTTACGGGACCGCCATCATTGGCTTGGTTGAGACAGGTGACGAAATTTTCGAGATTTTGCATTTTTTAAGTTAGCTAGTTAATATGAAGGTGTAGCTATAAATGCAATTATCACAAGTGCCACAATATTACTACTAAACAAGAAATAATAAAAGTGAATATAAACATAAAGTAAAGGGTAAAAGAAAGCGCAAACCAAACACGATGATTTATAGTGGTTCGGTCATGAAGCACTTCTTCGCCTTACTCCATTCCCCGAGTACCCAACTCGAGAGTTACTTCACTAATCAACAAGCTCCCTTTAGGCAGAGAAAACCATACACCATTACTTACACCAATTTCTGACACTAAGCAAAATTTCGAGTTCTAATATTTGCTAGAACCAAACCACACACGATCCCCCCGATCTTCACAATCAACACGATCTACCCGACCTACACGATCATCATGATCTACTCGATCTACACGATCTACCCGGTCTTCACACAACACTTCACGGACTTACATATTGTCTGAATTTACACAATACTTCACGGACTTACATATCGTCTGGATCTACCTATTAAACATGATTGAAGGATATGGACTCGATCTATATGTAACCAATGTTACACGTAGACTAACTAGACTACATAACTTCGTATCTAGATGATAACGAAAGTTCTTCTCTTTGCACTTGAGGAGAGAAAGAAAGAATCATAATTAAACAAGATTCAAACAAGTTAATGTGATCAAAGAGGGTGAAATGAGGGATTGAGAAAGAACATGAAATTTTGTGCTGAAGAGGGTTGATTTTTTTGAAGAAAACAGTGCAGTATTATATATCTAACTCGAGGAGCAGGGGAAATCCCGTAAACATGGGACGATCTGATAACGCTCAAATTGTGCATGTTTTTAGTAGCATTATCCGTGCTTTTATGTGTGTTATTTGGCTATAATCATATGCTTTTAATGCTTAATCGTATACAAGTGCGTTTGCTAGTTCATTTGTAGCCAAGTACAGGAAAGTGGAGAAAAAGGTGGAAAAAGAAGTAAAATACGAAGATTTCTCCATATACGAAGAATTTCCGACAAAAGCAAGACTTGTGGAGTATATTCGAGAAGATAAAGTCATCAAGTTAGTGGTCCAAAGACTCAAGAATAAAGTTCAAGAAGGGAAACGAGAAAGAAATGAAGAAAAGAAGCTTAAACGAAGACATATTAGAAGACTCGTTGTTGCCGACACGCCTTCACCATTTTGGCCATAACTTTTGCATACGGACTCCGTTTGACCCCCGGTTTGCGACCACGGAAAGCTAAGAGAAATATCTACAACTTTTCCGTTTATGAATTTTTGTGATTTTGCTCCAACCGTTCGGTCGAGCCCTGCAACCGGATCCGGTTTGAGAATGGTCAAGAGACCAACCGAAACGGTTGGAGCTTAACCGATTCGGTTGGAGGGCCTGTTTCTGCCATTTCTTCATCAATAAGAGTCCTAGCAAGTTCCAATCATGTTCCAAACGATTCTAGTCCCTTCCTACATGTATTCTAGTCCCTTCCAATCTCCTTGGAGGCCAAGTTGAGCATTGAATACCCCTAGCCTTGGAAGTAGTATAAATAGAGGCCTTTGAAACCTCATTTCATCATCCCTTCTCCATCCTTCTCATCCCTTTCACCCACCACTCCATCTCTAGGTGTGAAATTCGATCCTCCACCCTTAAGGACGAATTTCCACCTAAAACAACATCCCTCTCTCAACTTACCTTCACCAAAGGTGTGAAATTCAAGCCTCCACCCTCAAGGACGAATTTCCACCAACTATCCGATCCCAACTTGTGTGAAATTTAAGCCTCCACCCTTAAGGACGAATTTCCACCAACTTATCTTCCCCAAAAGACCACAAACCTCTGCCAAATTCGTGTAGTGTGCTCCAGGGTTGTTGAAGGCGTTTGGACATCATTTTCTGCTGGTAGAACTATTGTAATTGATTGGAGGCTTGAAGGTTGCTATAATCCTTCATCTTTGCCTATTGTAATTCATACTTTGGGTAAACATTGTTACTTTTATATTTAAAGATGTTTGTTATTGATATGATTGTTGAGATTTTGTGTTTGATTGAAATAACCATGATGTTTTGTTTACTTGTTTTGTTCTTATGATAATATGTTCTTATATTGCTTTTCTTTGTGGTTTGATCCGTGACAATCATAACCATGAACTTGATACTTGCTTGTTCTTATTGCTTTTCTTGTTGGTTTAATATGTGACAATCATAACCATCAACTTGTTACTTGCTTAAACAAACAAACGACACTTGTAGTGCAACCAAGTGTCTTGGGACGACCTTGATTTACCATATACTATACTACAACTTGACTAAGGTATACTTGCCCGAATGTGTTCCTAGTTAACCGGTAATTCATGTTTATAAATTTAAAACCCCGATGAAACACATCAAGTTTTTGGCGCCGTTGCCGGGGACTTGTGTTTGTTTGCTTCTTGAATTGTTTGCTTGAATTGATTGCTTGTTTGCTAGTTTGTTCGAATGATATATTGCTCTTTCTCATGAATGATTGTTTCTTTGCTCTTGTTTGATGTTTGCTCTTGATGTTTGCTTAATTGCTCTCTTGCGTTTTGTTTAAAAAATCTCAAATTTCTCATAATTGCTCAAATGATCTTTGCATCAAAATCAAGTTTTTGATGTTGGGATTTCGTTTCATGTGTTCTAAAATGCTCGTTTCAATGATTGCTTTCAAAGTGTGTTCAAAAGTTCTTGCGAAAAAAAAAACCCCACCAAAACCACCCAAACAACTCTAACCGAATCGGTTGGAATCCCAACCGAATTGGTTGGAGCTCTCGGTAAATATTTTTCAAGAAAAATCCACTCTAACCGATCGGTCACCACCCGTAACCGATCCGGTTGGAGTGTTCTGTCCAAAAAAAAAAAAAAAAAAAAATTGTGTCTCTTGTTTCGTAAGTTTTATGTTTTATATGTTATATGATCTCTTGCATGTCTCTATGTTATTTGTTTTTGTTATTTTTGTTTAGATTAGTTTCGTATTAATTTTGAATAAGATTATCTTGTTTTAGATTGTCTTGTTTTGATTTGTGTTACGTGACTAATTGTGTGTGCTTGCGTCTATGTGATTTTCATTTTCTGTGATTGTTCTTTTATTTGTCTTAGGTGTCGTATTTTATTTTTGGTGTTCTTCTAGTTTATGTGTTTATGTGTTTTATTTAATTGTGTTCGTAACCTTTCGTGTTCTTATTTTACTTTATCAATAAATGGTTTGAAATAAAACTTGTTTAAAAAAAAAATCCCTTCCAACCGATCGGTTACTCCCCGTAACCGGTTCGGCTGGATGATTGGTTAACTTTGGTTCGTCCCAACCGATCGGTCACTCCTCGTAACCGGATCGGCTGGAGTAATCTGTTAAAAAAAATCCGTTTTATTTATTTTTGTTTTTGTGTGTTTGTGTTTAGATAAAATAAGTTTAAATGTCTTTTTGTTTTTGCAAGAGTATCATTTTTTTTATTTGGTTTTTGCATTTTAAGTTTTGTTAATTTGGTACATTGTAAATAAATAAGTACATGTGTTTTAAAAATAAAGTGTTTCGAACTTTGTGGGTATGTTCACTGTAAACCCTCACGAGACTATAACTCGTCCACTCGGGCCACCGAGGGGTTTAAAGGCTTTTTGCATACGCTAAATACAACCGTGATGCCTACGAAAGTGAGTTTTAGAATTTTACGCGTTTTTGTAGTTTAGTTTATTTTTGCAGATTTAATAAGCTCTTGGAGAAAGGATTGGTTGGATCATGAACCTTATACTCTTGACTGGACATGTTTGGAAGAGGAATCGATTGATCTCATGCGCTTATGCTAGCGTTTGCTTAGCATCTTATCATTAGAAGTTCGATCGCTATTTCTTCGGCCCGGGAGGTTTCGTTTCTCTTGGATTTATTATTTAAATTTTCCCTATCTTTACATGCTTTGAAGTTTTCATAATTGCTTTATTTTGTTTCTTTGTTATTTTTTCTTTGTTTGTTTGGTAGATTATTTTAATAAATTGACTTCTTTTAGTCCCTCGAAAATAAGGCTCACCCATTGTAAACAAACTGTGTGAGAGGTATAAGGCGGGTCTCCCTAATTCCCTAAAGAAGTTGGGTTTTTAATATGCTTCGCGCTGACCTGCTTCTCCGCTTCTTTGTGCGTTTCAATGGAGCTACCGAGAACTCGTGGGACAAGAAAAAGTCATGTTTGGTTTTAATAAAAAATAAAAAAAAAATAGATAAAAAAAATAATAAATTAAAAAAAAGAAAAAAAAAGTCGTAACTAGTTTATTTTTCAAGTTTTCTCGTAGTAATAATAATAGTAATATTTTTATAGTCATTAAGTTATTTTTCTTTTGTGTGCTTAACTTAAGTGTGGGGGGAAAATACTATGAGAAAAGCGAAACTAGTATTTAAATCCAAAATTTTTGGGCTAATTTTTAAAATTTTGCGAACTTGTTTGCCCTTGTGATCTAGTTGTTTTCACGCTTATAGGATAATATATTAGAATAACTGGATCAATCCACTGGTGAAATCGGTAATTTTGAAAAATTTGAGATGTGTCCCGATTAATATTGCAATCCATTCTGGGATCGATGACATTTGCTTGCGCATATTATAGCCCTTTCCACTAAAATTGTGAGGATTTGAGCCTGTTTCATATAACGTGCATCTTTTATGCTTGGATCTTTTGCTATGAGTGTGCCGGTGATTTTATTTATTCTAGAACTTGTACTTGTAAATCATTACCAGACCGCAGTGAGATCGCATTCGTGTGATAAAGAGGCAACCTTAGGAATAAAACCAAATGGCCTTCCATTTTACATCTAATGATATATTAGCTAACCTCATCGGTTAGTTAACCACCCTTATATGGACCCATTTGTTAGCGCTCATTTTTAGCGCTAGATACCCTTAGTTACACCCTTTGAGCCATTCTTTTCTCTTTGTTAAATCCATAAAAATACAAAAATATTTTACACTTTAAACCTTAGCCTACCCCTTTTCAATGTCTAAATGGTTGGTTGCTAGTTGTTTGGTATGATTGGATTGTTTTTGATGATTATGAGTTAGCCACACTTTGCCATTTGTGTGTGCCATTCCGACAAAGATGAAGACTGCAGCTTCTTATTTGTATTTTTGTGGTGATGCTTATACGAAGTGTGGGGGAGATGTGAAGTATGAAAAAAAAATGTGAAAAAAAGAATAAGTCATCAAATATATATATATATATATATATGTGATGACAATGTGCTATATTATTATGTAGATGAAGGAAGATGAAGTATGTTTGAGATATCGATTACCCAATGTGCTAAGACGTGATATATATTATATATTTGGTGATCGATATGTGAAGAGAAGATTGTGACTATAATCATTTTCTGGTTTGTGGTTTTTTCGTGACTAGCAACGTGGGTATTAGACTTGACTTCTATTTTCTTTTAACACCAATTTCATAAATAATCCCATGCCTTATCCATACCCTTTATTCACCCCGAAGCCTATCGTTATAACCCGAATAAAAGCCCTCTTTAGATGTTTATACTTGGTGCTTATGCCACGTCGGTGGAGTTTTGTTTCTTGTACAAGCCTATGGTAATATTTAGATCATGACTGAGCTATATGAGTGTACTATTCCTTAATACTATCCATCACTAAATAAATTGAGTGTTGAGTGAATTATACATCCATTCCTTTTCGTGAGGTGCTTAGCCATGTTATCAAGCGAGAGAATCCGTGGGGTATTGTCAAACATCTCGATTTTTCACCATAAAGCTTAAAACGATGAATCTTATCTTGTACTTGTACTTGGTAGATTTGCATCATATTTCATGCACCATGTGGATTTTATTTTTCTTAATTTCTAGATTTTCTTGAGGGCAAGCAAAACCTTAAGTGTGGGGGAGTTTGCGCTCATTTTTTGCTCATTTTTATAAGTTTGATTAAAAAAAAAAAAAAAGCCAAAAATATTTCGATTTTAAAATTTTTCTTTTCGTTTTGTCATTTAGGTTTGTAGTTTTATTTTTCTTTTCTTAGATTTGCTTGAGGGCAAGCAAAGTTTAAGTGTGGGGGAATTTGATAACGCTCAAATTGTGCATGTTTTTAGTAGCGTTATCCGTGCTTTTATGTGTGTTATTTGGCTATAATCATATGCTTTTAATGCTTAATCGTATACAAGTGCATTTGCTAGTTCATTTGTAGCCAAGTACAGGAAAATGGAGAAAAAGGCGGAAAAAGAAGTAAAATACGAAGATTTCTCCATATACAAAGAATTTCCGACAAAAGCAAGATTTGTGGAGTATATTCGAGAAGATAGAGTCATCAAGTTAGTGGTCCAAAGACTCAAGAATAAAGTTCAAGAAGGGAAACGAGAAAGAAATAAAGAAAAGAAGCTTAAACGAAGACATATTAGAAGACTCGTTGTTGCCGACACACCTTCACCATTTTGGCCATAACTTTTGCATACGGACTCCGTTTGACCCCCGGTTCACGACCACGGAAAGCTAAGAGAAAGATCTACAACTTTTCCGTTTATGAATTTTTGTGATTTTGCTCCAACCGTTCGGTCGAGCCCCGCAACCGGATCCGGTTTGAGAATGGTCAAGAGACCAACCGAAACGGTTGGAGCTTAACCGATTCGGTTGGAGGGCCTGTTTCGGCCATTTCTTCATCAATAAGAGTCCTAGCAAGTTCCAATCATGTTCTAAACGATTCTAGTCCCTTCCTACATGTATTCTAGTCGCTTCCAATCTCCTTGGAGGCCAAGTTGAGCATTGAATACCCCTAGCCTTGGAAGTAGTATAAATAGAGGCCTTTGCAACCTCATTTCATCATCCCTTCTCCATCCTTCTCATCCCTTTCACCCACCACTCCATCTCTAGGTGTGAAATTCGATCCTCCACCCTTAAGGACGAATTTCCACCTAAAACAACATCCCTCTCTCAACTTACCTTCACCAAAGGTGTGAAATTCAAGCCTCCACCCTCAAGGACGAATTTCCACCTACTATCCGATCCCAACTTGTGTGAAATTCAAGCCTCCACCCTTAAGGACGAATTTCCACCAACTTATCTTCCCCAAAAGACCACAAACCTCTGCCAAATTCGTGTAGTGAGCTCCAGGGTTGTTGAAGGCGTTTGGACATCATTTTCTGGCTTCGTAGAACTATTGTAGTTGATTGGAGGCTTGAAGGTTGCTATAATCCTTTATCTTTGCCTATTGTAATTCATACTTTGGGTAAACATTGTTACTTTTATATTTAAAGATGTTTGTTATTGATATGATTGTTGAGATTTTGTGTTTGATTGAAATAACCATGATGTTTTGTTTACTTGTTTTGTTCTTATGATAATATGTTCTTATATTGCTTTTCTTTGTGGTTTGATCCGTGACAATCATAACCATGAACTTGATACTTGCTTGTTCTTATTGCTTTTCTTGTTGGTTTGATATGTGACAATCATAACCATCAACTTGTTACTTGCTTAAACAAACAAACGACACTTGTAGTGCAACCAAGTCTCTTGGGACGACCTTGATTTACCATATACTATACTACAACTTGACTAGGGTATACTTGCCCGAATGTGTTCCTAGTTAATCGGTAATTCATGTTTATAAATTTAAAACCCCGATGAAACACATCACGATCCCATATATGTACGGGGACTGTCACCTATTTAGATCCTTCCCGACAGTTTTTGTCATTTAGTGGTGAAATGTTTTCTCGTGAAAATTTAACTGATATGGGCGGGAAAAATAGTTGTTCGAAATTTGAATTCAAATTTCAAATTCAAATTTATTTTTCTTATTAAAAAATTTCTTTATATTAAGAATTGGAAATTCCATAGTAAAGTGTCGGTCACCCCAAATATTATCTAGCATAAGTTAGCTCGTAGACATATCGTTAGTTACGTTATTTGTTAGTTTATTAGTTAGTTATTAGCGTAGTCTAGTTTAGTGCAACACCGTGGAGGAAGGACGGGTCTTTACCGACTGTATGCCTGATCCACAGTCCGACAGGAGGACGTATTAGTTGTAAGTATAAATACCCCTTCCATCCTTGGAAGGGGTGGTGCTTCTCATAATCTAACATTTCATTTTTGTATTACAAGTCTCTAACAAGAACACCCTCTCATCTCTTTCTCTCTCTAAACCTTGGCATACTTGATTCATCACCAACCAAGGCCACCCGAATCATCATCAACACAATATTTAAGATCCTACAAATGGTACCAGAGCCAAGGTTGTCGTGTTGTGCTGATTTATTGTGGTTTTTGAATCATGTTTAAGCTGTTTTGTACTATTTTTTTGGGTCGGAAAAGGTTTTTCTATTATTTTGGTACAACAGTTTAAAACAGATCTTTATGTGTCCTTTATGGTCAAAAATGTCAAATGGTCTATTAAAAGTGTCATACTTTATCTGTTTTGTGTCAACTTTTATTTGTCCAAACATCTAAGTTGAATCTTACCGTTAATGACGTTTTTTTTGTTACCATATCTGTGAAAGTCGTGGTCAACTGGTGATGAGTGTCTAAATACTCATCATTTTTGTACCGTTTAGAATGCCAAAAACATCTGAAAACACTCAGAAATACATCAAAATGATAAAAATATCACAAATAAGTGTTTTATGTGTTTTAAATGCAAAAATATCAAAATCAGATGAAAAACATATCAAGTTTGCATAATTGGCAGTTTTAGTCCCCCAAGTTTAAAAAGTTGTCAAATCTAGTCCCTGGAATCTAAAAATATGGAGTTTTATCATTCAAGGTCCCTGAAATATTCTAAGTTGTCAAAAATGGTCCTTGAATGAATCTTTGGTCAAATGGCAGAAAAGGTCCCTCAAGTTTAAAAAGTGTCATAAATAGTCCTTGGAAATATAAAAATGGAAAATAATCAACTATGGTCCTTGTAATATTAAAGTTTGGCAGAATTGATCCTTTTTATAACTTTGTAAAATTGACAGGTTTGGTCCCTTCATTTTCAGAATTTACATTTATGGTCCTTGTGTATTAAACAAACCAAACGGACCCCTTTTGTATTTTTACCCCAGCCAAACCAAAAGAACCCCTGTCATTATCCTGTGACCCCCCATTTTGAACCCCCTTCATATTAATACCACGGGTCAAACCAGGTCAAACCCCGCCCAAACCAGATACCCTGTTCACTCTCTTCTCCGTCACCTGCATTTCAAAAACCAGTGGTTTTACCACCACTTGTCCACCTTTCCACCTGTTTTTCCACTTGTATACCATCTCACCTCCACCTCCACAATCCCCCAAACTTCTTTAAATGCCAAAAACCTGCTCTTGACTATTTTGGCGCCAAAACTCCAAATGGATGGTTCTGATGATTTTGACCAATCCAATGGTTGGAATGAGGTGGGATATGTTCAGAGATGTCGACAAAGCTGAAAATGATCATTATAAAGCAAGGAAGAAGCAATGTGAAGATCTAACTAGTGTAAATTTTAATTTCTTGTGTCGTTTTAGCTTACTTTTAAATTCCAGTGTAGCTTTAAGCTTTTAAGCTTTGTATTTCAAGTATTCAGTGTATAATAAAGCTTTTGTGATAATCAATTTCAGTGTTAAGTTTTAATTTCAGTGTATGTATTTTCAAAGTTCAAATTCTCAAAAATATTTGAATGTTGTTAAGTGGTTATTATTAAGGACTGATAAGCCACATAAGCACCTAGATAGCTTATTAAAGCTATTAGTAATCTTTAAAATCAGTTTAGAAGTAAAAAAGAAAAATCACCAAAAATACCAAATAAATTAGTTAAAAATAAAAAAGTCCATGGAAGTGAAGGTCAAAGCTGGGCGAGGGTTGATATTGGATGGCCTTGGTATAGAGCTTCTTGGGAAGCTATAGGAAGTATAAATTGGCCTTTGGTTCTCTGTTTTAAGCTTGAACTCCAATTGTAAGCAGTTTTCTCATAATTTGCAATTTTTAATTTAAGTGTTCAAAGTATGTTAATTCTAGTTTAATATTGTCTAATTATAGTTAATATAAGTTAATTAATAGTTTTCTTGGCTCAAAAATCTATTTTGGTGTTTAAAGCTTCTTAACAGTCTCATTAAAGGGTGTTTGGATTTACTTAGGTATCTGTGTTAAAGGCTAATTGAGTTGTTGCTTATTGTTGTTATCTGTCACACTTGGTTCTAATAACCCACAACAACAAAGAAAACCAGACCTCAATTGTTAAAAAAGTCAAAATAGTCTTTGATCATCTCTTGATCATTAACTGTTGGAATTTCATGTTTAATGATCATGCATTTATGTTTATAAGTTGTTAATATAGATCAAATCAGTCTTAATACACCTTAATACATCATAATCAGTGCTTAGGATCAATCCAAATTTCATTTTAGTCAACTTATTTGGTTTTTATAAAAAGTCAAAATTTCAGTATTAGTGGTTTTTGAATAAAATAGATTAATTTTTATAGGACTACACATTAGCTTTTAATATTTGAGCTTTTGAGATATCAAAATATAGTTGCTTAGCCTTAACCTAGTATTTTTTATAATTTCTAAATAGCTTATTTCCTAGCTTCTTCTTAGTACTTTTTCAAAAATGTGCTATGTGCACAGTTGAGCCTACCATTTTGATAAGCTCACACAGAGCTTATTAGTTAGCCATAACTTGTGTAATTTGGTTCTTTGGAAAGCTAACCTAGCTGATTTGAAGATCCAAGCTTAAGTTTTCACTTTGTAGCTTATTTAATAGGGCTGCAACAAGCTTTTTCTTTGTCCCATTTCTGTGTTACATAACTAATCAGTGGTTCATAAGCTTTTTCATAAGCTTGTCACAAGCTTATTAGTGGACCATAGAGTGTGAGCTTGGACTTTTTGGAAAGCCCACTAGCTCATCTTGACACCTCAGTTCTTGTTTTGAGCTTTTAAGCTTGTTTAAAAAGCTTATTTAGTTTGGGAAATTAGCTGCAGGACTGTTTGGTTACTTGAATTAGTATAAGTGCTTATTTGATTATTTAAAGCTTTTCAGTATGATTGTTTGTGTCTTTTAGCTTAATTTGAGTAGCTTTAGCTTATTTATAACTTATTTCAGTTTGGTTCCAGTTTATAAGCTTGTTTGAGCTTAAATTCATAAAAATAAGCTCATAAGCTTACTGTTGAGACTATAAGCTCTTAAACAGCTTATTTTCAAGTTTTAAAATTTTTGTCTTCATTAAAGTTTCTTATTTTAAGTAGTTAAATAGTTTTCAAAAATAAAAACCACAAAAACATCATTTTTAAAATAGTGATAGCGTTTATTTAATAGAAATTAGCTTTTTAATTTTTTCTTTTCAGCTTATTATTAATCAAATTCTGTTTTTTATAATTTTATTAGTTTTCTGTCACCATAGGATATTTTTAGAAAAAGTTTCATAATTTTATTAGCTTGTTTAGTATTTATTAGAATTTAAAATAGTTAAAAAGTATTAAATAATTAATAATAAATAGATAAAAAGTGTAAAAAATATATTTTCAATTTTAAAATAAGTTTTATAATATTTTAGATTTTTCCAAGTCATAATTTTATTTTTCTAGCTTTATTTCACATTTTATCATATTTTAGGTTATTATTAAATAGTTAAAAATAGTTTTTAATTAATAATAATTAAATAAATAGTTATAAAAATAATTTTAATTTTCCAATAATTTTCTTTTATTTTTAGGATTCCAAAAATATCATTTTCATATTTTTAGGTCTTTTATTTCTTAGAATTCACTTTTTATTTTGTACGATTACGTATTTTAAACGTACGTATTTACGTTTGTCTAATCTGATTGTTGTGCTTAACAATTCTGTATCTAAATATCATTCCAATCAATCAGTAGTGTAGTTATCAATCAAAATCCTTACTGATCACTATCCTTAGTGATCATTCGACATCTGAAAGTTGTTGAAACACCATTCATCCTCCGTGGGACTTAACGACCCAGGAATCCACTATATTCCTCTGATCTTAATTGAATTGCTTTCTGAGCTGTTTTAAATTTATTACGGTTGACCATTCACAAGTGGTTAGCTTGTGTGATAAAACTTGACGGTTCAGGAACGAACCAAATTTTGGCGCCGCTGCCGGGGAGGCTGTAAGCGTGTTTTAAGCATTCTCAGACCCGTACTTGTACATATACCACCTTTTGTAAACAGTTTTTTTTTAAGTTATCAAAAAGTCATTAAAACTTTTCCTAAAGTGTTAACAACACCAAAAAAAAAAATATAAAACAACAAAACAATCGTAACGTTTTCTATCTTGTATTTCCTTTAAGGTGATTCTTAAAGAGATACGATTTGGTTAAACGAGACGATACCAAAAATATTGTCCAAAAGTTTTAAACCCTTAGCACAAATCCATACCTACGTCTCTTTAGTGGTACTTAAATACATAAAAATCAACCACCGCAAATCAAGGCAGTACACCTACCAACTGGGGGTGTGACCATAATAAATTCCCGAACCAAAGATTTAAAACTTGCCTTTGTGTCCTTGTGATTTGGTGTACCTTTTCAAAGAAGCCATTTCATTTGTGATTATTGGTTAAGTTCACTTGTCGTTTTGCCTCGAATTTGTTTTGAAAACTGATTTTTAAACTTAGTGCATGCGCACTCGTTCTTCCAGCTCTACAAGTCCACTTTCTGAGCTTGCAAGTATTCCACGTAGGCGTAGAGGACGTTCTGCTCCTTCAGCCGTGACTGAGGAACGTCTAACACCACCACCCCCTGTCGTAATGGCAGAAGACAAGCCGATGAATGAGCTTCTCCAAGCACCCATCGAGGGTTACGGAGATGCCATTATTGTCCCAGCCATCGTGGCTGATACCTTTGAGCTCAAAACCGGGTTGCTTAATCTGGTAACCCAAAGCCAATTTTATGGTTTTGGCGGGATGATCCTCATGCTCATAGTCGATGGTTTAACAAGATTGCATCTACCATCAAATACAAGAATGTCCCACATGAAGCAATTAAGCTTCTTCGTTCCCATTTTCTCTAGAAGGACAAGCCCGGAATTGGCTTGAGAAACAACCCCCTCGTTCCATTGAGACATGGGAGGATTTAGTCACCAAGTTTGTTAACGAATTCTATCCTCCATCCCGAACTACAAGTCTTAAGAATGAGATAATGAAATTCTCTCAAAGATTTGATGAATCATTCGGGGAGGCATGGGATCGTTACAAAGAGTTGCTCCGCAAGTGTCCGCATCATGGTTTTACCGAGTTAATGCAAATGGATACTTTCTACAATGGTCTGCACCAAGCTGACCAAGACTCTTTAAATGCCTCCGCGGGAGGTAATTTCTTGAGCAAGACCACCAAAGAAGCCTTGCAAATCATAGAAAACAAGTCCCAGGTCCGCCCTTTCCGAGCAAAGACATATCATTCTCAGTCCTAATCTGGACCTTCTACTTCATATCCCGTGAGTACATCTAGCACCGATGCTAAGATTGACAAACTCACAGATATTGTTCAGGCTATGGTTCTTGCAAATCAAAAGAAAGTCACTTTCACACAGACACCATCACATGGTGAAGTGAAGAAAGTCGAAGTATGTGTTACTTGTGGTGGCCCTCATGCATACTACAACTGTACTGCCACCGATGGTAGTCCATTTGAAGCCAATGCTATAGCCAGTACTTCAAATCAAGGAGGTAATCAATACCGTCCTCAAAATGAACCAAACTACCGTGCTAATACTTATCAGGCACCACCCAGTTTTAATCAGAATCCTAGCATACAAAACCGGACTCAGAACCAACCTAGAATGAACCAAGGTTATCAAAACCAAGGTAATTTCTATCCCGGATCAAATCAAGGTTTCCAAAACCAAGGAAACCTTAATCAAAACAATTTCAATCGAGGGAATCAATTTCATGGGAATATGAATCCTAATCAAGGAAATCAAGGCCCTAATTCAAACATTAGAGGCCAGAATTTTCCTAATCAAACTCAAGCCATTGTTCCAACTAGACCATCATCTGATGAGTTATTGAAACAATTCATGAAATCCCAAGATGAAATGAACAGGTTGTTGGTTAGCCAGATTTCTGACATTAAGAAGTCTTTAAATGATCGACCCTCGAGCTCAGGTACTTTACCGAGCAACACGATCGCTAACCCGAGGGGCGATGCAAAGGCGATCACAACCAGAAGTGGTAAGACGCACAATGGACCTTCGACTCCAATGCCTCCTCCACCAGGAGCAATGAGTCAAGTTACCAAGGATACTACGGACAAGGTGCATTTCTCAAGCCCACGAAGTATCGCACACGTCCCACCTTCGGTAGTTCAAGCTTTAAGTCCGGAACCCGAAATTCCAAAGACTAATTCTGAGCCAGAAATGATTTTCGTCCCGGCTCCAAAAGTCTAGTCACTTCCTTACCCATCAAGATTGCATGAAGAGAAGCTCAAAGACAAAAGCAAAGAGCAAATGGAAAAAATTTTCCAAATTTTCAATGAATTGCACTTTGATATAAGCTTCGTTGATGCTCTTGTTCTAATGCCCAAATTTGCATCCACGCTTAAAGGCTTACTGAGCAACAACGATAAGTTATCTGAAATGGCTAAAACCCCTCTCAATGAGCAATGCTCTGCGGTCCTTCTCAAGAAGCTTCCTAAAAAGCTTGAAGACCCAGGGTTTTAATCCCGTGTGATTTCTTGGGGATGTTTCAATGCTTCGCCTTGGCCGATCTTGGCGCTAGCATTAACCTCATGCCACTCTCAGTATGGAAGAAACTGTCTCTTCCTAAACTTACTCCTACTTGTATGACACTTGAGCTAGCGGACTGTACCATAACTCGTCCACTTGGGATAGCCGAGGATGTCGTGGTAAAAGTAGGAAAGTTTCATTTTCCTACTGATTTTGTTGTAGTAGACTTTGATACAGATCCTAGAGTTCCCTCATCTTAGGGAGAGCTTTCTTGAGAACAAGCCGTGCTCTAATTGATGTATTTGTTGAAGAATTGACCATACGGGTTGACAACGAAGAACTCACGTTTAAGATCAACCAGAACTCCAAACCTCTATCTAAACATAGTGTTGCCACAATTGATCAAAAATCTGAAAGAATCAATGCAACACTCTCAAATTTCACCGTTAAGAGGAGTCACCAAAAACGTATTGAGCTAAAAGCTATGAAAATCAACCCTGGTTCAAACAAATGGTTTGAAAGTTGTACCAAGGAAGTCAAGAGTGTTCTTGATGATGGTGATCTAGAATCGGAGACTTTATCGGAAGTAGTGGAAATTGCTAGCTCTAGTAGCACACCACTTGTCCCACCTCCGGAATCAGTTTATCGTATCGAGTTCGTTAACTCTGTGGATGAAACCAAACTATCCTCAGTTTCATCTGGATTGGATGATGATGTTTGTGATCCAATGGAAGACATTCTTCCCGTTGAAGAATTGCTCAAAAATGATCCATCATCTCCGAGTCTTATTGTTTCCGACTTTTCCATTCCTTCTCACTTGGATGAGGAAGATGATAACTTTTGGAAGGAAGTCGATGCTTTTCTAAGTGATGAGTCAATTCCAACAGGGGTTGATGATAATTACTTGGATTCGGAGGGGGACATCCTTTTTCTTGAAAGTTTATTAAACGAAGAATCGTCTCCAACCCTCCCTCCTGGACATCTTATTGACAATCACCATACAAGCTTCAAGTTTAAGCTTAAAATGTCAAAAATGGTGATTTGCTTCTTACTGATGAGGAATGGACATGCATTGTGATGCACATCTTTATTCCATTCTTCACGGATGGCGTGGTTGCTCTTTCACTTTTCTCTTTCGGGAATGAGGACACCATCTTTGACCCCGGTATTATCCTTTATAGTTTCTACTATTAAAAATACCGGTTGTATCTCGTCGGAGTGGAACTTTCTGATGATCATATGTTTATTAACACTGTGAATGAAAGTTCGATCGAGATTGGTCTTCCACTTACTTCTCCATGAACAAATTAATTCGGGGTCGAGTCAAGCTAGCGACTCGGTAATCAAAAACAAGTAGTGCAACATGGGTTTTCACCCCTGTTTTCTGTCTTCTTACCCCTTTCTACCACCTTAGTGTGGGGGAGATGCCCCACATGTTGTATATAGATCTAAAAAATGAATGAAAATTGTAAATATTAAAAAAGAGAATAATTGTTGTGTTTCTACACTTAGCTAGTAATGTTATCTTCTTACGTTCAAGGATTCGGCATAATAGCCGGGACTTTGAATATTGAGGACAATATTCATTTCTAAGTGTGGGGAGGAAATTCTGGCGAATTTGATCATAAATGTACCATTTTAGTCCCTTTTTCTCCCAAAATGGCCAACTTTAATTTTTTTTTTAGTGGAAGTACTATGTACTAAACACAACAAATGGTAATCAGTCCGCCATGTCTAACCCACATAAGGATTGGCTAATCCAGGAGCAAACGGCTCTTGGTAAAGATATCTCAAATCCGTTTATGGCTTGCAATTTGCCCAAAATTGTATGGTGTTCAGCTCACCATATCTTTAACTAGTGAAAAGTTGGCTAGCCCGCAAGTATGGCTTGTGGTAATGGCAGTTGGAAATCCATAATTGGTAATCGGCTCACCAAAGATAATATTGATAATTTATCTGAGAGTTGGCTAGTCCAGAAGCAAACGGCTTCTGGTAAAGACAAATCAAATCCGTTTACAGCTGGTGATTTGCTTAAAATCATTTGGTTATCATTGTGCCAAGGTTCTTACTTGAACTAAAACAATTGGCTACTCCAGAAGTAATGGCTTTTGGTAAAGAGATGAAATCCATTAATTTTTCTCAAAACATTGCTAGGGACTAGCAATATCTTAGTGTGGGGGATTGATGAGTGTCTAAATACTCATCATTTTTGTACCGTTTAGAATGCCAAAAATATCTGAAAACACTCAGAAATACATCAAAATGATAAAAATATCACAAATAAGTGTTTTATGTGTTTTAAATGCAAAAATATCAAAATCAGATGAAAAACATATCAAGTTTGCATAATTGGCAGTTTTAGTCCCCCAAGTTTAAAAAGTTGTCAAATCTAGTCCCTGGAATCTAAAAATATGGAGTTTTATCATTCAAGGTCCCTGAAATATTCTAAGTTGTCAAAAATGGTCCTTGAATGAATCTTTGGTCAAATGGCAGAAAAGGTCCCTCAAGTTTAAAAAGTGTCATAAATAGTCCTTGGAAATATAAAAATGGAAAATAATCAACTATGGTCCTTGTACTATTAAAGTTTGGCAGAATTGATCCTTTTTATAACTTTGGAAAATTGACAGGTTTGGTCCCTTCATTTTCAGAATTTACATTTATGGTCCTTGTGTATTAAACAAACCAAACGGACCCCTTTTGTATTTTTACCCCAGCCAAACCAAAAGAACCCCTGTCATTATCCTGTGACCCCCCATTTTGAACCCCCTTCATATTAATACCACGGGTCAAACCAGGTCAAACCCCGCCCAAACCAGATACCCTGTTCACTCTCTTCTCCATCACCTGCATTTCAAAAACCAGTGGTTTTACCACCACTTGTCCACCTTTCCACCTGTCTTTCCACTTGTATACCATCTCCCCTCCACCTCCACAATCCCCCAAACTTCTTTAAATGCAAAAAACCTGCTAAAGAGATATTTTGGCGCCAAAACTCCAAATGGATGGTTCTGATGATTTTGACCAATCCAATGGTTGGAATGAGGTAGGATATGTTCAGAGATGTCGACAAAGCTGAAAATGATCATTATAAAGCAAGGAAGAAGCAATGTGAAGATCTAACTAGTGTAAATTTTAATTTCTTGTGTCGTTTTAGCTTACTTTTAAATTCCAGTGTAGCTTTAAGCTTTTAAGCTTTGTATTTCAAGTATTCAGTGTATAATAAAGCTTTTGTGATAATCAATTTCAGTGTTAAGTTTTAATTTCAGTGTATGTATTTTCAAAGTTCAAATTCTCAAAAATATTTGAATGTTGTTAAGTGGTTATTATTAAGGACTGATAAGCCACATAAGCTCCTAGATAGCTTATTAAAGCTATTAGTAATCTTTAAAATCAGTTTAGAAGTAAAAAAGAAAAATCACCAAAAATACCAAATAAATTAGTTAAAAATAAAAAAGTCCATGGAAGTGAAGGTCAAAGCTGGAGCAGGGTTGATATTGGATGGCCTTGGTATAGAGCTTCTTGGGAAGCTATAGGAAGTATAAATTGTTCTTTGGTTCTCTGTTTTAAGCTTGAACTCCAATTGTAAGCAGTTTTCTCATAATTTGCAATTTTTAATTTAAGTGTTCAAAGTATGTTAATTCTAGTTTAATATTGTCTAATTATAGTTAATATAAGTTAATTAATAGTTTTCTTGGCTCAAAAATCTATTTTGGTGTTTAAAGCTTCTATGATCTCATTAAAGGGTGTTTGGATTTACTTAGGTATCTGTGTTAAAGGCTAATTGAGTTGTTGCTTATTGTTGTTATCTGTCACACTTGGTTCTAATAACCCACAGCAACAAAGAAAACCAGACCTCAATTGTTAAAAAAGTCAAAATAGTCTTTGATCATCTCTTGATCATTAACTGTTGGAATTTCATGTTTAATGATCATGCATTTATGTTTATAAGTTGTTAATATAGATCAAATCAGTCTTAATACACCTTAATACATCATAATCAGTGCTTAGGATCAATCCAAATTTCATTTAGTCAACTTATTTGGTTTTATAAAAGTCAAATTTCAGTATTAGTGGCTTTTGAATAAAATAGATTAATTTTTATAGGACTACACATTAGCTTTTAATATTTGAGCTTTTGAGATATCAAAATATAGTTGCTTAGCCTTAACCTAGTATTTTTTATAATTTCTAAATAGCTTATTTCCTAGCTTCTTCTTAGTACTTTTTCAAAAATGTGCTTTCACATTGCATTGAGCCTACCATTTTCATTAGCTCACACAGAGCTTATTAGTTGGTCATAGGTTGTGAAATTTGGTTCTTTGGAAAGCTAACCTAGCTGATTTGAAGATCCAAGCTTAAGTTTTCACTTTGTAGCTTATTTAATAAGGCTGCAACAAGCTTTTTCTTTGTCCCATTTCTGTGTTACATAACTAATCAGTGATTCATAAGCTTTTTCATAAGCTTGTCACAAGCTTATTAGTGGACCATAGAGTGTGAGTTTGGACTTTTTGGAAAGTCCACCAGCTCATCTTGACACCTCAGTTCTTGTTTTGAGCTTTTAAGCTTGTTTAAAAAGCTTATTTAGCTTGGGAAATTAGCTGCAGGACTGTTTGGTTACTTGAATTAGTATAAGTGCTTATTTGATTATTTAAAGCTTTTCAGTATGCTTGTTTGTGTCTTTTAGCTTAATTTGAGTAGCTTTAGCTTATTTATAACTTATTTCAGTTTGGTTCCAGTTTATAAGCTTGTTTGAGCTTAAATTCATAAAAATAAGCTCATAAGCTTACTGTTGAGACTATAAGCTCTTAAACAACTTATTTTCAAGTTTTAAAATTTTTGTCTTCATTAAAGTTTCTTATTTTAAGTAGTTAAATAGTTTTCAAAAATAAAAACCACAAAAACATCATTTTTAAAATAGTGATAGCGTTTATTTAATAGAAATTAGCTTTTTAATTTTTCTTTTCAGCTTATTATTAATCAAATTCTGTTTTTTATAATTTTATTAGTTTTCTGTCACCATAGGATATTTTTAGAAAAAGTTTCATAATTTTCTTAGCTTGTTTAGTATTTATTAGAATTTAAAATAGTTAAAAAGTATTAAATAATTAATAATAAATAGATAAAAAGTGTAAAAATATATTTTCAATTTTAAAATAAGTTTTATAATATTTTAGATTTTCCTAAGTCATAATTTTATTTTTCTAGCTTTATTTCACATTTTATCATATTTTAGGTTATTATTAAATAGTTAAAATAGTTTTTAATTAATAATAATTAAATAAATAGTTATAAAAATAATTTTAATTTTCCAATAATTTTCTTTTATTTTTAGGATTCCAAAAATATCATTTTCATATTTTTAGGTGTTTTATTTCTTAGAATTCACTTTTTATTTTGTACGCTTACGTATTTTAAACGTACGTATTTACGTTTGTCTAATCTGATTGTTGTGCTTAACAATTCTGTATCTAAATATCATTCCAATCAATCAGTAGTGTAGTTATCAATCAAAATCCTTACTGATCACTATCCTTAGTGATCATTCGACATCTGAAAGTTGTTGAAACACCATTCATCCTCCAATGGGACTTAACGACCGAGAATCCACTATATTCCTCGATCTTAATTGAATTGCTTTCGAGTGTTTTAAGTTTATTACGATTGACCATTCACAAGTGGTTAGCTTGTGTGATAAAACTTGACGGTTCAGGAACGAACCAAATTTTGGCGCCGCTGCCGGGGATCGAACCCGGGTCACCCGCGTGACAGGCGGGAATACTCATATTCATGGGTCAACATATGAGTTTTTTTTTGTCACTTTTTCTGGGTTTCTATGAAGATGGTCAGAAATCTTGGTCGGAAAACTCGACGCTGCAAAAAGTCAAAAAGTCAAAAGCGACTTGTCTTGACAAGTTGTCCAGAATCATTGTATTCAAAGCGAGTTGACTATTGAGTCAACTGCAGTAGCGACTTGCCAACTAGCGACTTGCCAACTAGCGACTTTACAACTAGTGACTTGCCAACTAGCGACTTGCCATCTAGTGACTTGTCTGAAAAAAATAAAAGAAAAAGATGAGAAGAAGACTTATGCGTAAATAACCATAACCATTGACCTTATGCGTAACTGGTAAACTTAAACGACTCTACCATAACCACAAGACCAATACCAAATTCCAATCACTCATCGACCTCAGTTCATACATCATTGGTCCATGGTTTTTTATTGTAAAGAAAACGAGAAGACTCGACGCAATAACATCAGTTCTGACACAAATAATCCAACTCCATCAACATATCCCAAACCTAACTCATCCTCCATCTCCTACAACTATACTAGAATCAAAACCCAACTCGAAACTAAAACTCAAATAGAAAAAGAAAATATATATATATATATATATATATATATATATATATATATATATATATATATATAGATCTCAGTGTTTCTTCTTTCGTGTTATCAATGCAACATCAAGACTTTTTACAGTCTAGCACATGAAATAAACATATCATCATCGATCTAATGTTTTTGAATACCCAGCTTCAATTAATATTCGAATTAAAAAGAATAGAGAATTAACAATTTCGTTAGTCTCTAATTCTTTGGTTCGTTTAATGAATCAGTACAACAAACGAAACCTACCTTAGACCACTTAATGATCTTGAAGCTTTAAACACTCTTTCTTGATTCGGATTAAGATGAGATTGAAGACATCTTGGTACGGTTATGAGCTCGTGATTGTGTTGTCTGCTGTGGTAGGCGTTAGGATGGATCATAAGATGATTTAGATGAGACTTTGATTTGGTTGAGTTCGGAGTGTTAGGTGAGAGGATATGAGAGAGGCGGATGATAAACATATCTGGGATTAGGGTTATGTAATGTCCTAAGTTTTAGGGTATTAGTTTTATAACCGGTTTGGTTTTGTCAAATGGATCTGATGGTATTTCATGGATCGGGTATTCTTCATCTTAATTTGGGCTGAGTAGTGAATTTACCAAAGAAAATCGTAGGCCTCACTCTAACATTGAACGAGTTTTTGTTACCTTGATTGGACTGGGCCGTGACACTGATACGATGGAACGGATATAAAGAATAAAAATGTGTCACCCAATTTTCTTATAAAAAATTTAGGGTACATATTTTTATATTGGCAATGAGTGGTATTTTTGGTCGGATTAAAATTTCATGGTGGATACAAATTCACGGCTTGAGCGATAATTTAGAAAAATTGACTACGGGGTTGTTGTACGGTATTTCTTATTTGGATTTGAAGTGAGGTTTTTTCGGGCAAGTTTACTTATTTCGTCTTCTTTCTTTCTACCCTTCCGCGAAGATGACTTGTTTGAGCGTTTATTGAGTGTGATAAAGACTTGGCTATTTAGTTACGGTTGTGATTCTTTCTCGCTGCACACACAACGTAGCTATCACTTCGGTGTCTCACGCAGTTGGGAATATGTCAAGAGGTTTTGTACATTGGGTACACCATTTCTTCTTCACGAGGATTAGTACAAGTTTAAGTAACAAATCTGGGGATGTTTACTACATTTTCAAGTTTGTCATATCGGGTTTACTTCACCAAGTGGTCAGTACTATTAGCCGATGAATCAATGGAGGTTCAATTTCAGCAATTCCCATGAGATATTCGATGCCACATAATGTCAATGATACTTCACAGTCTAAGCAAAATCTTTCGAGAATCTTCAGCGTCAGTTATGATTTTTCAAGATGTTTGCTTATGACAAGAACTTCTCGTGAAAATGGTCGTACACGTTATGATGCTTCGAAACCCGAAACCATCATGGGGGATAAACGTGTACTTTGATGTTTTACGGTTAACCTCCAGGGAAAAGGAGTTATATACTACTTGACTTAGTATGGTTTGTGAAGTTGTCTACATATGAGTAAAGAATTGTTCATGGTGGAGAAGAATCGTTGAAGAATCGCTGCATGTTCCCCTAAAACAGATATTCACCGAAACCAAAGTTGTCATAACACGCTCAAACTAACGTTTTTTACGGTTTAGTCTTGATTTTGTAAAATCCCGCGAAAGAATCTATTTCTCGGTTTAAATCATAGACTTGTAAAATCCCGTGACAATGGAAACATCCTGGTAATAGTAAAGTGCATTTCCGGATCTATCTTATGGTTTATTCTTGGTTTTGAAAAATCCCGTAAAAGAAACTATTTTTTGGTTTAAACCATAGAATTGTAAAATCCCGTAATGATGGAACCATCCTGGAGAAAGGAAAGTGTATTTCGAGGTCTTATCGATCTTTGGTGCTACGATTTGTTCGAAGAAGGGATAAAAGGGGGTACTTTATGAATTGTGTGATTGTTTGGATATTCTTCATGGCAGTTTGGTTATTACAAGGTTTTACGGGGTTATGTGCTTTTAACCATGGTCGGGATGAAAACAATTATCATAGTTCATTTAAAACGTCAAAGGAGGCGATTTGAGCTTTTAACCAGAGGATGTGACAACGGGGTTAATTCACTATTATTTATTTGAGGTTGAAGTGAAATATCATGGGCAAGTGTACTTAGTATCTGAAGGTATCGGGGATGGTTGGATGAAGATTCTTCGTGATCCTTGTTCGAACTTATTATCAAAACGAAGACTTGGAAATCTAATTATTGTTGGGTGACTTTTTTCCTTTTCTTTTACCACTTGGGGGAATTGGGCTCTTACCACCACAAAATAACTATCACTTAAAGGAGTTACGTTGTAGTGCTCAGTGTCACATTCAATTGTGGATTTTCAAGAGGTGATGTACGTCTTATACTTGATGGTTGGTTGGATGAAGAGTATAGAGTACTTAGAGATTCAATGGAGGATGAAGTCTCGGCACCGCTCTTTGTTACATATGTGCAAGTTTAAGTCACGAGTTCGGGTTAGTTTACTTCAGGGTCAAATTCATCATATTGGGTTTTCTCCATCAGCTTTCACAACAAAGAGCCTACTGAATGATAATGGGATTAATAACAAGTTTTGCCAAGAGATGATGAAAAAAGAGAGATTATGACGTTTGAACACATCAGTTCAAGCCTCGTTCTCTAAAGAAAAGAAAAGTGTACGTTTCAGTGCGCTTTATCTTCCGAAGAGAATCTTCTTATGACGTTTGAACACAACAGTTCAAGCCTCGTTCTCTAAAGAAAAGAAAAGTGCGTTTGATTGCACTTTATCTTATGAAGAAGAGAAATCTTCTTATTTATGACCATTCTCATCAACATGCTTCATACTTTTTCCATGCGCGCTCAATCATCAAGTGAACCGGACTATCGTTGCTAGTTCTCCTATTCCACTTGCTCAATTAAAATGGCGATGGCGACATCATTTGCAACCTTTGAGGGGGAGAAGTGTGAAGAGACTACATTTTAAAGATATTCACTTCTTTAATCAAGAATGGCAACTCCGTATGCAATTCTTGAGGGGAAAGTGTGAATTTGACATGTTAATTGACTTCGGAGTATAAATGGTCATACGGCTCCTAACTCATGTAAGAACCGAGCTTCTTCTTATCGAGTCATCTTTACATGGAGTTTCTTCTAAGAGCTGCTGGTTGAAATCTTCTCACGGGCTGATATGATTAATGACAAAGTGCTTCCATTCGCGTTATTTCCTTGATGAACATCTTTCTGTTCTTGTTTGATTGGGAGGGATTTGACTTAAGGGGATTTGCTATTTGTAAGTTAACGGGAATGCATTTGGTGAGAAGAAGATGTTAACTTTCTATTCCCCAATTGGACAATCTTGAAGAAGGTCGAGTCTACAGTCGGTTCTACATTTTCTGATGCATGTTAAAAGACTAAAGACGAGTTGCATTTAACGATCTAAAGACTTCTTCTTAATCCGAGCATTTATCAAACAGATTGTCGGTTTAGGGGAGAGCACTAATTGGGGAGAGTGAAAAGCCGATTTAATCCTAATTAGACTTGCTCGCATTCTTCATGACAAGTTGATTCTCACAAGTGTTCAAGTGTTCTTCTAGCAGATTTCAAGTATTTGGGCTTATTATGTGTTCTGATTATGAAGCATCAAAACCGATAAGGGGAAGCGAACACATATCTAGCGCGAGTAAACTTGATGAACTTAATTCTTCTAAGTGATTGAAGATATCCCGGGAATACAAATGTCATGACCGCAGAGAATCTCAAGGTTTTACTCATCAAGGCTTTTAGTGTTATTATTCCAACTACATGGATGAAGTGATGCAAGAGAATGTTTTACGTGATAAAATAGGTACACAAGTGTGTGATGATTTCGATGTTATCATAATCATCGGGGAAATTGTGTACATTGGGGCTTCAGCTTTGTTTCACTTGAGGGCTTAATCGATGATTCGAGAGATATAATCACTTATTCCAAAGTTGACATCGCGAGATTGTCATCCGCAGAGATAATCGATGATTCGGCTGCTTCTTCAATGTTATAGGTTATTCTCTCTTTGGGCATTGGGTACTTCGGGTTCTTGAGCTTCATACACTTTCTTTAGGGGGGAGAAAAGTATACATCGGGGTTATTCTTTGGCTATTGGACTTAATCACGCTACTTCGATGGTAAAAGTTTCTCGTCTTGGGTATATGTGTATTTGGGTTTGTGAGCTCTAGTCTAAGAGACTGACTGCATCAATTCATCTACTTGGGGTTGTTCTCTTGACACCTTTTGGGGATGCATAAGCTTGAACTTGGTGGTAATGAAATATGAGAAGAAATTTAAAGAGTGGGATGATCGTTCTTTGTTCTTGTTGATGATATAACCCGACGAAAAAGAATCTCGACTATTGTTCTTAAAGGAGCGGCCGGGATTTATGATAATGGTGTGCTTCTCATGCTTTGGCTAAGGCAAGCTTGAAATAGAGCTTCGATCTGCTCATCTAATGGATTTTCGGTTTGGGGAAAGCGCCAAAGTCTCTCTTTCTCAAGGCTCATGTTCTATCTTCTATTATGAAGCCTCGGAAGCTTTGGTGGTGGAAGTTTAAGAGATGACAAATTCTATCTTCTACGACGTGCTTTTCGATATCCTTATCTCGGTACTCGTATCATCATCTTCTTAAACTATATAATCTACTCTATCTGTAAATATTTACGAAAAACAAAATATAAAAATATAAAACCAACAAAAAGAAAATAGAAAAATAGAAAATTTCAAAAACCCCAAAAAAAAGAAAAATTTGAAAAAGACCAAAAATATGTTTTCTCTAGACATGTCTTCTGGTATCGATAACATCTACGGTCTTAGAAATGTTATTCTATAACGACACGGGACTATAGATGAAGTTCGAGCAGGAGGTGTAAATATTTCATTTCAAAACATGTCAAAAATTATGGCTTGCAGTTACTTCTGACTGTAACCCGTGCTTAAAACTATGGCTTGCTATTATTTCAGATAGCAACCCGTTTTTCAAAAAAATGAAAGTGCTACGCTTAAAAGATTTTCACAAAATTTCGTGCACTTATCCTAAAAACAAATTGAGGAAAGTATGTCTGTTAGGTCACTAGTTTTACAACACAAGCTTATAAGAAAGGAGATGAGGCGATTGAACAAGTATAACCACACACACACACGATATAGTATAATACGGTTTAGGCGTAGGAGTATGAAAGGAAATAACTTGAACAACCAACCTTCAAATGAAGGTTTACAAGGGGTATTTATAGGAGGGAAGCTAGGGCAACACTCCTAGTTCCCTTCCTATCCTTATTGGGCTAGGGCCTAAGCTTATGGGCCTTCTACATAAGCTTGACCTTAAACAAACATAAAGGCCATAATAAAGCTACCTATTACATATGAAATATAAATACTTGAAATCCTGTTTAGGAGTGATTCCAACAATCTCCCCCTCAAGTATATATGAATGTAAGCGGTGAAGGCGTTGATGTAATAGTAGCGATGATCTTCGACATTCTTCTTTCTTGTGAGAAGAATTGCCTTGATTCGAACAATCTCCCGGTGTAGAGATAGTTATCTTTGAACAGTTATGCTTTGGCGTCATCTTTAACTTTGTTCTTTGATCATTGTTCTTTGTGGTGAGAGTGATAGTATGTTGTTTATGCGCATCGATGCGCCTCCAGTGCGCTTCGCTTGCTCCGGTGTCTCCACGTCATTCTTCAACATGCTCACGCTCTTTGGCGTTGGAAATCAATACTGATGAAGTTCTTTAAGTCTTTGACTTTGTAGATTCTTTGGTTTGACGAAGAATCATTACATTTGTTGTGTTGCATTGAATAGAACTTCCATTAGTGATGATGTTGGCGTGAGCATGAGAAGAATCGGCGATCATCCCGCTCGGAGCTTCCATAAGAAAACATTTCAAGCGGTTAGTAATAAGCGGTTTCGGCACTTACAAGTTTGAACCGAGTGTTAACGGCATAGTGTGAAACACAACTCTAATTCTTACAAAGGCGTTCTGAGCTGGAGTCCCAAAGTGAGATAGCGATGTACCGAAGTACATCTGATTCGAATGAGTCGTGAGGTACGCGAAGCATCACCTCAATTTGACCGTTTGAGACACACTCAGCGTAATCCACGGGGAGTTACGAGTGACCTGGCGGTGTTTGATGTTGACCACGGCGGGAGTTTCCATTCAATCACTGAGGATCACAGATGTGAACCTCTCATAAATGTTCTCGACAGATTGCTAAGATCTGTGAAGGACTCGATATGAACCATTGATGATCTTATTAGTTGATCATCAAGTGATTAAATGTCAAGTGTTCCTAAGAGATCTTTTGATGAATCTCGTGGCTCTAGACTCAATAGTGCGTTTTGGTTTTCTGGAGCGGAGACTAGGGAGAGGGTCTCCTTCTTCAATACCGGCAATCTCTAGGAGAAAGCCGATAGTTTACGTAGGGTTCCCTGTGAGAATGAAACAAGCTTATGTTGAGAGAAACTTGAGTGGATAAGAAGGTTTAGTGCATCGTCCTTTGGGTCCATGGCGACTTTTAATCTTCAATACCGGCGTCACTAAGTGACAACCAGTAGCATATGAATTGAACCGATGTGCGCCTAAGTTGAATAATCGGGAGGCCTATTTCTTTTCACCCTTTTCTTTGCATTTCTTTTTAATTCTTCAACTCCTTCTTTCTCCGATTCTCATTTTCTCCTTTTTACAATCATACCTAAGGACTTCTAAATACTAACTATTTGTAGTGTCCTTGGGTAGATCCCTCCGACTCTGGCGGATCATAGGACGGTTATTCCTAACCTTAGTCACCTTATAACTCCATGACTAACCTATGTTTGCCATTAAAACCATTGTATGAAAAAATGTCTCTCAAAGGGTTTGTTAATGAAAAACATGTTTGAACCATTTTGAGAGATGATGTTTTGCATAAATACTCCCCCTCCACATGTGCTTAATAGTTTTAATGGTTAAATGCGAGTGAGGAAAAAGCGCACTTTTTTGAATTGATCCACGAAGATAGACAATCCCAGCGAGACACGGTTCACGTTGCATAGTTAAAGAGATACATTGTCAACTTTTAGGTGACAACTAGCTCTAATAACTACCTTGAAGGTGTAGACAAACCTTGGAAGGTTGTCAAACCCGTCGGAGTTCATGTCTATCAAAAGTTTCTCGAATGGTACATTCTACTCGAACAAGTCCTTTGCGAGACACGTTTACATCACTAGCGAACTAGCTTGAAATTATTACCCGTCGGGACAAGTCTTTTTGAGTTACTAACAGTTTAGTACCGTCAATTAGTTGGTTAAGTCACGAGGTACCTGATTCATTTGCATTTTGTACAACATATTTCTTATCACATAATTTTCTCCCCTCAAAATGGCATATTAAAGTGTTATTTTTGAAGCGTTTGAGAATAAATATGACCATTTCGAGTGTTGCGGGAAGAATGACCACTTGTGAACAATTTGTGAACAAAGTTTCAAATACTCCCCCTCAACAAGTGATATAAGCGGTTGAGGTTTTGAAAGTCTTAAGGGAAAGTACTTGTTCTTTTGAGCAAAACCTTGAAAAGTGAAAGGTTTGATAGGTTTTACTCAAAGTAAGAAGCTTTCGCTCCTTTTAAGGATTGTGGCAGGTACCACGGGGTCCTTTCTTGACAATTACGGGTTGTACAACGTTATGTGTGCACAAGCCATTAACATATATAATCATACATCCAAAATTATGAAGGAAACAATTCAAGGGGTACCGGGAAGTGCAGTGATGTTCCCGAGTGCGGCAGGGCGTTGAAAGCGGTGATGTTTCTCACGGGTGCGACCACCAACATAGCTCTCCAATCGTCAGGCCCGATCCTTGAACAACCGTTCATCAATCATGGTGATGATCCTTCTCACATCCCTCCTTTCACGAGAATTCCGGTACTTAGACCCACTTTCGGTATATCCTTCAACACGTATGCTAATCCGTCCCTAACCGGCTTCAAAGTATGATCCCGAATTTCGAAGATCACTACGCCATTAGCGGTTTCTTTGAAGTTCACTCGCGGTAAACAACTCCGAAAGGTTTCGCGATGGCGTATATTGAGGTAGGCGATTGAGATCGGGAAGAGTAAGCGTTGGAGGAGTGAGGTTGACAGCGTCGATAAGATTCAACGACCATCGGATATCTTCAACCGTTCTTTGATCACAATGCGTCTAATGAAGATGAAGGCTGACTTGATAAATTCACGTTGAACTTCGGTCGAGAATTGTCTCATGCGACCACATACTTGGCAAGGTACATGTCTTGATGTCGTTGGAGGACAAGTTCTCAAAGTCGACCTCGGAGAATCCATAGTTCTGTTCATCTTGTCGTTTGACTATGATATTCTTTAAGAATGAATAGTCCCACTTAGACTTGAGATCAATGTGTTTGATGGCCACGATGTCCTTAGAACTATACCACGCATGTTGAGACTTACGACCGGCGCTACGTAGTAGATTCTTCGGCGTTCAAGCCAATGATGAATCCCATACAATGCATCTTGGTCGTATGCTTGCGTTGTCGAGAAAACAAGTGATTTGCACGTTCCTCGATAGCTATGCGGTTTGAGTAAATAGCCGCTGGGAATGGAAGAGTCAATGATGTAGCGTATTTTCGCGAACCATCGCTACCGTGTAAGAAAATCCAGGTCTCTATTAAAGAAGTGTCGGAAGGGAATCCGTGGTTCGTCTGTTTGGCCAATGGTCGGTAGGGTTTTGGTCCAATCGGTGTAGTATGGAGGGTTGTCCCTTTGTGTGAAGTCAATGTTTGCTTCGGGATTGAGCCAATCCATGTCGTTAGACATAGCTCGAGCGATGTTCTCAAGATGATATTCGACCTCGGCGCGCTTTGAGTTGTCTTTAAGAAGTTGGAATGCTTCATTCTTGATTAAGCTTCAATTCGATTTCGTCATTTTCTTCACATGGAACTTTTCTTGCAAAAGTTTTGCGTGCTCAATGTAGAACCGTCTACCAATTCTTGACCTTCATCAGGGTAGGGAGTTTGATTGACAAGTGTGGAGAACCATTCAAACTCTTCGGTTTTATCGTCATCTAGCCATGAGACAACTCGAGTGAGTCGTCTTCTTCTTCTTTTGGAAGGCCTTGATGATGATCTTGGTTTACGCACTTGTTTGGGTGTGGTGGGTTGTTGTCGGGGCTCAAGGACCTCTTCATCGTCACCACCCGTATACTCAAAGTAATCACCTTTTTATGAGTCGGGGGTGGTAACTTCGGAATCGTCGAGGTTTATCGATAGAAGACGAGGTGGAGGAGACTTTTGTTGAGAAGAAGTTCTTGGTGGAGGAGGTGGCATAGAGGTAGATTTACGGTGCCCGGCGTTTAGGTGCGAGAATCCTTATCCTTATCATCGTCATCTCTTGGTCGTTTGGGTTGATCGGTTGACTCCTTGCATGATGATCTGAGTTGAAAATCAAGTAGATTTTCGAAAAATTTAACTTCATCGAAGTGCGTTCCAGATCGCTTTGACATTTGTATCACAAGTTTAGCGATTAACTTCAGAGAGATCGGCTTCTTTGGCCATTGTATTTTTAACCAATGCTACGATGTTAGGGGTGAGTTATCCGGAAAATATTTCTCTAGTCACACAGGGACGATGTCGAGAAGAAACTTGTGAGTATGATCTCTTCTGTCTTTCAGTTCCTTTAGGACTTTAGGAGCGATATCACGAAGGTACTTGTTAGTGTAACCCGATCATTTAGTTCGGTTCCTCTTTACGATGACTCTTCATGAACTTCAGAACAAATTCCCTTTCTTTCTCCATCTTGTCATGCTCGTCATACATATCTTTGTATGTGATCAGCAAAGAAATTTAGCTTTTGTAGAGCACGTTTTCTTCGACTTGTTTGGCGACTTTGTGAATTCGTTTATGAGCTTGAGAAATCCAAGATCGAGGTGGTTTCTTCCCAGATTTGGATGATGATTTTGTTGATCTTTTTGATGGTGGTGGTGATGAGGTGAGATGAAGAATCGATGAGGAGGGACATGAGGAGATTCGGGTCCTTTGGAGGTGCGAAGTATCCTCCTTGGAACGAGTTGATTTGTTGAGAAGAAAGTCATCATAATCTTCTTAGTCATCATGTCCGTTTTAGCCTTTTCTTCCATCGTTCCTTAGCTTCTTCATCAGTTTTCTCTTTCTCGGTCTATTCTTTTACGGTTCCTCAATGTTAAGATCAGTAGACTCCTTTACAAGCGTTTGTTGTTGCACAAGAGTGGTGGCACCAGATCCTTATCGGGTTGATTAACGCATCGGGACACGGTGAAGAGTGGGCAGCACCACTCGATCCTCTGGGGCCACCCATTTGATCTTTGCAAATTCTTGACTTTTGAATTTGTCTAACTAATTTAAACTTCTTCTGTAGGATTGATCGATTGCTCTTCTTCTTCTTGAGCTTTCATCATGAGACTCAGTGCAGAGGTCTTTCCTTTTCCATGTTGGCTATTGGACTTGTAGATTTAGGCTGGCGGAGGAGGGATACGGTTCGGGTCGAGAAGGTAATCTCTTCATCATTGTCCCGGTACCATCGAGCTTTAGTCCACAAGCTTTCTTTGCGGTTCGGGTTTGGGAATTGGGATGGGAGCGGCTTCCTTAGATGAAACAATCCTCTTTGAAGGAGGGTTCCTCTTGGGGAACTTCCTTTGACTCACAGTACTTGCCGTACTTCCTGCACTTCCTCTTTTGGTTCTCCTTACGGTGTTCGGAAGATTTTTCGTCGAGATGACCAACTTTGCCTTGTCACTTTGCTTCGGATACCTTTTATGTTTGAGAGCTTTTCGACATCTTGATTAGAAGGAAATGGTAGACGGCACCTTGTTTCTTTGTAGAGCGTTTCCTTGATTCGACGGATAGAATGGGTTCCGTCAACATGTCGTGATTGTTGGGGTCATTGAGCCTCTTGGGAATGTCGGGATGAAGTCCAAGTGCTCTCTGGATCAACAATTTAGTATATCTGATGTAGGGAATCTTTGAGCCAAGTTTGTTGAGAAATGACATCATGTCATCCCAAATCGAGCCGATAGCGATGTGTTGCTTGTTGACCAATGCCCAGAATATTTGCAGTTCCATGAGCTTAGGGTGCTCATAGCGTTGTCGACGAGCAGACTTGGTGATGATCATGTAGAGAGTTCTCGGGTTGAGGAATACTCTTAAGCTCTCATTGAGAATGCTTGGTGATTACTCACTAGCCTCGTCATAACCGATATTGATTAGGAGGAGTGAGCTCTTGGCGGGTGTGGCATATAGTTTGGTTGGATCGACATAGGAATTAGGAGAAACGACCCAAGTCTGCGGTGTAATGGTGACTTGTTTGTGATTGAGTCACCGCCGCGGTTTGTCCTTTGACCCTTTCCATAGTGTTCGGAAGCTGTTGGATGTAGATCGAGGAGCGATTGCGAGTGTGAAAGCATGTTACGTCTACGGATGAGTCCTCGAGAATGTCAATAGCAATTAAACAGAAGATTGAGGAAGCGGTGAGGGTGTCAAAGTAAACACGGAGATTATTCTTTCCTATCTTCATTGGATAGCCATGAGGATAGATATCGGCAATGGAGAGAACTTCAGGTGCATCCATATTCATTTGTTCGACCATGTCGTGATGCGAAATAACATTAGCCAAAAGAACCAACATATCGAAAGACATAATGTTAGTCAGCAGAAGGTCTTATTGTCTAGTTATTGAATGTACAGTGTCAATGATTGTTCCGAGTCCTAAGTCACTTGTATATTCAATAGTCCAATGACGTCGTGAAATGTTTAGTGAGTTAGTTAACTTTAAGTTTTAAAGTTTATTTTATCACTTATTGTTCACAACATATCAAGCGATTTCAGTTTATTAGTGACATTTTAGGATTCGTGATGATATGATTAGTTTATTTACAAGTTTGTACCGTAACAATTCATAATGAAGGTATGATCTCGGCTTATCGTAGGATTGGTAAAGTTATGCGTGAGCGGGAATGATATATGCGTAGGTAAACTTACTGGCGTAGGGGTCTTAACTACGCGTAAGAAGTGTTAAGCGTGGGAAAGACCTTATCGTAGAGCTTATCGTAGGCATATATTAACTTATGCAGCGTAAGGCTACTCGTAAGAGTTGACCTTATCGCGTAGAGTCCTTGTTCACGCATATCCTTCACGGATATCTGGCGTAGTCCCATATGTAGAACCTTATGCGTAGAAGCTACGCGTAAGAAGATAATCTTCGCATAACAAGCTACGGCGTGGGTGATCCTTATCGTAAGTATATTAACCTTGATTACGAATATTTAGTGTTGCAAGCTTGAAATAAAGCATCATATCATCAATGTTAAACACATAACATTCATTTTATGACAGATCAAAACACATTTGGACAGTTAAAGCGATTACGTAGAAGCTGCTAGCGTAGTCTAAACCCTAAATCTGGCGTATGAGATCTAGCCATGGAATATGCACCAAAGTTTTTACGGTTTTATCTTAGATGTTGTGAGAGCATAATGACCAAGTTTTAACACTTAATTTGCGGTGAATCAAAATACCCAATCTTAGAACCTTAAACCCTAATTTCAAATTGTTAACCAATTAGTGTTTACGGGTGGTTATAGACCTGGAAATCATCAATTCAATATTACAAGAGCATAACACAACAATCTTTTTGACCAAAACACTTCACATTGAAAAATACCCAATTAGACTCATAAACCCTAATTTTCAAAATCATCAATTAGTGTTTTACGGGTGGATTTTGATGGTAAAATGGTATCATTGATGTATTTTGAGCGTTTTGACACAATCCATTAACCACAAACACACAAATGTTGATTGTGTGTTCATTACGCATATGCGAAGAACACTAATCACAGCTTAGAAAGCGTTTTAGCCGTTGGATTTTCATGAAATTCAAAACCTTATGTTAAAAACATGTTGTGATCACAAAAACACTTACAAAGATGGAGATCAAAACCGGTTTTCTTGAGTGAATTTTAGCGTAGGATGGTTTTAGGTTTTTGATTAAATGAGAAGTGAAAGTAGGTGGGAGGGTGTTTTATTAAAAGTGAGTTTAACCTTTTGAGATTTTGGTCCCTCCACCTTTTCCATTTTTTTTTCAAACCAAGCCATTTAACTTCCATTTTGGTTACCAAGCGAATTTTAGGAAAAAGCTTGTGACACTCCCTCGACTTGAGAAAATAATGAAAGGTTATTAATTTAAGTCGAGGAGTGTCTTTGAACCAGAAAATGTACCACCATTTGTAAAAAATCAACCGAGATATGATAACATGCAAGTACACGGATGTTTTGAAGCGTTAAAGGATTATTTTCTCCCCTCAACACTTGATCGGAAAAATCTTGAATTTTGAAAGATTAAAGTGTTGTGGAAGAAATTTACTTGCAATGTTGAAAGAAAATTAGATTAGAAGAATATTTTTGTTGTTTTATCAGGTTTTATAATTTTGTATTTTGTTTTGAAAAATTATTTACAAAAGAGAATTTGGTGTTTGACAGGTTTTTAAGACTGTTTTAGGCGATCATCCAATTCCTCTTGAGTCAAACACCTCATACCAATCCGGTGGACCAACTCATTAAACCTAGCGGGAGGCAAGGCTTTGGTGAGAAGATCGCCAATTGGTATTACGTACCCACAAAATATAATTCAGCATTTTCCACGTTCCCGCGTGATCCTTGATGAAATGATATCGAAGATCGATGTGCTTTGATTTAGTCTTGGCCGGTTAGTTGCGAGATTGCAATTGCACTCCGATTGTCGCATGATACATCGGGATTACGTCAAATCACGTAACCATAGTCTTAGAGTTGTGTTCTCATCCATATGACTTGAGCACAACATGCGGACATGGCTACATATTACCTTCGGTTGATGGCGGCGATGTACAATCACTTCTTCGATTGCCAAGACACGGTTTATCACCAAGAAATTGTAAAGCTCACGAAGTGCTTTTCCGTGAGTCTAAGCATCTGCGTGGTCGGCGTGCAGGCGATTAGTTCAAAACGGAATCCCGGATACGGATCCCCAAGTTAATGGTTCCCTTTATGTATCGGAGGATTCTTTTAGCCTCGAGAGGTGGGTTTTGGTTGGTTAGTGGCGATAGCGGGAGCATAGATAAGCGGCAAAGACAATATCAGTCTCTAGGCTGTTAGATACATAAGAGACCCAATAATACTACGGTATTTTGTAGGGTCCACCAATTTCCCATGTAAATCGGCGTCTAGCTTCTTGGTATGAGCCATTGGTGTGGCATAGGTGTCACCGGTTTTCATTCCAAATTTGTTTAACAATTCAAGGGCATATTTGGAGTGACTCAAGAAAATACCACGGGGTGATTGATGAACTTGTAGTCCTAGAAAGAATGTAAGTTCACCCATCATGGACATTTCAAAATTTTTCTTCATTAGTTTTGCAAAAGCGATTGAAAACTTTTATGTGTAGACCCAAAAAAATGATGTCATCCACGTAAATTTGAACAATTAAGATATGTGTCCCGTGATATTGTATAAAAGAGTTGGGTCAACCGAACCTTTGGTGAAATTATTAGCAATGAGGAAAGATGATAGCTTATCGTACCATGCAGGAGCTTGTTTGAGACCATCTGAGCTTTGTTAGGTTTGTAGACATGATTAGGAGCTTCGGGATCCAGCGAATCCATCACGGTTGGTGACATAAACCGTTTCTTTAAGTTGTCCATTGAGAAGCGGTTTTGACATCCATCGATGACCGTTATATTCATATGAGCTGCGAGCGCTAGAAATATCGAGCGACCTCAAGGCGAGCAGCGGGCAAAAGATTCTTCAAAGTCTAATCCCTCTTTCGGCGATAACCCTTAGCGACCGGGCGTGACTTGTTTCGGATGGCGTTCCCCGACATCAATTTGTTTCCAAATCCATTTTAGACCAATGGCGTAGACTCTGTTGGTCTTTCAACAGTTCCATACTTCAAGGCGTTTGAATTGGTTGAGTTCTTCTTGCATGGATTCAATCGGTTGTCTTTTGTCATTCGTCTTTGATGTTTTAGGTTCATTGGCGGAGGTGAGTGCATAAATGCAATGTTCACCGTCGTGTGAAGGCGTTGTCTCATAACGGCCGGTTGATTCGGGTTGCCAATAATGTTTTCGAGGAGGATGGTCTTTGTCCATCTATGTGTGGAGGGTTGATGTTGGTATACATTGTCGCGGTCGAGGATTCAAATGGTTTGTTGAAGATTCAGCGACATCAGTGCGGCGATCTCATTAGCAAGCGGGTTGAAGAACATTTGGATCAAAATCTGCGGTGGGGTACTTCATTGAGAATATCATCATTTGGTTCATCATTGTTGGGCGGTGTGTTCAAGCGTTGTGTTGGAGTCGGTGTAGGTGCATCTTCAAGCGGTAGTTGTTGTAGTAGGTGTATCGGTATAGGAATATTATCCGGGTTGTCTTGTGAGCTTGGCGGATACACACGGAGCCGTTCATCAATATCGTCAGCGAGCAGGGGAGCAAATAACCTTTCCATTTGTTGGCGAGTAAGGCGAGGGCTTTCTTCGGTGATGATGGGGTTTGAGGGAAGTTTAGCGGTTGTGACCGGGTTCTAAGGCTGTTATACTCGAAGCCATTTCCGTAAGTTCATCGAAATGAGCATGAATCGTTTCCATCACCTGTTTTGTCTGACGATTCGGATTCGGAAACCTTTGGAATTATCACGGTATCGATAAAGACTCCAATGTCGACTTTGGCTTTGAGCTTTCCAAAGTCATACGATCATTATTCGGATAGCAAAGAGATCCAAATACATGAAAGTGTTTTAGATTCGGTTTTACTGTATGGACAAGCTCGAAAGGTGTTTTGTTGTGGCGTTTTGTGATCATAGAGCGGTTTTGAGTATAGCATGCAGTAGATCGACCGCCCATAAGTAATCTGGAAGTTTAGCATTGATTAACATTGTTCTTGCGGCTTCCACTAGCGTTAGGTTTAGATCTTTCAACAACTCCGTTTTGTTGGTGTCGCGTGCAATAGATGTTTGATGTTGAATTCCCACTTTCTCATAGAATTCACGAAGGGTTTTGTTAACAAATTGGTTCCTTTATGCGTTACGATGATTGACGGTGTTGCTGAACTTGAACTGTATTTTTGTGAGTAAGGTGATGATCATTTGTGGAGCTTGGTCTTTGCTACGAAGAAAGTAGACCCAAGTCCATCGGGAGTAGTCATCAACAATTACTAAGATGTAGCGTTTGCCATTGATCGTTTGCAGGCGCATCGGGCCACACAAATCCATGTGAAGAAGATGAAGCACATCTTTGGTGTTCCACCTTTGAAGGAAAATGAGCACGAGTGCTTTCCCTTGTTCAGGCGAGCAAAGGTGATCTTTTGAATACGGGTCATTGGGGAGTCCTTCAACTAGTTTGTGTTGAGCAAGGTTGGTGATGATTTGAAAGTTTAGATGTGAGAGCAGCGATTGCCATAGCCAGGATTTTATTGATGTTGCCTTTGAAAGTAAGCAAATGGGAGAGGAAGCAACCATGTCTTGCATAGAGATAGTGTAGAGACTAGAATTACGAGCGGACATAAGGTCATTTCCTTGTAGATCACGAATGAAACAAGTTTTCTCCTGAAAGCAACCTCCAAATCTCCATCACAAAATTGACCTCTTGAAAGCAGTTGTACCGAGGCCTTCCACATAGTAAACCACGCTAATTCGATGTTCCCATTGACATAATCTCCGTAGCCCATGATAGGCTGCGAAGTGATCATTCGAACTGGCGGATGCCAATGAACTTTGCAATAAAGTTTGATAACAGTTTAAGATTGCACGTCATGTGTGGGGAACATCCGCTATCAACAATCGAGAGAATGATCGTATCACTGCATTACACAGGCGACACAGGATGGAATAGAAGTAGATGTGGAACCGAAATGTTAGAGGTTCCATAGCGGTTTAGTAGATATACACACATCAATAGCTTTAGGTATCCACTTAAATCCTAGTGTGTTATATCCATTACGCCATCTATAACTACTATTTTCTTTAGTCTTAGTGAATTCACTAGGTGGTACTACATTCCTAGGAGGTGGCTGAGCTCTGAGGGACGACAATGCGTTTCTTAGAATCTAAAGATGGCGGTCTACCAAGCCTGAGACTTAGAAAGATTAGTTGGCCTAGAGGTATTCGGTTCTTAGGATTCCTTAAGCGAGAGATGATAGCTTTAGCAACACATTTATCATGGCAATCCAAATTCATACTTTTACCACAAATAACACAAGGTGCATCGGTGAATATCAAAGTACTTAGCGGTTTAGCATTAGGTTACATCACTATTTCTATTACATTTGCTAGGGCCAATATCTATAGTGGAGCAAGCGTGTGTCTTATTATGAGTCCTAGGGTGTTCTTCTACTTTAGCATTCTTGATTGATCTTTTCTTAGGTGCAAACTTCCTATTCTTGATTGAGTGCTCTTAGGTACGTGAAGTGCGGACGTTTGGAAAAGGCTCAACTATTCTGTTTCAGTAGAAGGAAGCACGTTAGCTACTTGTGATTTGGCGGTAGAGATTCTAGGTGCATGAGTACTAAGTGTTCGAGGGCTAATCTAATGATTGTTGGCGTAAGTTGTTCATACTTTCCTAACATTTCTCTTAACTTGATGATAGTGTGAATCGGATCTTGATTTTCAGGACGAACATTTCGACAAAATGCATAACTTTTTTAGTGTGTGCAAGATAATGATCAAGTTCATTTGATGCTTCATCACGAGTCTTTTTGAGTAAATCAAATATGACACCATATTCCTTTTAACTTTTACAAGTTCTTGTTCATATTTTGAGATTTGACACTTAAAAGACACGTTTTGATCATCCGTTGCTCAATTTTAGAATCGAGAAGGTTTTGCATGGCGGTTGATTTTTGTTGAAAAACAAGTTGTTGATCGTGAATATCTTTTTGACACCAATTAAGGCGACGTATTGCATTTGAAAGTTCGTTTGACAATCGTTTGTTTTCAACTTTTAAGGACTCGTCAAAAGCACATTATCGGTGTTCTCAACATTTACCACGAAACAACGATATCGTGAGATATTATCAAATGCATATGACAAAGAATTCAATAACACAACATTTTGAACATCATGCGATAACATCTTCCAATAGTCGATCAACATCTTTTCTTAACATTTTCTTTTTACGTTTAGTGTTTGAAATAGATGTTTTGTTTTCTCAGCGTTTTCATGACCCCAAGTTCCTTATGAAAATCCTTTTCCCGGGCAATTGCACAACTTTTCAAGTTTTTAACATTAGGTAAAAGATTTTTCTGAAAAATGTCTCTTTGTTCTCGGCGAAGCGATTGAAAATGTTCAACTTTGATTTCAGAATGATATTCTATCTAATGTTGTAAAATTTTGAGGTCAGCCATGAAAATGTCAAAATATCGAAGAATTTTTCGATTTTGAGGTTGTGAGTTTACTTCACTAATGGAAGGTAAAGGACCATAAGTTTGTTGCAAAGTGTTTTGGGATTAACAATAGAAGACTCGTGTTCGATGATAACTCTTGGTGTGTTAGAAGAATCCGTTGGTGTGACGAAAGTGACGGTTTTGAATAATTAAAAGGTTTGTTGTAAACAACAGTTTTTAATTTTGATGGACTCTGCGTCTTACATCTAATTCCTCTTGGCGATGATATTCAGCAACATTCATAGCAGGGGTATCAATTTTTATGATACGCCTTTGGAAACTCGAGTTTGGTTTGAATGTTTTGGTTGAAAGCTTAGGTTTGTAATCCTTGATTGGGTCCATATCCATTTGGTTTGGTTTTAAAGTAAACTTTCAATGGTTT
>OU343225.1:259005535-259093736 GCA_910596185.1 Chrysanthemum makinoi
TCATCGAATTTTGCTTCTTGATCAAATCCTAACCTTTTATCATGGTATCACTACGATTGATCGAGACAAAATCATGTTGGCAGCTGGTGGAAATCTCATGCAGAAGACTCCTCAAGAAGCTTACGATTTGATCGAGAATTTGACACAACATCATTATCAGTGGGATGCTCACGTTCCTTACAATTCTACCACTATGTTGAGTGATCATTATTCCGATAAAATTTCCGTTATGAGTGCTCAAATTGACTTCCTTGGCAAGCAAGAAAGCTTTATCAATCAACAAAGACCGAGTCATCCATCCACCTTTTACTATTCCGACTTTGACGATAGTGATGATGATGAACCATTTGAAGAAGAGAACTTAAAGATCGATGACAATTCTTCGAGTGGCAATCCCACTCCCATTTCCAATCCTATCATTTCAGACTCTTCCCCTTCACTCACGCCAGTTGAGAGAAGTGACGTCGTTTTGGAAGAGGTCGATGTTTTTCCAATTTTGCCGGAAATTGTTGAAACCGATTGCGATCCGGGGGAAGATGTTTCGTTATTAGAAAAGATGTTATACGATGAACCGTTGCCTTTTCTTCCCCCGAAGGAAGATAACATTGAAGAAATTGTTGAGCCTAAGCCGTCAGATCCTTCGGAGCTCGAGCTCAAGGATTATGTTCCTGAACTTAAGAGTTTTATATTTGATACGGTAGAGGAGAGTAGTGGTGTAACGCCCCAACCCGACAAGGGTAAAGGAATCACAAGTAATGGTGTCATATCAAAGCAAACATAAACATCCAAAAGAAATCTTAACATAAATGCGGAATAATTCAAGTCAACACGAATTCAATACATAGGTCCAGGGAAAATAACTCTAACAAAGTCTGGAAATAATAAGTCTTAAATGGCATCATAAGATCAAAGCTAAATAATCTCTAAGGTAAGTCCACTCATGCACTCATCCCAAAGCAAAAACCCAGCTTCTAATGCTTAGATACCTGCCGCTAAGAAAAGAAAGTGCGGTGAGCTTCAAAAGCCCAAGTGAACGATATGAAAGCAAAAGCGAATACTAAACAAAATCGAATATGAAATATAATAAACGAAAGATAGCAAAATCATAATCATTTTCAAAGTATAAATCAAAATTTTCAAATAAAGTTTATAGTTAACTACCACGAGCCCAGAAACAAATATCTGATCATAATCATATTCTCATAAGGCAACATTTCTCGTAAGGCAACATTTGTAGGGGAGACCTACCAGAGTTATGAAGGACGGGCATGCACGCAGCATCAATCAGCAGATAACATAACGAGATAACAGATAACAGATCTAGGATGCATCCATACGCTCCTTCCTACATATACAAAATATGCTCCACCATCCAGGAACGTGGCAGAACATCACTCTACTGGCCTAGAGTCATATCAGAAGTGCATCACTGATACGGACATGGAACCCCCATGACTAGTGAAATATTTGGCTCGGTGTCAAACTATCTTAGGTCAAATCGTAATGTCATAACTCACACAGATCTTTTTATCAGAAGGTTATTCATATTTCAAATCAGAGTTTTCATACCATATAGTTCAAAATCGATATTTCAATTAGAAATCAGAGTTCAGATAAGCAACAGCTCAAACAAAACAGAATGGGTTCATAGCAAAGGCTTAGGAAACCTTAATAGAAAAGCTAACGAAAGAAAACATTAAAAGGAACCTTCACTGAAAAGGTCGTCGAATATCTGTACCTTATTCCAAAGCAAATGATCGAAAGCGAAATAGGAAAGCAAAGGATTACTCCTTCTTCACGGAACATATACACATAACGGTTCGTCCATGTTATTTATGATTCCATAATCGTCGAAATGATCTTTTAACATTTGGTATTTATACTTAGTGTATTCAGTGATCTTAATACTTTAGGATTTTATGATTAAATGAGACAAGTGTTTTATAATAATATCGAGATTAGGTTCATTATGTCATTTATTAAAGTTTAGGGTTAAATGTGAAAATAGTTTAAAAGTCATAACTCACACATGAAATAATGAATTATTATACTTAGTTTCAAACCCTAATCGACTTTCATTATGTTCTAGGGTTTTCTCCTTCTTTTAATATCACATTAATATGCATTTACTTTTCATGTTATGTCTTTTAATGACTCGCTACTTAACCTAATACCTTCATGTCTTAACCATACATTACTTATATACATGTTATACTTCAACTTTTATTCCCATGCACGTTTATGATTTTATGTGACACACAAGTTACTTATTATTCGGATTAAATACACCTCTACACACACATGCACAATAGCTTCGACTAATGACCACGCACTACGCTTACATATCTACAAATTCACTTGACTTATAATAACACACGCATGGTACATGGTTCACCAACCATTTAGGGTTCGGCATACATTATTCGGTTCACACATCAAACTAGGGTTTAGGTTTACATGATCCCTTACTCTTAATACATGTTCAAAAAACTTTTATATGGTTCGGTTCAAACCTAGGGTTTCGGCTACAACACTTTACACAACCCTAGCTCATCTACGTACTTTACATATTCAAGTTCTCATGTTTATACCTTAGCCGAATTATTTACATGGTTCGGTTCACATGTTTATGTGGTTCGGTTCTATGCTCAACATATATCTATGATCCGATTCAAATATTGCGTTACATTACAAGCTCTTTAATAATTTTTAAGTTCAAGTCATCACGGTTTGTTGTTTGGTTTCATATGGTTCGCCACAAAAAGAAAAACACAACTCGACTGAACAAACAAATCTCAACATATTAAAACTGTGGTAATGAAAGAAGACGACAAACATTGTTATACCTTATTGCTTGCGAACACAAGGTCTCGCTCACACCAAAGGCTTAGGTCGGCCGATGGAGCAAAGAAAGAAAGAGGCAAACAAAACTAGGGTTCCAAATTAGAGTTAACGAGTTATATTTATAGGTGGTAACATTTTTGTTTTAGGGCTTTGAGGAGGGGGTTGGGTTTCGGCTTGGCCCAAACGAAACCAAGACTCAGCCCAAGTCTTAGGCTCTCGGCTTTGAATCCAATTGAAACAAAGACACGGCCCAATGCTAACGAGCGGCCCAAACGGTTACACAACGAATAAAGAACGAAGCAAAACTTATATTATGAACGTTAACTTTCGTCGTAAGATGTAAATTCTTAAATATGTTCGTTAGGTTTAATTGGTTTTTAATTATTCATAAGTTAGGTTTTAATTTCGTTAAATGAACATCAATGTATTTTACGTATTTTATAAATTTTTGATTCCAAGGGTATTTTAGTCTTTATCTATGTTTTAGATTTTCAGGTTTTACAAGTGGCAATCCCACTTCTCATCCCGATCTTTCTCTTACGACTTATGAGTCGTTTTTCTTTGATATCGATCATACGGAAGAGACGAAGCGTGGCAGCACCACTTCTCATGCTTATCTCTCTTCCGGAGTATGATTCGCTTAGTTTTGAGGAGTTCTCCCGTGAACTCTCATGTCATATCTCTTCCGGAGATGATCGTTCTATTTTGATCTTGAGAAAGATTTTTTTGGGGGAAGAGCACTCTCTCAAAAGAGTTTCGTTATGGATGACATCACCCCGCCTCTTCCTCCCAAAGTTTTTGTTGAAAATCACCCAATGAGCTTAAATGATCAAATTCAAATTAAGGATTATATGAAATTTCCTTTTAAGAATGAAGAATGTATCCTTATTGTTATCAAAATCATTATTCCATTCCTTCCATATAATGTGATTTCTTCTCTTCTTCACTCATGTGGGAGTGAGGATACCATCTTTGACCCCGGTATCACCATTTATAGTTGTACTATTTAGAACCGTGGGTATCTCAACGGAGTGGAACTTTCTCATGTTTCTATGTTTATCCAAACCTCTTGAACGAAAGTCCGATGGAGATTATATTTTCCACTTGCTTCCCCATGGACCAATGAATTCGGGGACGAGTCAAGCTAGCGACCTGTTTAAGAAAACGTAGCATTTCATGGGTTTTCACCCATGTTCTGACTTCTTTCTATTTTCTAACAACTAAGGTGTGGGGAAACCCCCACAGTGTTGCTTCTGTGTGTTTGCTCATGTGTTTCGGAATCCCTTTGATCGTGATGATTGATACGCCTGTTTCAATCCAAACGCCCAATATCCGATCAATTTTGCTACGCTTATCTGGGGATATGTTTTCAAAAATCCTTTTTGTGTAAAATAACAGATTTTGTCCACACACTTGGTTAGTGGTATTATCTTTTTCCGTTCGATAGTATCGGCTTCGGCCGATACTTTGAATATTGAGGGCAATATTCAGTTCTAAGTGTGGGGGGGAATTCTGTCAAATTTTGTCACATTTGTACCCTTTAGTCCCTAGTACCCCCGTTTTGACAAAAAAAAAAAAAAAAAAAAAATCGAGATGTGTTCCGATTAATATTGCAATCCATTTTGGGATCGATAAACATTTGCTAGCACAAATTATAGCCCTTACCACTAAATTGTGAGGATTTAAACCTGTTCTATATAAAGCATACATCTTTTTATGCTTGGATCTTTTTGCTATGAGTGTGCCGGTGATTTTATTTATTCTAGAACTTGTACTTGTAAATCATTACCAGACCGCAGTGAGATCGCATTCGTGCTTATCACAAAGAGGCTCTTCTTTTGGCTCTTAAGGATGAAGCTGGTGGAACTCTCACAAACAAAGACCAGAGCTTTATGGCAAATGCAGACTCAGATGATGATATAGAGGCTTTGCAGGCCAATGCAGCTGTTATGTTGATGGCTAATATGCATGAGTTACACATGAGTGACACAGGGCCAGTGTATGACACTGATGGCTTGTCTCAGGTACCCGAACAAACCATATTCATCTCCGATCTACTATCTCCGCCAACATCTGAATCCGGCAAGGCTCAGAATGTTCAAAAATGAGTTCACATCTCATTCCGACGATTTTCAACTAGACCCCGTAGTTATATTTGATGATCAAGTTGACCTTATGGTTTCCCTTGATACTCAAATTGACTCCGTGGTTATACTTGAGGATCTAAGTAATGATCATGTTGTGAATCACGTTGAACACGCCGAACTTTTGCCTCATCCAGATTTTGCTCGTTTAATACAAGACCAACAAACTATAGTGGAAGAATGTCGTGCAATTAATCAGGACTTGAAAAGTAAAAATGCACTGTTAACCAAGGATTTTGAATGTTTACAAAAGCAACTCAACTTTTTCAAAACTCAAGAAAAACGAGAAAAAGGTTTTGAAGCGTGCTTTGCTAAATCTCATCAAAATGAAAAATATTTAGAGAGACAGATGCGTGATCTAGCCGCTTCGAAGAAGGCTTTGTTTTCTGAAACAGAACAACTGAAACATGAACATAAAAAGCAAATTAACGCTCTCACCTTGGAAAATCAAAAAGCTAAGGCTAAGTTGTTAACTTGTCAAAAACAGTTCTCTGCATACAAAAAGCATTCAACGAAATGAATAGATGATCATCTTAAAGAAATCATCGGCTTGCAAAACAAACTTAAAGAGTTTAAAACTGTTGTTTACAAACATGGTGAGTCGGTCACAGCTATTGAAAAGTTTACTTTAAAACCAAATCCAAATGGCTATGGACCAAATCTTGCTGATTACAAACCTAAGCTTTCAACAAAAACATTCAAACCAAATCGAGTTTTCCAGTGCAGAATATAACATTGATAATTCTGTTATGAGTGTTGTTGAATATCATCGTCAAGAGGAATTAGATTCGAAGAGAGAGTCGATCAAAATTAGAAAATGTTGTTTACAACAAACCTTTTAACTATTCAAAAGCGGTCACTTTCGTAACACCAACGGATCTTCTAACCACCAAGGATTATCATAAAAAATCTGAGTCTTCTAATGATAATCCCAAACAAGTTATGCACAAACTTATGGTCCTTTACCTTCCATCAGTGAAGTAAACTCAAAAACTGAAAATCGCAAAATTCTTCGATATTTTGACCTTTTCATGGCTGACCTCAAAACTTTACAACATGAGATAGAATATCATTCTGGAATCAAAGTTCAACACTTTCAATCGCCTCTAGCGCGAGAACAAAGAGACATTTTTCAGAAAAAATCTTTTACCAAATGTTAAAAATTTGAAAAGTTGTGCATTGTCTTGGGGAAAGGACTTTCATAAGGAACTTGGATTGATGAAGGTCGTTTCGAGAGAAAACTGAAACATCTATTTCTAACACTAAATGTAAAAAGAAACTGTTGAGAAAAGATGTTGATCGACTCTTGGAAGATGTCATCTGTGCTGATGTCCATAATGTTGTGCTATTGAATTCTTTGTCATATGCTTTTGATTATATCTCTGTGATATGTTGATCCCTGTGGTAAATGTTGAGAAAACATGAAATAAACGATTGTCAAACGAACTTTCAAATGCAATACGTCGTCTTAATTGGTGTCAAAAAGATATTCACGATCAACAACTTGCTTTTCAACACAAAATCACCCAGTTGCGTGACAAAACTTCTGATCTAAAAATTGAGCAACTGGATGATCAAAACGTGTCTTTTAAGTGTCAAATCTCAAAATATGAACAAGAACTTGTAAAAGTTAAAAAGGAATATGGTGTCATATTTGATTTACTCAAAAAGACTCGTGATGAAGCATCAAATGAACTTGATCATTATCTTGCACACACTAAAGAAGTTATGCATTTTGCTGGAAATATTCGGTCTGAAAATCAAGATCTGATTCACACTATCTTCAAGTTAAGAGAAATGTTAGGAAAGTATGAACAACTTCCGCCTACCGTGATTAAGAGAATAGACCCAGTAACACTTAGTAATCGTGAACCTATAATCACTACTACCAATCACAAGTTGCTAACGTGCTTCCTTCTATTGAAACAGAAATAGATGCGTCTTTTCCAAACGTCCGCACTTCACAGCCTAAGAGCACTACATCGAAGAATAGGAAGTTGCGACCTAAGAAAAGATCAATAAAGAATGCTAAAGTAGAAGAACACCCTAGGACTATGAATAAGACTCATGTTGCTTCCACTATAGATATTGCGTCTGGCAAATGTAATAAAAATAGTGATGTAACAAATGCTAAACCTTTAAGCACCTTTGATATTCAGTCTGATGCACCTTGTGTTATTTGTCGTAAAAGTATGAATTCTGATTGTCATGATAAATGTGTTGCTAAAGCTATCATGTCTCGTTTAAGGAATCTAAGAACGGAATACCTCTAGGCCCACTAATCTGTCTAAGTCTGTGCTTGGTAGACCGCCCTCTTTAGATTCTAAGAAACGCCTTGCTGTCCCTGTAGCTCCAGTTTCACCTCCTAGGAATGTAGTACCACCTAGTGCATTCATGTCACAATTCTCACTTTCCGGTCATTTCTTAAACTCAATATTCATCATATTAGTTCATGCATGATTTTTCATTTCACGATAAACGCATAATTTCATATTAAATAAACGCTATCGCGTAATTAATTATTTTGAACATTCGATCCGATACTTCCAAAGATTATTCCGATATATTTTTATACTCATATTAAGATGATAAAAATATTATTATTAGTTTACCCGGTGTTTTAAATTTATTTCGTATATAAATTGTTATATTTACATAATTACGACGGTTTTCTTAAATATTACACGATAATTATTATTTCACTCAAATTTTGAAAGAAAGGTTATTTATAAATTTTATGACTTCAATATGTTTTATTTTGAACCGTTAAAATTTATTTCTAGTTGACGCTATTTTACAAGCCTAAATGTACACTTAATTACTTAATTATACTTACAAGAACACATTTACTTACAAATTTACTTGCACATTTACTTACACATTATAAAAAAAAAAAAACTAGACAAGATCCATGATTGGTGGATCTTGTCTTGCAAACAAATACATGTATTAACCAACTCTTACTTACACATACACTTGACAATAATTCAAAGCAATCAAAATTTTCTTCTTTCCTCTTTCTTTTTCTCAAAAATCCGGTCACACACACACAAGGAAGAAGAGAACCAAAAACTTTTCAAGATCAAGTGTTAAACAATCTAGATCACACTCTTTATAAGGTTTTGAAATAAAAACCTAGGGTGTTTAAGTTTAATCCTTTGTTCTTATCACCTCATCATATTAACTTGTAAGCATATCATTTATATTTTTCATATCTCCTTTTCATTTCATAAGTATCTCTTCATTTTTGGAGCAAACATGCATGATTTGTGTTGTTTATACCATTTTTACATGATTTTTAGAAATATATATATATAAGGTCATCCTATAATTATCCCCTTGGTATACTTTGGTCTTGATGATTTTTAGGAACCCATGACACCTAAGAGGTGAGGTGTATGGTAGGATTAGATTAGCTTTGGAGTTGATTTGAAGGGATTAGAATAGGTTTGGTACGAGAAAAACTATTTTCGATAAGTATAAAAGGTGTTCTGTCCTTGTTTTGATTTTCTGGAAAATCCGACAGTAGGCACGACTTTTTGGCCTTGATAATTAGAAAATATACTTTAAAACGAATCCGTGGCATTAACGAACGGAGTTAGTTATGAAGAAGTTATGAATTTTTAAAGTTTGACGACGAAATATATATTTTTCAGAAATTTCAGCAACGTGTTTTTACTTTGTTCGAGTCAAAAACGAGCCTTAAGCTTTACAAATTATTTCGACTTGTCAAAAATATAATAGTATACTTTGATACGAAGCTAAGGACGTATTATACGTAGAAAACGGATTTGAAACGACTAAGATATGCACATTTTCATAAAATTGCCGTAACTATTATTTTCAGCAAAACTATATTATTTTTACGACACAAGTATTACGGTAACTAAACTGACCATATTGAGGGTTTTTTTTAACAAGGATGTGGAACTTTTTGGAACGAATGTGTTTCTAATGAAATTAAGATCACCAAGCATATTTTTCAAAACAATCAACCGTTTGTATAGCGGAGTTTTAATAAATTATATACGGATGCTTAAAAATTGGCCGAAACTCACTTTTTACACAACAATTAGACAAAATCACCATCTTTAACCCTTATTATCTTTAGGTTCGAGACCTTTATGACCGACGAAAACTCGCTGAATGAAACTTCTAGATTTCGATACAAACTTTCCAAACTGTCGAAGTTCGTGCTCTCTAACGTTCGACGTACACCATTTTACGACTAGCTTTTCAAAGCTATTTTTGTTACTTTCAAGAAATTCACGACATTGTTTGCGACGAATAAGTGATAATTTCACCATATCTCTTTATACCACCATTGTAGGATACATATTGACGTAAAAACTTGTAAAGTGATTTTTGAAGGGTCAAGACGTCAAAAGTGTATTTTTCGACGATAAGTAACATTTTTTTTTCAAAACTCGCTAATGGTATAAATAACATACGAAATGCATGCATAACATTACATTGCAACTCATTGCACATCATATCATTCATAATAGGTCAGTTTCGGGATTCACGCTACATTTCGGTGTAATCACTTTGTCATCGCATCTACTCACCAAGTGAGTATTCACAGACTCCCCTTTTTAAATGTTTTTAATATATTTTGGGGCGAAATGCATGAACCATACTTGAACTAAATTGATTCCTACTTTTGTGAACTCTTTTGACTAGAACTTATGAACTTGAATCAAATCCTTGAACTTAATTACGAAATTATGACTAGTTGGAACTTGTTGAACCGTACATGTTAGGACCTTGACCTAAAGTCCCATGTTCGAGCATCACTATAAAGTCTCCCTTGTTCGGAGTCACTATAATTCTCCTTGGTCGGTGGAGTGTTCACCATAATTCTCGCCTTGTCGGTGGAGTGTTCTCAATAATTCTCGCCTTAATGGTGGAGTGTTCTCAATAATTCTCGCCTTAATGGTGGAGTGTTCTCAATAAATCTCGCCTAGGTGGTCGAGTGACAAAGGAGTCTCCTTGTTGGAGCAGTGCAAAGTCTCCCATGTTCGGAGCATCTTTAAATTATTATATACTTGGTACTAAATTGTGAACTATTTTGACCACTTGATACGCTATATTTTGTGCAATGGGTTGTGTACACACAGGTTGCAAGTTTTGTATGGGTGGAATTTGGAACTGAGGGAGATACAATGCTTTGCTTTGAGAACTATTTTTTTTTGTTGACCGAAAGCTTTGTATATTTCTTACGAGTTTTCTTATTTTTGTTAAACGTGTTTACTCACCAACTCTTTTCATAGTTGACCCGTTTTTCTCTCATGCATTTCAGGTGATCGTTAGTAAGCTTTTCTTTCAAGTCTTGCATAATGAAGTTTTCACTTGTCACTACAAATCATTATGTAATAGAACGCAATCTTTTGGGAACTAAACTTGAATATATGACGGCTAAACAAATGGTATTGTAATGAAGTATTCTTCCTTTTAAATATTAACGATGGTATCTATTATCTTGTGCTTATGTTCCCTTCCGTTACACCTCGTGTTTCCGCCCGGCGAGGTGTGTGACAAAGATTGGTATCAGAGCCAAAGGTTATAGAGAATGCCGATTTTCAATAAAATAAATAAAAAAAAAAAAAAAAAAAAAAAAAAAAAAAAAAAAAAAAATTTATTAAACATTGAACATCATCCGAGTCATCTAGTCCTATCGTTTCATCGTTAATCATAAATTATACATAGCCTGATCAACTATGTCTAATTTATGAAGAACCATGTAATGATAAGAAGGGTAATTTTAAATCATGTTTAGTCGAAGTCTTTGAGTCCCGGTCACTGAAGTTGCATTGGTCGGTTGTGGTATGCATAGCATGTTTTTACGTTCACGTCTACATTACAGTATCTTATTTATACCCTCTCTTTCCATCTTTCGACAAGTTAGACATAGCTGTGTCGCTGTTCCTGTCATACTCGATCACTATAACACATTACCACCTTTCGACCTCATCTGGACTCGCTCGATGTCGTTTACTCAAACCGATGTTTTGGTCCCTCTGTAAGATCATGGCTGCAAGAAACACACGCTCAGGAGGTAATCGTCCAAACCGCATGACAATAGAAGGCCCACAAGATCGCGAACATTGAAGTTCCCAAGCACGGTGGGAGGCATTCTATCTGGTACTGAGGAAGCCCGCAACGCTTAAGGGTACATTCTTTCAACAACTACCTTATTTTGTACGACATAATTTTGAGTGCATAACGTCCTTCCAATCTTTACCACGTTCACGACATCGATTAATTTGAGACCTATTGATATCAACCTTAGTTGTTATATATATTTTGTTGATTTGATTGAATTGTGTAAGCAATCCAAGATCGAACGAATCTTTCAAAGACTTCATTCAAGGATGTTGTTCTATCTTTCTAACAACTTGTTTCCTAGCGATCTAGTGACAGTTCTTGTTTGATGAGTTGGCAAAATCAAGCTAAGAGACAAGTTTACTCAAGTCGGTTTAGTTTAATCTCATGACAGTTCTTGTTTGATGAGTTGTGAGATTAAATTAGAATCGACTACCTAAAGGTCTTTTGAGAGCTGCGTTCGATATTGGGCAAGTTTACCCTATCCAATCTAATCACGGGCACGTACTTAGTTGAATGGGGAACTGACGCACCATGGGCATGATATGATCATTTAGATGCTCGTACAGAGCATGAACTTTAGAACTCTTGTTGAGGTTCGGACCATAGTATCGTTAATCGAATCACGAGGACGTGATTCCGCTGACATGGGAAGAAGAATGTCACATTCTCACTTTCCGGTCATTTCTTAAACTCAATATTCATCATATTAGTTCATGCATGATTTTTTTCATTTCACGATAAAGCATAATTTCATTAAATAAACGCTATCGGTAATTAATTATTTTGAACATGCGTCCGATACTTCCAAAGATTATTCCGATATATTTTTATACTCATATTAAGATGATAAAAATATTATTATTAGTTACCCGGTGTTTTAAATTTATTTCGTATATAAATTGTTATATTTACATAATTACGACGGTTTTCTTAAATATTACACGATAATTATTATTTCACTCAAATTTTGAAAGAAAGGTATTTTTATAAATTTTATGACTTCAATATGTTTTATTTTGAACCGTTAAAATTTATTTCTAGTTGACGCTATTTTACAAGCCTAAATGTACACTTAATTACTTAATTATACTTAAAAAAAAACATTTACTTACAAATTTACTTGCACATTTACTTACACATTATAAAAAAAAAAAAAAAAAAAAAAAACTAGACAAGATCCATGATTGGTGGATCTTGTCTTGCAAACAAATACATGTATTAACCAACTCTTACTTACACATACACTTGACAATAATTCAAAGGCATCAAAATTTTCTTCTTTCCTCTTTCTTTTTCTCAAAAATCCGGTCACACACACACAAGGAAGAAGAGAACCAAAAACTTTTCAAGATCAAGTGTTAAACAATCTAGATCACACTCTTTATAAGGTTTTGAAATAAAAACCTAGGGTGTTTAGGTTAATCCTTGGTTCTAATCACCTCATCATATTAACTTGTAAGCATATCATTTATATTTTTCATATCTCCTTTTCATTTCATAAGTATCTCTTCATTTTTGGAGCAAACATGCATGATTTGTGTTGTTTATACCATTTTTACATGATTTTTAGAAATATATATATATAAGGTCATCCTATAATTATCCCCTTGGTATACTTTGGTCTTGATGATGTTTAGGAACCCATGACACCCTAAGAAGGTGTATGGTAGGATTAGATTAGCTTTGGAGTTGATTTGAAGGGATTAGAATAGGTTTGGTACGAGAAAAACTATTTTCGATAAGTATAAAAGGTGTTCTGTCCTTGTTTTGATTTTCTGGAAAATCCGACAGTAGGCACGACTTTTTGGCCTTGATAATTAGAAAATATACTTTAAAACGAATCCGTGGCCGCTTGAACGGATAAAAACGGAGTTATAACGAAGAAGTTATGAATTTTTAAAGTTTGGCGACGAAATATATATTTTTCAGAAATTTCAGCAACGTGTTTTTACTTTGTTCGAGTCAAAAACGAGCCTTAAGCTTTACAAATTATTTCGACTTTGTCAAAATATAATAGTATACTTGATACGAAGCTAAGGACGTATATACGTATAGAAAACGGATTTGAACGACTAAGATATGCACATTTTCATAAAATTGCCGTAACTATTATTTTCAGCAAAACTATATTATTTTAAGACAAAGTATTACGGTAACTAAAATGACCATATTGAGGGCTGTTTTTAACAAGGATGTGGAACTTTTTGGAACGAAATGTCTTCTAATGAAATTAAGATCACCAAGCATATTTTTTCAAAACAATCAACGCGTGTATAGCGGAGTTTTAATAAATTATATAAGGATGCTTAAAAATTGGCCGAAACTCACTTTTACACAACAATTAGACAAAATCACCATCTTAACCCTTTATCTTTATGTTCGAGACCTTTATGACGAAAACTCCTGAACTGAACTTATAGATTTCGATACAAACTTTCCAAAAAGTCGAGTTCGTTTCTAACGTTCGACGTCAACCATTTTACGACTAGTTTTTCAAAGCTATTTTTGTTACTTTCAAGAAATTCCGACGACATTGTTTTGCGACGAAAAGTGATAATTTCACCATAAATTATTATAAAACCATTGTAGGATGACATTTTGACGTAAAAATGTAAAAGTGATTTTTGAAGGGTCAAGACGTCAAAAGTGTATTTTTCGACGATAAGTAACATTTTTTTTCAAAACTCGCTAATGGTATAAATAACATACGAAATGCATTCATAACATTACATTGCAACTCATTGCACATCATTATTCATATAATAGGTCAGTTTCGGGATTCACGCTACATTTCGGTGTAATCACTTTGTCATCGCATCTACTCACCATGTGAGTATTCACAGATCCCTTTTTAAATGTTTTAATATATTTGGGGCGAAATGCATGAACCATACTTGAACTAAATTGATTCCTACTTTTGTGAACTCTTTTGACTAGAACTTATGAACTTGAATCAAATCCTTGAACTTAATTACGAAATTATGACTAGTTGGAACTTGTTGAACCGTACATGTTAGGACCTTGACCTAAAGTCTCCTATGTTCGGAGCATCACTATAAAGTCTCCCTTGTTCTGAGCATCACTATAATTCTCGCCTTGTCGGTGGAGTTTCACAATAATTCTCGCCTTGTCGGTGGAGTGTTCTCAATAATTCTCGCCTTTAATGGTGGAGTGTTCTCAATAATTCTCGCCTTAATGGTGGAGTGTTCTCAATAAATCTCGTCTAGGTGGTCGAGTGACAAAGGAGTCTCCCTTGTTGGAGCAAAGGCAAAGTCTCCGTTTCTGAGCATCTTTAAATTATTATATACTTGGTACTAAATTGTGAACTATTTTGACCACTTGATACGCTATATTTTTGTGCAATGGGTTGTGTACACACAGGTTGCAAGTTTTGTATGGGCGGAATTTGGAACTGAGAGGATACACAATGCCTTTGCTTTGAGAACTATTTTTTTTTTGTGGACCGAAGCTTTGATATTTTTACGAGTTTTCTTATTTTGTTAAACGTGTTTACTCACCAACTATTTTCATAGTTGACCCGTTTTCTCTCATGCATTTCAGGTGATCATCAGTAAGCTTTTCTTTCAAGTCTTGCATAATGAAGTTTTCACTTGTCACAACAAATCATTATGTAATAGAACGCAATATTTTGGGAACTAAACTTTGTAATATATTTGCCGATGACGGCTAAACTGGTATTGTAATGAAGTATTCTTCCTTTTAAATATTAACGATGGTATGTTCTATTATCTTGTGCTTATGTTCCCTTCCGTTACACCTCGTGTTTCCGCCTCCGGCGAGGGTGTGACAATTCACTAAGACTAAAGCATATATAACACACTAGGATTTAAATGGATACCTAAAGCTATTGATGTGTGTATGTCTACTATAACTGCTCCGGAACCCTCTAACATTTCGGGTTCCACATCCACTTCTATTCCATCTGTGTCGTCTGTGTGTAATGCAGGTGATACAGATCATTCTCTGGATTGTTGATAGCGGATGTTCCCGACACATGACAGACAACCTTAAACTGTTATCAAACTTTATTGCAAAGTTCATTGGCACTGTCCGGTTCGGGAATGATCACTTCGCAGCTATCATGGGCTACGGAGACTATATCAATGGGAACATCGAAATAAGCAGGGTTTATTATGTGGAAGGCCTCGGTCACAATCTGTTTTCAGTAGGTCAGTTTTGTGATGGAGATTTGGAGGTTGCTTTCAAGGAGAAAACTTGTTTCATTCGTGATCTACAAGGAAACGACCTTATGTCTGGCTCGCGTAATTCCAGTCTTTACACTATCTCTATGCAAGACATGGTTGCTTCTTCTCCCATTTGCTTACTTTCAAAGGCAACATCAACAAAATCCTGGCTATGGCACCGTCGTTGATCTGTGCTAAACTGTCAAGCTACCTCACACAAGCTAGCCACTTGTGAATGGCTAACCGTAAGAAGCTTAAAACTGCTTAAAACACAAATACAATGAAGATCAGAGAATATAATGAATTCCCGGGTCGTTAAGTCCCACGGAGACTCAATGGTGTGCAAACACTAATCAGACGATAGAATGATCACTAAGGATAGTGATCGGAAAGGATTTTGATGGATAACTATACCTAAAGAAAAAGTTTATAAATAACAGTGACTTAAATGCAAATTAAGAAAATTAAAAAGTTAAAATATATTAAATAAAAGCTATCACTATTTTTAAAATTGATGAACGTTTAAAACTTAAAACTTAAAACTTATGTTTAAATAAAATTACGTAACGTACAAAATAAAAAGTGATATCTAAGAAATAAAAGTCCTAAAAATATGAAAATGACATTTTTACAAACCTAATGATAAAAGAAAATATATAGAAAAAGAAAATTATTTTTATGACTATTAAATTAATTATTATTAATTAAAAACAATTTTTAACTATTAAATATTAACCTAAAATACAAGAAAATATGAAACAAAGCTAGAAAAATAAAATTTTGACTTAGAAAAATCTTAAATAACAAAATATAATTTTCAAAACTATTTTTATATTTTTCTGAATATTTTTGGATTTTTTTATGAATTAAAAACTATTAAAAACTAATTAAATTATCTAAAAATACAAATTTAACTAAGAAAAATCTAGAAAAATATTTTTTTGTCTTTTTATATTTATCTTAACTTAAGAAAAATGAAAAATTATTTTTTTGAACCTTTTCTTAATTATTTGTATTTAATGCTAATTAAAAATGCTTAAAAACTAATTAAAATCAAGAAAAATAGCAAACTGACTTGGAAAAATCTGAAAATTTTAGGAAAACTCTAAAATTATATTAGGAATCTAGGAAAAATGGAAAAACAGGTGCTTGTGTGGAGGAATTTGAAACTGATGTGCAAAGTGCTTATGAAATAAGCACTTGGATAAGCTAAAGGGACAAAACAAGCACCAAACTGATACACAAGCTAAAATAAGCTAAAACAACTCTAAAGCAACTAAAGACAACAACCCATAACCTCTGGATTGCAAGATACCAAGATTTGATGATTTTAAGATATAAGCTAAAAGCGGTTTTAGGTGGCTACTTGGAACAAGAAAATAAGCACTTGAATAAGCTGGAAACTAAAACCAACAACTGAACCTGAAATAGACCTGGGTGAGAGCTTAAAATCCAAAAACCAGACCTATACAAGCTCTTGAGAGCTCTGTGCAAGGGTACAAGATCTGGCACCAAAACCTTGCAGATGCCGGTGCGGTCTGCGTGCACAGGGCATATAAGCCTGTTTTGACAAGCTCATTTGAGGCTTCTAAAAATTTGATAAAAATGTGAAAAAATGCTAATAAGAAACAAGACTAGCTGAAGTATTTGAACCCACAATTTCACTTAGATTGGCTCAGAAATGAGTCCATGAAAATTCACCTTAGCTTGGCCAAACCTGAAGTTTTTTGCACATTTGACTTTTAAGGCAAACATGAAATGTTGACATTTATGGACTTTGATCTTGATTTAGGGTGATGTTAATGTAAAGTGATAAAACAAACACAATGCAATCAATGTTTATGATTTCTAAACACAAAACTAACTTTTGATTTATGAAAATCTTAACAATTAGAGTACTTAGGATAGATTTAAATGAATTTTGACTTGGAGAGTAGGCAGACTCAAAATTATGACAGCTATGAGTAGTTATGAGTTTAACAAGCATGAAACAAAATATCTTGAGCACTGAAATAACCTTAAAGACAGTTTTGCTCCAATATCCAAACACCTCCTTTAATGATGTTTTGCAATTTTAAAAGATACAAACCTTGAACTAATTAAAGCAACTGATCAAACTAAGTTTACATAAACTAAATACCACTATTTAAACAAGTTTACAGCGATGGTAACCACGTAAAGTAGAAACAAGCATAATATTGAAAGTGTAAATGAGACAGTTACTCACAACCTGTCCACTTTTGAGTTGCAGGCTAAACCAAACCCAAGATCACTACTCTAAGCCCTTACCAACCCAAATCCAAGTCCTGCATCAACTATAATCATCACCATTCCCAATTTTGCATCAACAGTTGACTTTTGTTGACCATGAATGAAAAGGGCTTGAAAATTAAGTGTAGCTTTACAAAGCTATAAAGCAATGATATCAACATGTGAACTTAGAAAGAAGCTATTTAAAGCTTGAATATGTGAATTTGAAACTAAAATACTCAACAGTAAACATAAAACATGAACTTTAACCAAACTTTGAAATTGATTCTTAAAACAGATTACAAAGATAACATAACTTGATGTTTGAATCATAAAAACAAAAGATTACATATTTTAAACTAAACTAAGACATTTATTAAAAAAAACGACATAAAGAAAAACTTAAAAACTAACTACCCCCCATTCTTGCTTCTTTCTTCCTCTTTTATAGCTCCAAGTTGTTTCTCTCACTTCCCTGATTGTTTCCCACCACTTTCCATAACCATTGGATCAGCAGAGCTATTTTTGGCCTTTGGATTGAATTTTGGCGCCAAATGGTATTTTGACAGTTGTGGGTTGAGTGAAGGGTGGAAGGGTGCATTAAATGCATTTGGAAGGAGGTGGAGGTGGAGGGAACAAGATAGGGATAAGGTGAGGAGGGGGGATGGGCTTGTCTGAGTTGCAGACTATCAAGTGGGGAAGGAAGAAAAAATGGCGCCAAGGGGGTTGTTTGTTTTTGACTTGAGGTTTGACCAGATATTAGTAATAGGGGGAGGTCAAAATGGTAAGGGTCCAAAAGTAATAAGGCAGGGGTCACTTAGGGTTTAGACAAGGTCCAAAGGTTAAAAAGGTTTAATAATTATAGGGACCATTAGTGCAAATTCTGAAAATTCAGGGACCAATCCTGCCATTTTATCAAAGTTGCTCCAAGGGCTAAAAGTGACAATCTCAAAAAGTACAAGGACCAAACTTGCCATTTTCCAATTTTCCAAGGACTAATTTTGCCAATTTTTAAACTTGGAGGACCAAACTTGTAATTTCTCAAAACTTTTGACATTTTTCACCAAAGGACTAATTTTGACAAGTTATGATTTAAAAAGGACCTTTTATGAGAAAGTGGGAATTCAGCATCAGACATCTATTGCTCGTACACCTGAACAAAACGGAGTTGTTGAAAGACGAAACCGAACGTTGGTGGAAGCTGCAAGAACAATGTTAATCAATGCTAAACTTCCAGATTACTTGTGGGCGAAATTGTATCTGCATGCTATACTCAAAACCGGTCTATGATTACAAAAGCGCCACAACAAAACACCTTTGAGCTTGTCCACAACAGAAAAACCGAATCTCAAACACTTTCATGTATTTGGATCTCTTTGCTATCCGAATAATGATCGTGATGACTTTGGAAAGCTCAAAGCCAAAGTTGACATTGGAGTCTTTATTGGATATTGTGATAATTCTAAAGGTTTCCGAATCTGGAATCGTCGAACAAAGGAGGTTATGGAAGCGATTCATGCTCATTTTGATGAACTTACGGAAATGGCTTCGAGTATAACTGACTTGGAACCGGTCACAACCGCTTAAACTTCCCCCAAACCCCATCATCCCGGTGAAACAAGCCCCAGACTCACTCGTCAACAAATGGAAAGGCTATTTGCTCCACTGTTTAGTGGCGATATTGATGAGCGTGCTCGGGTGTATCCGTTGTTTCATTGCTCAACCTAATAATACTCTTATACGATACACTGCTACAACAACTCTTTGTTGAAGAAGCACCACAGTTGACTCCAACACAACAGTTGAACAAACCGCTTCCAACAATGATGAACCGGTGATGATGTTCGAATGAAGTACCCCACTGCAGATTTTGATCCAAATGCGTTCTTTAACCCGTTTTCTAATGAGACTCCTGCACCTGATATCGCAGAATCTTCAACAAGACACTTGAATCATCAAAATCTGCACAATGTGTACCAACATCAACCCTCCACACATAGATGGACAAAAGACCATCATCTGGAAAACATTATTGGCAACCCGAATCAACCGGTCGTTACAAGACAACGTCTTCACTCAGATGGTGAACACTGCATTTATGCACTCCTGCATGCCAATCTGAACCTAAAACATCAAAGACGCAATGACAAAAGACAGCTGGATCGAATCCATGCAAGAAGAACTCAACCAATTCAAACGTCTTGAAGTAAAACTGGTTGAAAGACCAACAGGAGTCTACGTCATTGGTTTAAAATAGATTTGGAAAAACAAATTGGATCTTTGAAGGAAAGCGTTATCGAAACAAGTCACGTCCGGTGGCTAAGGGTTATCGTCGGGAAGAGGGTATTGACTTTGAAGAATCTTTTGCTCCGGTTGCTCGTCTTGAGGCTGTTCGGATATTTCTGGCATTCGCGGCTCACATGAACATCACGGTGTTTCGGATGGATGTCAAAACGCTTTTCTCAATGGACAACTGAAAGAAACGGTTTATGTCGGTCGGCCGGAAGGATTCATTGATCCAGAGTTCCCTAATCATGTCTATAACCTGAATAAAGCTCTCTACGGTCTCAAACAAGCCCCTCGGGCATGGTATGATAAGCTATCATCTTTCCTCATTGCCAATAACTTTACCAAAGGTTCGGTCGACCCAACTCTTTTCATACAATATCAAGGGGAACATATTTTAATTGTTCAAATTTATGTGGATGACATCATTTTTGGGTCAACTCATAAAAAAGTACTCAATCGCTTTTGCAAAACTAATGAAGAAACATTTTGAAATGTCCATGATGGGTGAACTTACGTTCTTTCTAGGACTACAAGTTCATCAATCACCCCGTGGTATTTTCTTGAGTCAGTCGAAATATGCCCTTGAATTGTTACACAAATTTGGAATGCAAAACTGTGACACCTATGCCACACCAATGGCTCATACCAAGAAGCTAGAGGCTGATTTACATGGGAAATTGGTGGACCCTACAAAATACCGTAGTATTATTGGATCTCTCATGTATCTAACTAGTAGACGATATTGTCTTTCTTTGTATATCTTTGCTCCGTTATCGGTCGCGACCAAGCTGAAACCCACCTCTCGAGGCTAAAAGAATCCTCCGATACATCAAGGGAACCATTAATTTGGGGATTTGGTATCCAAAGGATTCTGGTTTTGAACTAATCGCTTTTTCGACGCGACCACGCAGCGGGATGCTTAGATTCACGGAAAAGCACTTCCGGAGCTTTACAATTTCTTGGTGACAAGCTGGTGTCATGGCAATCGAAGAAGCAGGATTGTACATCGCTGTCCTCAACCGAGGCAGAATATGTAGCCATGTCGGCGTGTTGTGCTCAAGTCATTTGGATGAGAACACAACTCAAGGACTATGGTTACGTATTGACAGAATCGATGTCTTGCGACAATCAGTGCCATTGCGATCTCGTGCAACTTCGGTTCAACTCGAAATCAAAGCACATCGATCTTCGATATCACTTCATCAAGGACCACGTGGAACAGGTACTATTGAATTATATTTTGTGGGTACAGAATACCAATTGGCAGATCTTCTCACCAAAGCCTTGCCTCCGCTAGGTTTAATGAGTTGGTCCACCGGATTGGTATGAGGTGTTTGACTCAAGAGGAATTGGATGACCTCCTAAAACAGTCTTAAAAACCCGTCAAACACCAAAATCTCTTTTGTAAATATTATTTTCAAAAACAAAATACAAAAATATAAAACCTGATAAAACAACAAAAATATTCTTCTATCTATTTTTTCTTTCAACATGGCAAGTACATTTCTTCCGTCAACACTCTAATCTTTCAAAATTCAGTATTTTCCGATCAAGTGTTGAGGGGGAGAAAATTAACACTTAACTGTTTCAAAACATTCGTGTACTTGCATGTTACTCTATTCTGGTTGTTTCTTGTATCAATGGTGGTAAACTTTTCTGGTTCAACTGACACTCCTCGGACTAAAATTTATAACCTTTCATTATTTTCTTAAGTCGAGGGGGAGTGTCGTCCAAGTTATTTCCTAAAATCTTTTGTTTGGTAACCAAAATGGAAGTTAAATGGCCTTAGATGAAAAAGGAAAAGGTGGAGGGACCAAAACTGTCAAAAGGTTAAAGTCATTTTAATAAAAACACCCCACCTAACTTTTACACATCACATTTATTATACACACCAAACTCATCCCTACGCACAACAATCATCTCACAAATCCGTGTTTTGGATCATCAATCTGTAAGTGATTTCGTGTTTATAACACGTTTTTAAACAATGGTTTTGAATTTTTCATAAATCCAACGGTTAAATCTTGAGATAATGTGATGTTTGTGTTCTACGCGTAAGTATTATAACACTTAATCATTGTGTTGGTGAGTGTTTGTGGTCAAAAAGATTGTGTCAAAATGTTTTAAAGACATCACTGATACCATTTTTATCCTCATAACTTACCCAGCAACACGAATTGATTGAATCTGGAAAACTAGGGTTTATGCGTGGGTTTGGGTATTCTCAAATGTGATTATTTTTGGTCAAAAAGATAGTTGTGTAATGGTGTTATGATGGTGAATTGATGATATCTAGGCTTTAGATCAACCCAGAAACACTAATTGTTTAAGAATTAAAGATTAGGGTTTAATGTTCTTGAGAATTGGGTATTATTGATTCACTGCGAATTGGATGTTAATACTTGGTTATATCACTCACATAACTACTTAGAACTACCAGAAAAACTTTGGTGCTATTCCTATGGTTAGAAATCATATGCGTAATTTATGAACCTTAGGGTTTTGACTTACGCGTATGACTTTCTACGCGTAACTGCTTAACATGCTTTCATGCCTTGATCTGTTTTAAGATTGAATGTATAAGTTAAAATTGATGCTATGATGATGATTTTTCAGGTTTGCTACTCATAACATTCAGAATCAAGGTTGTTGTTACTCTATGCATAAGGATCACCTTACGCGTAGAAAGTTATGCGTAAGAGAAATTTTACGCGTAACGTGCATTGCGTAAGGTTCTACAATGGGACTCTGGCGTATCTGTGAAGGATATGCGTAAAGCGATGACTCTACGCATAAGGTCTACTCTTACGAGTAAGCCTTACGCGTAAAGTTTTTATACGCCTACACGTAAGCTCTACTCATAAGGTTACTCTGTTCCTACGCGTAACATTTCGTACGCGTATGACAGATTCCTACGCGTAAGCTTGTGCCTACGCATATAACCCCTGTTTACGCATAAGCTACTATTCCTACGCATAAGCCTTGATCAAACTTTCGTTTTGAATTGTTACGCGTGCAAACTTGTAAATAAATGAATCATAACGTCACGAATCCAATAATGTCACTAATAAACTTAAACGTTTGATATGTTGTGAACTATAAGTGATAACATAAACTTTAAAAAATTAAAGTTAACTAACTCACGAAACGTTTCACGACGTCATTGGACTATTGGACAAACAAGTGACTTAGGACTCGTAACAATCATTAATACTGTATATTTAATAATTAGACAATAAAAAACCTTCTGTTGACTAACATTATGTCTTCCGATATGTTGGTTCTTTTGGCTAATGTTATTTCATATCACGACATGGTCGCTCAAATGAATGTGGATGCACCAGAAGTTCTCTCACGATTTTGACATCTTCCCTAATGGCTATCCAAGAAAGATTGTAAAGAACAATCTCAGAGTTGACTTTGAAACCCTCACATGCTCAGAATCTTCTTGCTTGATTCCTGTGGATATTCTAAAGAATCATCCCTACCAGAACATGCTCTCACACTGCATACGATTACCGAAGATCTACATACAACAATTCTGGAATTCAATGGAAAGGATCAAGGTCAAAGTGCGGTGACAGTGACGTTAAATCACAAACAAATCACCATCACACATGCAGATCTACGGGCTGTTCTTCTAATTCCTGACATCGAGCCAACCGAATTCTATGCCACACCTCTTGAAGAGACAGTTCGCAATTCGATGGATATTGGCTATGATGAAGCGGGGAATTATCACTAAGCATTCTCATGTGGAGCTTAAGAACATTCCTCATCCGTGGAGAACCCTCTACATCATCATCACCAAGTCAGTCTCAGGTGCGTGGCGGTGGCTATGAGCATCCCAAGCTCATGGAACTGCAAATATTTTGGTCATTAATCAACAAGAAGGACATGAAATTGAAGCTCGATATGGGATGACATGATGTCATTTCTCAAAAAGCTTGGCTCAAAGATTCCCTATGTCAGATACACAAAATTGTTGATCCAGAGAGCACTTGGACTTCATCCGGATATTCCCAAGAGGCTCAATGACCCTGACAATCACGACATGTTGACTGAACCCATCCTATCAGTCAGAATCAAGGAATCGTCAACAAAGAAACAAGGTGCCGTGTTGCCTGATCACCTTCTGACAAATGAAATCAAAAGCTTGAAACATACAAAAGGTATCAAGTAGCAGTATGAGAAGGCAAAGTTGGTCATCTCGATGAAAAGCCTTCTGGAACTCCTACTCGGAGAACGAGAAGAGGAAGTCTGGAAGTCTTGCATAAGCCTGCAGAGAGTCAAAGGAAGGTCCCAAAGGAAACCTACTCCAAGAAGAAAGTTCCCTCCCAGGAGCTGCTCCTATTCCTACACACGAACCACAAAGAAAGCTACTGGGCGAAAGCTCTGAAGATAACAATCGAACGAGGAGGTCCACTACTCTGAAACTGCAAGGATGACACTCCATCAAGTACCAAAACCTCCTAGTCCAATAGTGAACATGGCAAAGGGAAGACTCCACTTGTACTTGTGCCATATGATGAAAGCTCGAGAAAGTGATGAAGAGCAGCTGGATACATCTTACCGGGGAAGAAGTTCAAACTCATTAGACTCCAACATGTTGCAAAGGAATTTGCAAAGGATCAAATGGGTGGCCCTGGAGGTTCAAGTGGTGCTTCCCACTCTAAACCATCTCCGATGCGCGGTTAATCGACCGATAAGGGAGCTGGTGCCACCACTCTTCTGCAACAACAACAACTTTTGGAGGATACTATTGATTATGAGTTTGAGGAACCGGCAAAAGAAAAGGCTGAGGAAATACTGCTGATGAAACAAAGGCTGATGACAAGGCTATGTCTAAGGAGGAAACTTACGAGACCGCCTAAGGACCCGAGTCTCCTCATGTTTCCTCCTCATCAGACTCATCATCTCACTCTTCACCACCACCATCAACGAAATCAACCAAATCATCATCCAAATCAGTGAAGAAGCCAACTCCATCTTGGATGTCTCAAGCTAAGAACCAAATTACCAAAGCTGTCAAAAGAGTCAGAAAGAAAGACATGCTCTATAGAAAGCTGAATTTCATTCTTGATCGGATAACGTGATCTTCACGATGATGAGACGGACAAGATGAAATTGAAGGGTATGTACGAAGCTTATGAAGGATGATCTTCAAGGAAGCATGGACGAGATGATCAAAGGATACTCTCATGGAGGTCGTTCTGAAACTAACGAAGGAGATGTATACCAGACAACTGTATCCAAATCTCATGCATCTAGCCAAGCAAACAATGAAATCAACACCAATGACTATGAACATCAACCCAGTTGAACCCACAATCTTCTCTGATGATGAATTGGTGAACCGACTAGTAGCGCAAATGTCGAAACGCTCGCACGTTTGCCTCACACCAAGCTAAACTGTTTGAAGCTCTCTTTGGAATACCAACTCAGATCCGCATTCGAGAAAAGCTGTAAGGCCCAAACGTTCAAGAGGCGGCGAAGACAAAGATCAAGATAAGGATAAGAGCCTAAACGCATAAAGAAGTCGGAGAATCATCTTCCATTCATTTTCGATGCAACCTCCACCACAACGGACTCCTGCTCAACAAAGATCTCCTCCTCCCTCTTCTGCAGATAAACCTCAGGATTCCAAGACACCACCTCAGACTTAGAAAACCGGTGATCATTTTGAGTATACGGGGGGTGATGATGAAGAATACCATGAGCCCCAACAACAACCCGCCTCTCCCGACAAAGTACATAAACCAGAACCCTCATCTAGGCCTCAGAAAAAGAAGAAGAAGGCGCCCAAGGCTGACGTCCTATCATGGCTAGATGAAGATAATCTGAGGAATTTGAATGGTTCTCTACTCTTGTTAATTCGACTCCTACCTGCTGAAGGTCAAGATCGGTAGACGGTAATACATTGGAGCATGCAAAGATCTGCAAGAAAAATTCGACTAAAGAAGATGGACGAAAATCGAGTTGCGGCGAATCAAGAATGAAGCTTTTCAACCGTGGAAAGATAGCTCAGAAAGTGCCATCGAGGTCGAATATCACCTTGACAACATTGCTCGAGCTATGTCTAATAACATGGATTGGCTCAAACCAGAAGCAAACATCGACTTTACGAAGCGGGACAACCCTCCATATTACACCGACTGGTCTAAACCACTACCAACAATCGGCCAACCAGATTAGCCTAGGATCCCATTCAGATATTTCTTCAACAAAGACTTGGAATTTCTTCTTCACGGTGGCGATGGTTCAAGGAAATACGCTACATCCTTGACACTTCCATTCCCAGCAGCCGAATACTCAAACTGCATAGCTATCGAGGAAAGAGCTAATCACTTGTTCTCCAACAAAGTGGAAGCATACGACCGAGATGCAATGTATCGGATTCATCATTGGCCGGAACGCCGAAGAATCTACTACAGAAGCTGCCAAGTACAGAAGTCTCAACATGCGGTGTTCAGTACTAAAAACATCGTTGCCATCAAACACGTTGATCTTTCGTCCAAATGGGACTACACTTATCTCAAGAATATTATGGTCAAGAGACAAGACGAAAGGGATTATGCATTCTCTGAGGCTGACTTTGAGAATTTGTCTATCAACGACATCGAAGACATGTACCTTGCCAAAGTACAGGGGTCGTATGAGACAATTCTCCACTGAAGTACAACGTGAATTCATCAAGTCAGTGCTCAACTTCATCAGGCGCGCATAGTTATCAAGAACGTGTAGAAGATCTCCAGTGGCAGTAAGATTGAATCTTATCAGACCCGTGTCAACTTCACTCCACCGCAGCTTGATCTTCCCGACATCAACCTGCTCTCACAACTTACACTAATCGGCAAACCATTCGGCGTCGTTTACCGCAGTGAACTTCAAAGAAATTGCTTGATGGCGTGCAGAGATCTTCACAAGTTTGGAGATCACACTTTGAAGATGGTTAGGGACGGATTGGCTTACCGGTTGAAGGATATAAACCAAAAGATCGGGTCTCCTAAGCGATGGAATTCTCGGGATCGAAGGGATGTGAAGAGGATCATCACGATGATTGATGAACGGTTGTATAGAAGGGATCCATTCAGAAGATTGGAAAGCTATGTTGGTGGTCGACCCAGGAGAAACATCATCGGCTTTCAATGCCCGATTCATACTCTGGCGACATCTACGGACTACACGGTACCCCTTGAACTGCTTCTTTAATTATAAACTTTGGATGTATGATTGCTTATGTCTATGGCTTGTGCACATATTACAGTGTACAACCCTTATAAAAGGAGCGAAAGCTTCTTACTTTTGAGTAAAACCTATCAAACCTTTCACTTTTCAAGGTTTTGCTCAAAAGAACAAGTACTTTCCCTTATGATTTTCAAAACCTCAACCGTTTATATCACTCGTTGAGGGGGAGTACTTGACTTAAAACTTTGTTCACAAATTGTTCACAGTGGTCATTCTTCCCGCAACACTCGAAATGGTCATATTTATTCTCAACTTTTCAAAAATAACATTTTATATGCCATTTTTGAGGGGAGAAAATACGTGATAAGAAATATGTTGTGTTTTGCTATATGAACTCTCGTGTGAAAAGACTTTAACCCAATAATTGACGAGATCTTAGCTGTCAGTAACTTCGAAAAGACTTGTCGGGACTGGGTAATAATTTCAAGCTAGTTCGCTAGTGATGTAAGCGTGTCTCGCAAAGGACTTGTCCGAGTAGAATGTACCATTCGAGAAACTCTTGGTAGACATGAACCTGGACGGGTTTGACAACCTTTCGGGGTTGTCCACACCTTCAAGATAGTTATTAGAGTTAGTTGTCACCTAAAAGCTAATGCAACTCTTTAACTATGCCCAGTAACCGTGTGTCTCATGGGGAATGTCTATCTTGAGTCGATCAATTCAAAGTCGCGGCTCTTTCCTCACTATGCAGATTTCCGTCAAAACTCTAAAGCACATGTGGAGGGGGAGTATTTACGCTAAAAGATAAAACTCTCATAGTGGTTCAAACATGTTTTCATCTACAAACCCTTTGAGAGATTTTCTTGAAAATGGTTTTATGGCAATGGAGTTATAAGGTGATTAAGGTTAGGAATAACCGTCCTATGATCCGCCAGAGCGGAGGGATCTACCCAAGGACACTACCAATAGTTTGAATTTAGAAGTCCTTAGGTATGATTGTAAAAAGAAGAGAATGAGAATCAAGAGAAAGAGAAAGAAGAATAAAGAGTTGAAGAATTAAAAAGAAATGCAAAGAAAAGGGTGAAAAGAAATAGCCCTCCAGATTATTCAACTTAGGGGAGACACCGGGTTCAATTCATATGCTACTGGTTGTCACTAGATGACACCGGTATTGAAGATTAAAAGTCGTCATGGACCCAGTGACGCATGCACTAAACCTTCTTAACCACTCAAGTTTCTCTCAACAGAAGCTTGTTTCATTCTCACAGGGAACCCTACGTAAACTATCGGCTTTCTCTTAGAGATTGCTGGTATTGAAGAAGGAGACCCTCTCCCTAGTCTCCGCTCAGGAAAACCAAAATGCACTATTGAGTCTAGAGCCACGAGATTCATCAAAAGATCTCTTATGTACACTTGACATTTCATCACTTGACATTCAACAATAAGAATTTCAGTGGTACATTATCGAGTCCTTCACAGATCTTAGCAATCTGTCGAGAACATTTATGAGAGGTTCACATTTGTGATCCTCAGTGATTGAATGGAAACTCTAGCCAGGGTCAACATCAAACAACCACGACAACGGTCGCTTTAAACCCGGCAACTCCCGTGGATTGCGCTTTAGTGGTCTCAAAGCGGTCTACAGTCGTGAGGTGATGCTTGGTGTACCTCAGCGACTCATTGAATCGTAGGTGTACCGATTTACATCGTGTTATCTCACTTGTGGGACTCCGATTCAGAAACGGCCTTTGTAAGAATTAGAGTTGTGTTTTCACACTATTTTGTTAACACTCTCGAAGTTCAAACTTGTAAGTGCTGGAATCCGCTTATTACTAACCGTTTATATGTTTTCTTCTTATGGAAGCTCTGGAGCGGAATGATCGACGTGCGATTCTTCTCATGCTCACGCCAACATCATCACTAATGGAAGTTCTATCCAAAAGCAACACAACAGTCAGAATGATTCTTCGTCAAATCAAAGAATCTACAAAGTTAAAAATTTAAAGAACTTCATCAAAGTAATCTTGAATTCCAACGTCAAAGAGCATGTGAGCATGTTGAAGAATGGCGTGGAACCTTTGGAGCAAGAAGCGGAGCACTGAGGCGAAGACGGAGAGATAACAAAAAAACATACTATCACTTTCATCACAAAGAACAATGATCAAAGAACAAAGTTAAAGATGATGTCAAAGCATAACTGTTTAAAGAAAACTATCTCGCTATCACTGGGGAGATGGTTCGAATCAAGGCAATTCTTCTCACAAGAAAGAAGAATGTCAGAAGACGTCAAAGCTACTATTACATCAACGCCTTCACCGTTTTTCATCACCAACACTTGAGGGGGAGATTGTTGGAATCACTCCTAAACCTTTATGCAAGTGTTAGTTACTCATATGTAATAGGTAGCTTATTATGGCCTTTATGTTTGTTTAAGGTCTAGCTTATGTAGAAGGCCCATAAGCTTAGGCTCATGTCCATTAAGGAAAAAGAAGGGAACTAGGAGTGTTGCCCTAGCTTTCCTCCTATAAATACTCTTGTATAACCCTCACTTGAGGGTTGGTTGTTCAATGCATTTCTTTCACATACTCTACGCCTAACCATCTATAGCTTATACGTGTGTGTGTTTGTGTGTGTATTGTTCATCCGCCTCTCCATCTCTTTCATTGAAGCTTGTGTTTTAAATCTAGTGACCTAACACGGTTATACCCAGAAAAAAAAATTAACCGAACAAACCGATAACCGAACCGATGAACACCCCTTGTTGTTTTGATTTTACATCTAAAAGTTAAGGGAATTGATACTTACACCACATTTTTTGATGCATGCACCACATTTTATGCATTACAGTTTGTACCGTACAATACTGTAATTCATCAATTGTGATACATTAATCAAAAAAGGTTGTGTGAGTGTCAACCCCTAAAAGTTAAAGGGGTGGTTTGTTTATTCTAATGTTTTCACGTTTGCAAGGCTAGCTGATTATCCGTGCTTAGCGTCTGCGGTTTCTAGTTTTCGATTAAGTTTCAGACGAATAAAATCGTTCAACAAATTGTACGTGTAGCGTTAGGGAATCATTTACGAAGAACTATATTTTATTTTAACATGGTTGCATAACAATGACAACGTGTAGCAAGGTAATTGCGCCAAACGGCGACATATACCGATTAACCGTTGCATCAAGTTGCAACGTTTTCTTGTTCAAATTTTCGGTTGAAGATGAAAACCCTTTTTTGTTCTAATTTTGTTTTTTAGAAACCATGCATATTAAATCGTGCTTTCTTTATATATTTATTTGTATTCACATTTATCAAATCTTTTAATAACTTATTGTACTTCATTTGAAACAGCGTGCGAAAGTTACTCTTACCTACTACTGTATAACTCTTTTCGCTTTGAAATAACAAGCTACTTCTAATGTTGGCTTTCTTTAACAAAGTTTTGAAATGTGAGATTGTAAAATTTCTAATTTTGTAGTTTTCCAAGTGAATTCTTTTTATTTTTTTAAAATTTTGGAGCGACTGAGCCAAATAGTTTTCATGCCGAGTAATTGCGCATAGTGGCAACAATGTATAATTTCTAATAAAATCATACCACGTTGACGTGTTTTCTATTAGAGTAAAATGCAGAAATCGTCCATGGTTTGCCAGTTATGATTTCGTCCTACAATTTCGAAAGTCGACATGGCGCCTCCCTGTGAGGAAAAGTTGAGTTCATTTTCGTCCTGGCCCAAATTGAAATGACTTAAATACCCTCGTCTTCATCCCTTAACTTATCAGAGACGAAATCTGCAATTTGAACAAACCACGAGGGACCATTTATTTTTGTCGAAATTTTTTTTGAAAATAATTTCGAAAATAATTTTATTAGTTTTCATCCGTTTTTGTGTTTTCATTATATTTTTAGATTATTGTCCGTTTTTATCAATTTTCTTACGTTTTGCCTATTTTTATTAGTTTTGACCGTTTTTATCCGTTTTGTCCGTTTTTCTTCCATTTTTGTCTGTGTTTCTTACATTGTCTATTTTTCTTACGTTTTTGTTTGTTTTTGTAATATTTCATCATTTTGAAAAAAAAAATTCAAAAAGAAAAAAATTAAAAAAAAATTTCCAAAAAAAAAAGTAGAATTTTTTTGCAAATTTGAAATAAAAATTCCAAATTGGCCAAAAAATTCTACTTTTTTTTTTGGAAAATTTTTTTTCAAAATTTTTTTCTTTTTGAATTTTTTTTACGTTTTTGTTTGTTTTTGTAATATTTTATCATTTTGAAAAAAAAAATTCAAAAAGAAAAAAATTGAATTTTAAAAAAATTAGAATTTTTATAAATTTGAAAAAAATTCAAATTCTTGAAAAATTATACTTTTTTTAGGAAAATTTTTTCAAAATTTTTTCTTTTGATTTTTTCAAAATGATGAAATATTACAAAAACAAACAAAAGCGTAAGAAAAATAGACAAAATAAGAAAAATACAGACAAAAATGAAAAAAGGGACAAAAGCAGTTTAAAAAGCGGGCAAAGCGAATAAAATAGACAAAGCGTAAGAAAAATGGATAAAAAAGCGGACAATAATCTAAAAATGAGCAGCGGACAAATCAGATGCTGATAAAATTATTTCGGAAAAAATTATTTTGAAAAAATTTGACAAAAAAATAAATGGTCCTGTGGTTTTTCAAATGGCGAGATTTAGATCCCTGTAAGTTAAAGGGGATGAAATGAGGGTATTCAAAATTCAATTTGGCGAGGGCGAAAATGACTCAACTTTTCCTCACAGGGAGGCCGCTGCACTTCGAAATTGTAGGGCCAATGTAATCATGGGCTAAACCACATGGACGATTTCTGCATTTTACTCTTTCTATTATTATTACGGTGATTAAAAGCATATTGTCATTGGTAGTTAACGAAGGAGCGATTAATTCTTTGTTAAAAAATGGTGCCCTTCATAAGCCTATTGTTCATCGACGGTAATTTTTATTTGACTTTTATAACTCGCACTATTCTTCTGCCACAAACATAAAGTGCATGAAGGCAATCAGTTTTATTTAACATGTTTTCTTACATGATATTGACAGTACATTATTCCTAAAAGATTTAAAAGGTTTTTCTAAATAATACAATATCGTATGTTCTATAAATGTTTAGCTCAATATTTTCATAGTTGTTTAACATGTCTCGACCTTAGCAACCTCTAAGTCAAAGTACCGGGAGTATCATATAGTAATGTTGTAGCTATCATACTTTGTACTTGGTAAAAAGTCATTCAAATTCAAAACCACTCAATTCTAAAAATTTCAATATGTTCTAAAATTTGAAATATTTTTGCTCTAGTGAGATATAGATGTGGTTAAGCCTTAGAAATCATCCGGCAAAACAACCAAAAACTAAAATTCTCATAGATGTTACTTTTGTGGCCAAATGCACCGAACCAAAATCACTTGCAACCAAAACTAGTATAAAAGATCATCGAGTTGGCCTCAAAAATTCTTCAGCCATCTTATTCTTTTTCACTTGAAAAATAAATCCACTTTCAAATTTTCACATTTTAACAACTTATATACAAATTTAACAAAAATATATGCTAACAATTTACACAACTACATAAAAGGGTATTCTGTTATCTCAGATTATACCACGAGATCTACAGGTAACAAAAAAAGTTAACGAAAGGTAAAAAAAAAAAGTTAACAAACAATGGTTATTTTTTTCTCACAACTTGAAATTAGTTATAAATCATTTAAAAATAAATAAAACCTCAATACCCGAAGTAAACACATTAATGGATCAATAAGAGTGTCATTTACTCATTTCTATTACCATAATTGGACTCTTTTGGAAATAGACTAAAGCTTGATGAACAAAAGGATAGGAAATGCAGGAGTCTTCAAGTCTTCAAATTTACCAAAAAAATTTTAAAAAAAATCAAAAATAAATTGTTGTAGTTTTCGGTGACAACGAAGTCAGTGTAGATTCAAGCGATGGTGGCAAAAAATTCCAACAACAACGGCGACGGTGCCAACAGCGGATCTTCAAAGAAATTTAAAAATGTTAGTACAACTCAAAATTATTAAAAAAAAATAGATCTAAAAAAACACCTAAAAAACGTAAGTAATATATATGTTTATATATAGAAAAAAATAAAAAATAAATAAATAAAAAACCTTGAAACTTGAAGAATACTTAGATCTATAAAAAATAGAAACTAAAAGTTACCCAAAATATGAAAAAGCCTTTAGAGGAGTAGAGTTATTAGTGGTGTCGGGTCTCGGAGGTGGGAGGGTCAGAGTTTGCTGTTTCTTTGATGGTGGCTATGGACATCCGAAACCACCAAAAACGCAACCCGCACTACCTGAAACCGCCTAAACCATCAAAAGATGGTAGCAATTTCGGCAGAAAAGGTTAAGATGGCGGCGGCGGCTGTTGTCGAGTCTCGTTGGTGGCTGTTTTAGTAGGGGTCTCGGTGGTCGTTGGGGGTAGGAACCTCAATGGTGGTTGTTTCGTTGGGGTGGGGTCTCAGTGGTGGCAGCGAAAGGGGCGGCGGCGGAGAGAAGATAGGGTTTTATGTGTGAATATTGAAGGGGAGAGAAAGAGTAGCGTATGATTGTGTAGGGTTTTTTTCAACTTTTATTTTTAATTTTTTCTCTCTTTTGACTTTCAACATTTCAATTTTCATGTTTGACTGTTTCTCTATTATATGTAGTATAGAAAAAAGATTTGTTAAAAGTATTTAATAAACGAGACCCGTGCATTGCGGCGGTGCTTTTTATTATAATATATAGGTTTTTTTTGTTTGATTAAATTTTATTTTCGTTTGACTTATGCATGGCTTCTTGATAGTTTGTTTTTGAATGTAGTGGTATTAAACTTTTTGTTTCTTGAATGTAATTTTAATATGACTTTTGCTAATGTTATAGCTAAGTTTTCGGTTATAAAATTTAACATATTCTTATATCATTTTACTATAGCATTATTTGTTGCGTAGATTATTAAAACATTTAGGGTAGTTATAAAAGTTTCGTGTCATGTTAAAGGTTCATTTTGAATGTTTTTCTAAAAAATATATGTGTATTAAGCTTCAATATTTTTATAAACCGGTACACATGTTATAAGTATATCAATATTAAGCTCATTTTGTTCGCCAGATAGATATTTGGTACATAATTCAAACTTTCATAGAAGTGTACGTCTTTGGCCCCTGTGGTTTAAATTAATTTTAGGAAAGTTTTTTTTTCTTTTTTTTGGGCCGGTGAGCTTATTTATTTATTTTTTTGCCAAAATTTTTTATTATTTTTTCGTTCGGATACAACGGCGTTTTCTACGCTCTCTAATATATATATATAGTAGGGTAGGAGCCCTGAGTTGCGACGGGGGTTGTTGCCATATTTTTTTCGTTGTAGGAAAAGAGCTACTACATTATGGTTTGTTGTTGTTTACAGAAAATAGCATGTTTGAAGCCTACTGGCGGGAAACATGCAAATTGACCGCCTAAGAGGTAGACGTTAGAGTTATCCTACATATTACAATACATATGTCCTTACGCTTACTGTACATATTAGAAGATCACGCCTTTAAAACGTAGAAATTTTAGTAATATAAAGATGCCGGGTTCACCTATTATTCGTTGGGACCATTTAGCAATATCACGGAACCTAAAAGCAAAACATAATCCCAACATCTTTCATTTACCTTCGTGCATACGCACCAGGTATGTCCTCAACCCACGTGAGCATTTCCTACCGACTGTGTCACATACCACAATTAGAAAGGAAAAATAAATCCATAAATTATATGAGTAGTAGCAAATTATAGCCGCTTACATATTTAAGCCAGCGTAGAGGCAAATGCTTCCAAAACGTTGTTGCAACGAACTTGTATTTTTAGAGCTTTAACATGTTGTTTAGAAAGAAAAAAGAACATGGCTATTTAAATAGGTTCCTATGTTGCTTTTGACAACTTTTGTATCTTGTTTACGCAACAGAAAACTTGTTGTTTGTAAAGGTTTTTAAGCTTTTAAATACTATTTTATTTAAAACTTTTGAATCTAAATCCAAACACCTATATTCACTTAAAATCCCCAAACATTCCATTCATTTAAAATAAGGTAAACAATCTCACACAGTTCGAAAGAATCCCATGCGTAATTTGTACATAACTAAAACAAAAATAGCCGCTCAATAAACTGAAACAACGTTCGCAATTTTTATCCATATCTTATTTGGAAGTCTAACAACGATTATTTATAAAACTATACCTTCTTAATATTTTATTTATAAAAGTGTAAATTTATATTTCATTTAAAGTTGTACCTGTCTACAGTAAATGAATATCTTGAGATGCACCACCACGATATGAATCTACAAAATCAGCAAGTATTTGTAAATAGTTATAACAGCAAAACACTTTTGATCAATTAACAGTCAGTAGCACAACAAATGACGTCAGTAACTATTAAAAAATAAGAAGCTAGGAAGAATATGGACAAACCTATTTTTGTTTCTCATGAATTTCTTTAATCTTCACGACAGGTTACGTACTGTATGAAACGTAACAATCACATAAGCAATTGGTTTGAACTCGTAAAAATCCAGCAAATCTTTTTAAAACAATAAACCTATTCTGGTTTCATTAATTTGATTGTAAGTTATATTATAAAAAGTTGTTGATACTTACGTCACAGTTGGAGGAATAGTTGTTGGGTCCGACACGATCACATAAACCATGAAAGAAATGAACAACAATGAACAACATTTTAAGCAAGTGACGAAAACTGCTGAACGTCAACATTGAGGTTGGGTTTGCATGAGAACGAATCTTACACGCTAATAACACCATTTGTACTTTTCAACTTTATAAATCTTATTAGAAATGAATCAAAGATTTACAAGGGATAGCCTACAAAAAACTATCCCGGTTGATGACATATTAACTCTCCAAAATCAAACAACAAGAGGCAGCTAGCTTTGCTTTGTTCCCTAGGAAGGATGATCCTAAATATAATACTTTGTATTGTTTTCTAAGTTTGAATATCTACTTAACTCGGTTACAACCTTTGGTTTATATGGGAGGGGAAACAGTGGATGCACATGGGTGCATAGTAACTTGTCAACTTGCAATAAATAGGCACGTTCTTAGTAGGATAGTCTTGAGCGTACTTTTGGCTTACCCGATTTGACAACTTATATTTCCAATGCCTTTTCTCGTATATCAATAAGTACTTGAACTTATCTTCTTCAAGAAGTTTCCCGCCCATACATTCAGAGGTTGAGGTTGTTAAAACTTAATTAAGTCTTTAGAGTTAGAGAAACATTTTTCAGATCTCAGTAACCCTGGTGTTGCTTGTAGCTCTTTGTACATCACTCCTTGACACCATATCAGTTTGTGAGGCGCTTTTTCGCTAGTCTTTGATGTAAAGCTAGACATCGGTTGAGGTTTATACAACACTCACTGATTTTTATCGGGGAATTATCCTCGATAACTATCAGGTTCATATCGATAGTTATGAAGTGACATTCTCTCTGATCTTTATCGGAGACTTTTATGCTCCTGACATTCAAAGGGTGTATTAGGTTATTTATGTTTAAATATTTGTCAGAGACAATTTTGGTCAATTTCAGATGCAACAATCTTCCCCTATTTAAATATACAAATAGACTAATTATCAGTTGTAAGTGAGCATAACGACTTCTTCTTACATATTGAGTTTACAATAAGGAAAAAATAATAGGTACGGTATAATTCCTTATTTTTGCTGAACATGACATAGACCCTGAACTATCAGAGTCAGTAGTCTGAGTCACCACTAGTTCCACTTTTATTGTTGCTGAACGAGGATTAAACTCATACTCCTTAAACTTTAAGGGTTAGTAAACCTTTCAAATTCTAGGGCTATGAGTCAACATAGGTTCAACACTTTAGTATTTTGTAACAACTCGCACTTTTCGGATATTCGTTTTGAGAAAATTCGATGCATTTCTCATTTACGAACTTTCTGAGCTCATTTGCGTGAAAACGAGAAAGTTATATCGCGAAACGTGAAAATTAGCCATAGCTCGTATTGGCACAACCGACGACTTGATTTAATTTTGATTTTATACACGAAATTAGTCGTGTGAACACTCATTTTTATCGGAAAAATTATTCGAACGCAATGCGAAAATTTTGTAATTTAGATCGACCGTTTACTACCTTAAATGGGGCCCACATTGTACTAGTACAAAAGAATTTCTAAAATACACAAATACCCCTTCTCTTTATATTTTCAACTGCCGCCCCTCCCACTTTCATGTCCACCTTTTCCCCTTTCCACTATATATAAACCAAAAATTAGGGATTCCTCCTATTTGATACAACCACTTCACGGAATCACTATTCCGGCGCCGCACCCACTTCGGCAAAAATTCAGGCCACCCCAAATAAATATCACGCCGCATATATCTGCTTCCCCTCATCATTTCTGGAGCTCGTGGAGGCCCAAAGAGCTTGTTTGGTACCTGTTTGAAGTACCACCGCCGTTCTCCTCCACCTTAACGCAAGAGAGAGTGAGATAGAAGATTGGTAAAGGGTCTATGTTTAGATCGCGTAGGGTTATTGTTAGGTCACCATATTGTAACACAAGCATCAATATGTAAGAAATATAGAAAAGGTGATCGGATGAACAAACACACACACACGTATGAAAGTAAACAAAGGTTAAGCATAATGTATTATGTGTGAAATGAACAACCAACCTTCAAATGAAGGTTTACATGTGCTTATATAGGGAAAGGAACTAGGGCAACACACCAAGTTCCCTTCCTTCCTTATTGGATATGGGCCAAGACTTATGAGCTTTCTACATAAGCCTTGCCTTTAATACAAACATAAAAGCCTAATTTAAGCAGCCTATTACATGTTAATTACAAACACTTGAAATATAGTTTAGGAGTGATTCCAACAATCTCCCCCTAAGTGTTGGTAATTAATGACTTAAGTAATCTTTAACCGTTGTTGGTGCTGATGTAATAGTTGCTTTGACGTCTTCTGACATTCTTCTTTCTTGTGAGAAGAAGTGCCTTGATTCTAACAATCTCCCCAGTGTGAGGATCTTGTTTTCTTTGAAGTTTTCAGCTTTGACGTCTTCATATATATTTGTTCTTGGTTCTGGTGTGGATTTGGTGATGTTATGTTGTGGTAATCTACATCAGGTCCGCTTCGTTGCTCAGGTGTCTCCACGTCCTTCTCCAACATGCTCACACGCTCTTTGACGTTGGGTTCCAGTGTTGATGTAGTTCTCTTTAGTCTTTAAACTTTGTAGATTCTTTGGCTTTGACTAAGAATCATTCTAAATTTTGTGTTGCCTTTCGAGAGAACTTCAATTAATGTTGTTGGTATGAGCATGTAGAATCACGAACGATCATCTCCCGGAGCATCCATAAGAAGAAAACATAAGAGTTGGTTAGTGATAAACACCAATCGATCATTGTGGCCGTTTCTTAGAGAATTGACCACTACGATTGTTCTTCTGATGAATGTCTTGATTCCATTTACCTTGGTTGGGCAAATCAGCCGTCCGAATCCCATAAAGGACAATTGGCATTACGTTGAACAAGTTCAAGTAATGACCCACATTTTCAGGACTCGATTCTTGAAAGGAATCTCCTTAGCGGGATTTCCAGCATTTACAAGTTCGAACTTGGCGTGTTACAGCATAGTGTGAAAACATATCTCTAATTCTAGCAAAGGCTGTTCCTGAACTAGAGTCCCTCAAGTAGGATAACACGATGTACCGAAGTACATCTACAGTTCAGTTGAGTCGCTGAGGTACAGAAGCATAACCACTGTAGACCGTTTGAGACGACACTAAGCGTAACCCACAAGGAGTTACCGAAGTGACCTGCTGTCAGGGCTGTTTGATGTTGACCCTGGCAGGAGTTTCCATTCAATCAATGAGGATCACAGTTGTGAACCCCTCATAAATGTTCTAGACAGATTGCTAAGATCTGTGTAGGACTCTAGAATAGTATCACTTGCGTCCTTATTGTTGAACGAAAAGTGATGAAATGTCGAGTGTTGCTAAGAGATCTTTTGATGAATCTCGTGGCTCTAGACTCAATAGTGCGCTTTGGTTTTCCTAAGCGGAGACTAGGGAGAGGGTCTCTTTCTTCAATACCTGCAATCTCTAAAAGAGAGCCGATAGTTTCGTAGGGTTCCTTGTGAGAATGAAACAAGCTTCTGTTGAGAGAAACTTGAGTGGTTAAGTAGGTTTAGTGCATGTGTCGGGTCCATGACGACTTTGATCTTCAATACGGTGTCATCTAGTGATGACCCATAATAATATTGAACCCGATTATGCTGCCCTAAGTTGAATAATTTGGAGGGCTATTTCTTTTCACCCTTTTCTTTACATTTCTTTTTAATTCTTCAACTCCTTCTTTCTCCGATTCTCATTTTCTCCTTTTTATAATCATACCTAAGGACTTCTAAGTTCTAACTATTGGTGGTGTCCTTGGGTAGATCCCTCCGACTCTGGCGGATCATAGGACGGTTATTCCTAACCTTAGTCACCTTATAACTCCAAGACTAACCTATGTTGCCATAAAACCATTTTCATGAAAATCTCTCAAAGTGGTTATGAGTAAAAACATTTTGTACCACTGTGAGAGTTTTGTATTTTGCAGAAATACTCCCCCTCAACACGTGCTTAAGTGTTTTGACATAAATCTGCACGGTGAGAGAAGAGCGCACACATTTGAATTGATCGACTCAAGATAGACAATTCCCCGCGAGACACGGTTACGTTGCATAGTTAAAGAGTTACATTGTCAGCTTTTAGGTTGACAACTAGCTCTAATAACTACCTTGAAGGTGTGGACAAATCTCGAAAGGTTGTCAAACCCGTCAAAGTTCATGTCTATCAAGAGCTTCTCGAATAGGTACAATCTACTTGGATAACTCTTGAAAGACAAATATTTTCGATGTATGACAGTTCAGATCTCGTCAATTCATGGGTTAAGTCTTTAGCACGAAGATTCAATCACAAAATTCACAACATATTTGTATCACACAATTTTCCTCCCCCTCAAAAATGGCATATAAATGTTATTTTTTAAGAAATTTTGATATCGAATATGTCCATTTCGAGTTTTGTGGGAAGATTTCCACGAAGAACCATTTGTGAACAAAGATTTTAAGCAAGTACTCCCCCTCAACAAGTAATACTAACTTTTGAGGTTTTGAAAACAGAAGGGGAAGTACTGGTTCTTTTGAGCAAAACTTTGAAAAGTGAAAGTTTTAATAAGTTTTACTCAAAAGTAAGAAGCTTTCGCTCCTTTTATAGGATTGTGGCACTGAAGCGTACCACAGGGTCAAGTACGGGTTGTACACTGTTATGTATGCACAAGCCATAAATGTTGTGTTACTGCATTCTGTTGCATATGCATTTGATTATATCACTGCTGATTCTGTTGCAAATGTTGAGAATACCGATACTGTAGCACAAATCAAGTCCTTAAAACTTGAAAATGAGCGATTGTTAAATGAGCTTTCCAAGACAAAACGTCGTCTTCAATGGTGTCAAAAAGATTGTAAAAATAGTGAACTTACTTTGCAAAACAAAATCAACCAGTTGAGTTCAAAATTTTCAAATCCTAAAATAGAACAACTGGATGATGAAAACGTGTCTTTAAAGTGTCAAATTTCAAAATATGAACAAGAAATTGCCAAAGTGAAAACTGAATATGGTGTCATATTTGATTTACTTAAAAAGACTCGTGCTCAAGCGTCAAAAGATGTTGATGACCATCTTGCTTATACCAAAGAAGTTTTACGAAATAATGGAAACACTCGCTCTAAAAATCAAGATTTGTTACACAATATCCATGACTTAAAAACGGAGTTGGTGAAACTTAAGCAAGATAAGATTAGTAACACTAATGCAATTGCCCCAGAAATGTTTAAAATTGACACTAGAGCACCTAATGACAAACCACAAGATACTAATGTGCTTCCTTCCACTGAAACAGGAATATTTGCCTCTTTTCCCAACGCTAGCACTTCACGGCTTAAGAGCAAATCAAGGAAGAATAGGAAGTTGCGACGTAAGAAAAGAACAATAAAGACCTCTGAAGTAGAAGAACACCTTAGGACTTTGAATAAGACTCAAGTTGCACCCACTTTAGACATTGGGTTAGACAAATGTAATAGAAAAAGTGATGTAACGAATGCTGAACCTTTAAGTACTTTAAATGTTTTGTTTGAAGCATCTTGTGTTGGTTGTCGTAAAAGCATGTTTTCTGGTTGTCATGATAAATGTGTTGCTAATGCTATCTTATCTCGTAAGCGGAACAATAGAAAGCGGAATACCTCTAGGCCCACTAATGCTTCTAAGTCCGTGCTAGGTAAACCGCCTACTAGTGTTCATGCTTCAATCATTGATGTACCCATAGAACCCCCTTCACCTCCTAGGAAGAACTTATCACCTAGTGCATTCACTAAGACCAAAGCTAAGACTAGTTGGAGATGGCAGAAATGGTTACATAATACATTTGGCTTTAAATGGATACCTAAAATCATAAACATGTGTGTTTAAACTACAACTGCATCGGAACCCTCTAACTCTTCGGGTTCCACATCTACTTCTATTCCATCTGTGTCATCTGTGTGTAATGCAGGTGATACAGATCATCCTCTGGATTGTTGATAGCGGATGTTCCCGACACATGACAGGCAATCTCAAACTGTTATCAAACTTTGTAAAAAATTGACAACTTTGATAAAAAAAAACAGATTTCAATACAAGATTTTGACAAGATAACATCACCAAAAATCAACCCATGAGTTTTAAAGTGTAAAAATTTGAGCTTTTATGCGTATGAAAGTTTAATACACAAAACTCACACGTATAGATAAAAGAACTTCAAAAAACAAAAGTGTTTCAACCAACTAGATGGCGAATGATACCACTGTTAGGTCACCATATTGTAACACAAGCATCAACATGTAAGAAACATAGAAAAGGTGATCGGATGAACAAACACACACACACACACACGTATGAAAGTAAACAAAGGTTAAGCGTAATGTATTATGTGTGAAATGAACAACCAACCTTCAAATGAAGGTTTACATGTGCTTATATAGGGAAAGGAACTAGGGCAACACACCAAGTTCCCTTCCTTCCTTATTGGATATGGGCCAAGGCTTATGGGCTTTCTACATAAGCCTTGCCTTTAATACAAACATAAAAGCCTAATTTAAGCAGCTTATTACATGTTAATTACAAACACTTGAAATATAGTTTAGGAGTGATTCCAACAGTTATTTTGGTCCCGGTTTCACGTTTGGTTCGGGTAGAGCACTATCGTCACCACCATCATCTCACCTCTTGTTTCTCTTTCTTTTGATTATCGACTTGGTAAGTCTAAACGCCATGATTCTCAGTCGTTGCTCTTTTCTTTTCTTACCATGTGTCTAGTTTGTCTTGGAATACTAATAATTGGATAAAAGGGTGTACGTTTGTTAATATGGACTGAGTCAACTTAACTCGGGCGAGTCGAGTCGACTCATCTGAGTCAACTCGGTTGAGTTGAGTTTACCATATAATTGTTGAAAACCGATTTAAAAACGTTTTGGAAATTATCTGGTGTGGTAAACATTTGTCAAAATGAAATTAACAACAGTTTGAAACAGATTTTTGTGTGGTAAAACATTTAGTTAAAGTGGTGTTTGTGAGTTCTATTCGAATCAGGTTCGTGCATGGATATGCTCGTATCCGTTGGGAATAAAACTACTGTTAAATTAATTCTGTCAAGTTTTGGTCGTGTTATTGACTCGGGTCAAACTGGTTTTGCCTCGGTTTGGTTTTGGTATTGCGTATAGAGTTACTGGGATTATTCTAGCCTTGGTTTGAGTAGAACGCGAGTCGGGTACGGGCTCGACCTGGATTTGTGATATTTACAGTTGGTATTTGGAATGGTATATCTGGATTCATTGTTTTAGCTCATCTCACAAGTAGTGACTGAGTCAAAGAGGAAATTAGTAAACTCCATTAGCTTCTATGGTTTTAGATTGTTTGTGATCGAGGGTGTTTGGTTTAGTGTCAACATGAAACACCCACGTAGGGTGCATTTGTGTTAATCGGATATAGGTGTGTTGCTTTTGAGTTCACGTTTTCTCGGCACAAGTTAATACCGTTTATTTGAACTTTTAACTAGTTTATAGTTAATTAAAACATTCACTGATTATGTTCTCTAATCAAAATATTAAGGTGCTTTTGATTATAAAAGTTTAAGAGTGTGTTGAAATTGTTAAGTTATTATATATAACATGCACTACTAATATTCGGATATCAGACTAAATTGATATACTTGGTTTCAACTCTTGTGATATTGATACATTTCGGAAAATATTGGAAACTATGATTTGGATATGGACGATATAAATACTTATCGAGTTTGATACTTGGATTTGGAATTGGATGATATGTAACGGACTTTGATCGATACATTTGGATTGTTATTGGATTTGCGATATTTGATGTTGGACTTATTGGACACTTTGTGACTTAACGGTAGAATATATTAAACTCTAATAGAATTTAATATATTAGACACGGAACACTCACAAACTATTCAATAAACTCAAAGCTAATAATTACGTGAATGATAACGAAACAAAATTTATAAATATTGTAATTAAAATTTGGTTTATTTAAAATGTCACGATTACTTGGGAACATTGTATAAATGGATGCGCCATGCCGAAATTTATATAAACATTCTAATTTATATTTTAAAATTTAAATCTCTTTTATTGTCTTAAAACCCAAAAAGAATCTAAACAAATGTTCTTTTAAGTAATGAAACCTTTATTGTTGAATTGCAAATTTAAACTTGTCATTATTTATGAAATGTATTTGTTTTATGCAAGCTAATTGGGGATTTTGGATAAACACCGAAACTTACCAATAAACTTACTTTCTTAGCATAGTTATGTGTCTTTAGTTCCCCGATTTCTTTCTGGTCGTTGTCTACTCGAGTTGAGTCTTGGTCAATATTTCTTGACTATTCCTCATAATATATTGGGATATATATTATGGCTTAGTATGAGTTATGTTTGGCGTGAGTTATAACCTTTGGTGTGAGTTACATTTTGGTATACTTCTGGCATGAGTTGTATGTCGAGTCTTTATTTTCTTACCACCACACGAAACGTTAAAAACTAAACTTTTGAGATATTGATACTAGATTTTTGAAATCTTTGATACGAGTATTCCACGAAAACTAAGACATGTTGTCTTTCGGAAATTAATTTTCTTTGCTAAATTTATTCTGAGATAGCAAATTTCTATTAGATTGTGCTGATGTCGTACTGTTGTGCTCGTACTTCTTTGGATATCGTTGTGCTTTTCTTGTGAGACTGTTGCGCTTGCTCACTAATGCCAGATGTGATTCTTGCGTTGCTCGTATTGAGGTGAGTTCATGGCCCCTATTTTTAATTGCTTTTAAACTGTTTTGGGGGAGAATACATGCTCATTTTTACTAAATCAATTGTTTAATTGTTTTGAATAAATGATTGTTACTTGTTTTGACGAATTGCGTAAATTGGTTCGAATATGTTTTTACGTGGACACAAGTGCTTGAACTGTTTTGGATTGGACCTGAAAATGTTTTTGTGAGCTATTACGTGCTAGGTTAAGGTTAGAAACCCAAGCGTTGTTATGAATTGTTACCTCCTGGCTCAGGATGGTGCGAATGTTATGAATAGATCTATTGGGAATGGCCACCCCGTCCGGCCATAGCTCATGTGGAGGACGTATAACATGTCGATTGTTTGTGTGCTATCTAGCGTTGGTTTCATGATTTAGCCTGCGTAATAGTTAAGCTTGCGTGGCACTATATTTGTTGTAGTGTATGATTTTGATATGGTCCAAGTGGTTGTTTATGAGCTAGTTTTGCGGATAAATATTTTGATACTGCGAATTAGGCAGGGTATGCCTCGGTTAAATTTGACTTGTTTATGAGAATTGATTTGCACTTGAAAAACTTGTGGTCCACCTTACTATTTTGCTTAGAGGTAAACTTTGTTTTCGCGACATTGTGGGCGCCACAATGATCGAAAGACTCTTTTGAACTCGCTATACTTTTATGCAAACCTATGAACTCACCAACCTCGTGTTGACACTTTTAGCATGTATTCTCAGGTATTGAGGCGATTGTTTACTTTTGGAGGCGCTTGGGCAATGGCATGGCATGGTCATAGACGACTCTGATATTTGTACTCGGTGACCGCTTATTTATTATGGGCCTGTTTTCACATCAAATTTTATTGTAAACTTCGATTTATTCTGAATAAATGAGTTTTCTTAATATAAACCCGTTATTCTATACTTGTGTTGTGATACCAATTAGTAGCACCCAAGACTTGTATGCTTCCACTAAAACCCGATTTTTGGGGGTGTTACATATTGTAACTGGCTATCTAAAACTAGTAAAAGACTTATGGGCCAGCTGGATAGCCAGAATTAAGTCAGTTGTAATTAAGCATAAAGGCTTCTTAGAAGAATGGGAAAAATCTTTTAAGATTGTTCCTTTGTTGCAACTGTCTTCAACCAAGTTTCCTGAGGAACGAGAATTGAATGACTCAATGACCATTCCCAGATACAACCTTTCAGTGTGGACTGAAGACATACCATCCATCTCCTGATACTCACCCTCAGGAACAGCCTCAAATGACTAATTAATAGCCCTTACCCTATCTTGGTTACTACTGTGAGTAACCATTCTTCATCTATCATAACCACTCTTCTTAGATTGTGAGATAAACACACCCACATTTTCCCAAGTACCTCTAAACACGGAGTTCATGATGAAAAGGATGCTATATCCTAGTGAACCTTTGTTCCTGAATGAAGGGACTTGCAAGAATGTATTATTGAGGAGAGGGTGGTTAAAAGAACTGGAGACTAGACAGATGAAGCTTCATTATAAACAAGGTCATCATGATATTACCCGATATTGTAAATCAAGCAGGACTGTTTTGGGAAGGATATATTTAGGGTGGGGTTTCAAGAGGATGGTTATGAATTTGTGTTATTAGCCATCATTCAAGAACGACTATATATTATTAGTGGTCAATCAAGAACATATCTGGACCATAATCTATTTTTAAACCATTTGTTTTGAAAACTAGAGCAACATGGCTCTGATGCCAATTGTAGAAACATATAGGGGGTTAATACGGTTCTGTTTAAAATCTAAAATCTTTTGTATCAAATTTCCGATCAAGCGTGGCTAAATACGAATAGTAGTTTTGATGGTTGTAACAACTATACTATCATAGATTACATCATGAACATATATACAATAAATTTACCAAGCCAAGACATACATAGTATCAACATAATATAAATAACCAATCACACAAAACAAATAAAAGAAGTTAGAGTTAGTTTTGATCACACTGTGGACGGTCCCTAATATATGTGGACGGTCTCATATATATGTCAAACAGTCTGTCTATTTACGGGACCGCCATCATTGGCTTGGTTGAGACAGGTGACGAAATTTTCGAGATTTTGCATTTTTTAAGTTAGCTAGTTAATATGAAGGTGTAGCTATAAATGCAATTATCACAAGTGCCACAATATTACTACTAAACAAGAAATAATAAAAGTGAATATAAACGTAAAGCAAAGGGTAAAAGAAAGCGCAAACCAAACACGATGATTTATAGTGGTTCGGTCACGAAGCACCTCTTCGCCTTACTCCATTCCCCGAGTACCCAACACGAGAGTTACTTCACTAATCAACAAGCTCCCTTTAGGCAGAGAAAACCATACACCATTACTTACACCAATTTCTGACACTAAGCAAAATGTCGAGTTCTAATCTTTGCTAGAACCAATCCACACACGATCCCCCCGATCTACACAATAAACACGATCTACCCGACCTACGCGATCATCACGATCTACCCGATCTACACGATCTACCGGTCTTCACACAACACTTCACGGACTTACATATTGTCTGAATTTACACAATACTTCATGGACTTACATATCGTCCAGATCTACCTATTAAACATGATTGAAGGATATGGACTCGATCTATATGTAACCAATGTTACACGTAGACTAACTTGACTACATAACTTCGTATCTAGATGATAACGAAAGTTCTTCTCTTTGCACTTGAGGAGAGAAAGAAAGAATCATAATTAAACAAGATCCAAACAAGTTAATGTGATCAAAGAGGGTGAAATGAGGGATTGAGAAAGAACATGAAATTTTGTGCTGAAGAGGGTTGATTTTTCTGAAGAAAACAGTGCAGTATTATATATCTAACTCGAGGAGCGGGGGAAATCCCGTAAACATGGGACGGTCCCATATATATACGGGGACTGTCACCTATTTAGGTCATTCCCGCGAAGTTTTTGTCCTTTAGTGGTGAAATGTTTTCTCGTGAAAATTTAACTGATATGGGCGGGAAAAATAGTTGTTCGGAATTTGAATTTTTCAAATTTCAAATTCAAATTTATTTTCTTATTAAAACATTTCTTTATAATTACAAAAATAATTTGTATAATTTATTTTTGTAAAAAGGTTTTGTCATATTTATAAAAATTGTGAGGTTTGAGGACAAAATAATTTCTTTAATCACTTAACTAGTTTGGTAACTTGTTTGTGCATACCTTAGGTGATTCAGACTTGAGACGTGGAAAGATGTTGATGTATGCATTGATAATTTGCGTTAACAAGTAACTTGTGCACTTTACGCTATGTATTACAGGTCGCATGTTTGTCATCATTAAAATAGAAGGACGTTGTATAGATTAAACGTCGTAACGTTTGCACTAACATAAACCCTAGAAGACGGCGTCACAACTTGCAAGTGATGCCGTCACACCCAAAAGACTATATATATATATATATATATATATATATATATATATATATATATATATATATATATATATATATATATATATATATATATATATATATATATATATATGTATATATATATGTATATATATATGTATATATATATATGTATATATATATATATGTATATATATATTCGCATTATTTTCATTATTGTGTGTAAAACTTTGGACTATCAAACCCTAGACGAAGTTTGCAGCTTTTGTAGGCCTTTTGGCCATTTGAAGACCTCATGTTTTTTTAAAGATAACTTTTAATTAATCATTCAATCATGTCTATGTGTTACTGTTTGATTTATTTATGTGCTTCTCTTTTCATTACCATGATAGGCTAAATTAATTCATATTTGCTTAGGATTGCATGAAACTTAATTACTGATTATTATGCTTTCATCTCTTGTTTAATGGATGTATGTTAGGAGTTGAAAAACTGGCTAGGGAAAACTATACTAGCTTGAATGTCCACTAAAATGTAACTCGTTAATAATTTATGTCTTAGGTTGATTAATGGGAGGTGAGTATTTAATGTGTAGGCTAGTCGATAGGTGTGCTTGAAAATTCGAGTAAACATCGTACACTGAGAATAGTCCTATAGACGTGAGGCCTGGCCATCCCAAAACAGGAAATTAGGAATATTCAACATCACATTAGACAAGGACGTGACAATTCGACAACACAATAGGATATAACTAGGGATTAATAAAATTCTAAGTAAATACACTTTTCCTCACATAAAAAGTTCACCACCACTTTACTTTTCACGTTATTTATTTTCTTGCATTTTAGTTTTAATAAGAGTTTAAAACCAACCTCTCTCAAATACCCAAATTTTACTTGCTTTCTAAAAAACATAAAAAGACCAAAAATACTCTTCCCTCAACCCTTAGACTTAAATCGTCATCACTTCGAGCCTACCTCACTATTCCCCTAGAAAACGATTAATACCCTGTGTCTTGCATATACTATACTACAACGGTTAGGTACTCTTCCTAGGAGGATTGTAAAACTTGGTGGCTTTGCAAAATTCTACATCAGCGACTTTAACACAAACAAGACCGAATCGAACGAACTCAAATTGAAAACACAATCACTTCTTTATTGTCATGATCCACAATCATTTCACACATACCTATCATTATGACTTCTCAAATGGCTTTACTAACAGCTTCTCAGACATTCAGGCTGGTTCCGACATTCGTCCACCCATGCTCTTTCGTGTCACTTATACTCAATGGGAAAGTCGTATGAAGTGATTCATTGAGGAAAAACCCGATGGTGAATTAATTTGGAATTCCATTAAGAACGGTACTTATGTTCAACGACAAATCACTATTCCATCTACTTCAGATCTACCTTCTAAACCTATCAACCGAACCTAAATTGATTCAGATCTTTCCAAATAAGAAAGTGATGAGATCAAAGCTGACAAGCGTGTTATAAATCTCATTTTGCAAGGATTAAAAAATGACATATACTCGACTTTGGAAATTATCTGAATGCAAAAGAGATATGGGAAGCGGTTGAGCGTTAGATGCAGGGACATAAGTTACACAACAAGATAATGAGTTGACATTTCTTTGGGAATATGAGAAATTCACATCCGTGCTTGAGGAGACAATAGAATAATACTATCTAAAGTTTCCAAGTGTGGTAAATGAATTGAACAAGAACAAAATCACAATTGCTCCATATATTGAACATAATATTTATGCTTCATCTCAACTTGAATAGAAGCGTTTTGTCACGCAAGTAAAGCAATCCAAGAAAATACATGATGATAACTTCCATCAAATTTTTGATATCTTGAATCAGAATCAAGATGATGCTAATGATGTAAGAGCTGAGCTTGAGAGACAAAAACATGATCCACCAACATTGATGTCAAACATCTGTAAGCTCCCAGAAAATTTCAATGTACTTAAAGTTTTAATCATAAATTAAGCACGATTTATATAATCATGAAATTTTCTAAACATCACATTTGCATGTCAATTGGCATATGCATGATCAACGCAGCTTGAGCGTTCATAAATATACCGTTGTGATCAGAACGAAATTCCCCACGATCCTGATAACCTTAAAATATGTAACGAATACGTAAAATTTTGTAAAAAAAATACGAATTAAATTATAATAAAAAGTATAAAATTCGTATTGGGCCTCGGAACTTATTGGACTTCATACCACCTCACGACCCAACCCGACATGTTATTGGGCCTCGTAACCGAACCAAGCCCACACCATACTTTTGTCATTGGGCCTCGTCTCCATTCGAGCCCACACACACATTCTTAATAGGCCTTGGGTCTAGCCATATTACACGATCCAATACAAGAGCCCACGCACCCTTAATTATTTCTTTCGGGCCTAGCTAACAAGCCCAACACCAAAAATTAGTAAAACTTGTAATATTAAAATGTTATTGCTTGTGTGAGCTCATAACCGGTCAAGAAGGAACCAAGCCAAACTAAACTTGAAACCCTCCCTTTGGATCCTAAATATGTCGTGCAAACATGGACAAGAGGGGACAAAAGCACCATGTTTAGCCACCCTAAATTATTATTTAAACACCCTAAAACCCACCAAGACCCCTTTGACCTTGTGATCCAATGTGTAATGTGTCCCTTATGCTATCAATTGATGAGACTAAAGCTTGAGCATGCTCCAAACCGGTTACCACCCTCCCACGCCTCAAACAAAACTAAGACCAAGTTCAAAGTATCACATGCCTAATACTTCTAAGACTAGGAAACCTAAAAGTTTAATAAAGGAAGAACCATACTTACTCTCTCTTATAAACACACGACACACACTCATACACAAGGCAAACTCACCAAAAACTCACTCTCACTCATAAACCGTTCGCTGTGAACATCAAGGAGAAGCAAAGGGGTATCGCATAGGAAGCAAGCTAGGGAACTCGAGTAAAATATTAGTTTGGGTGACATTATAAGGAGAACACGGGGTTAGAGCTTAAATCATCATTTCAGCATTCATCTCCACTCATAACGAGTGATTGTAAGTAAACCTCAACTCATTTCATTATCAACTCGTTAGAACACACTAGATTATCACACGATAAATATGTTATACACACTAAATGATATGTTAACTCTTATATGTACATGCGTAAGAAAATGAAATATTCTACCCTCGACACATGCTATTGCTCGTTGTGCCTTGTGATCACACTCACATAAACACATGTTAACACTAGCCTAAAACATTTAGAACACAACACGAACACATAATTAGCACTCGTACACTTTGTAAAACCCACGCAAGGCCAAATGGGCCTAAAGCCCAACTACCGAGCCCAATAAGCCTAAACTAAGTCTAAGTAAAGCCCAATCCGGCCCAATAAGTCAATAATAAGCCAATAAGCTATAAAAAGAAGTTGGAAATAAGTTGTAATCGTTTTGCAAAGATTTCGTTTTCAAAAAATGATTTTCGGACTTGTTTTGCAAATATGTGAGTCATTGGGTCGAAATGGTAACATTTTCAAAAGATCAAGGGGATTATTTGTACGAAAAGTATTTCATATGAAAAGTCCAAGGGCTGTTATGGTCATTTTCGAAAGTATAAGGAGTAAAACTTACGTGCATGCGCACGTATGAAACCACAAGGACCAATGTTGTCATTTGCTCAATCTAGTTATAAATAAGTTTTGGGTGAAAAGTGTCAAATTAGAAAAGTGAGGTTTAAAGCGTATAAACATAACTTGGAGGGCTGTTTTCATAAAAGCAGATTTACCAAGGGGTAAAGCTGTCAAAACTGAAAGTTTTGGTATAAAAATATAATCGGGTATAAAGTGTCATTTTCTCAAACTTGGAGGACTAAACTCGTACTTTTCGTAACATGAGGGTAAAAAGTGTAAATTCAGGAAAAGTTTAGAAAAACTTATAATCTTAGCGTAACTTCGTAAAAATGGGTATTTTGATTATATGAATGTATTATTTTCGGATATCGATGAACATATTTCATATATGAAATATATATATATATATATATATTATATATATATATATATATATATATATATATATATATATATATATATATATATATATATATATATATATATATATATATATATATATATATATATATATATAATCCGATAAAAACACGGGGAAGCTAAACAAGTTAAAATACTCAACAAATCTATTAAGATCACAACGAGGGAAAAACATTTCACTTATGCGTAAGTGAGAATCATTAAATAAGACAATGTAGCACGTAAATTAACTTAAAACGTTAAGCACGCACGCACACTATTGGATTAGACAATCCAATGATCTATTGAACAAGAATATTCAATGCTCTATTATTTTGGTCGCGAACCAAAATGCTCATTTTACTGAGACTCGCCATCTCATCATTTTTAGGTTTCGTTTTGGAACCTCCGCTACATTATGCGTGATCTGTTTGTGCTTGTTCATATCATCAAGGTGAGTTCCTAGCCTCGCTTTTACTTTATTTTGCAAACCCGCGAGGAGATACATGCTCTAAACTAGAACACAAGGTTTTTCATAAATGCTCTCCTCTTGATTATTTGTACTGCCTAAGTATTTAGCCATAAGTCCCCTGATCATGAACCATTAGTCACCGCGAGTGAACGCAGATATCGTAAATAGTACTATGGGGATTAACGACACTGTTTTGGTTATAGAGAAATAACCGCACCATATTTGAATTTCTTTAGGTAATTAGCTATTACCTCATTTGGGGCACACTTACGTACACTGGTAATTCGGTGTATGCAGTTGAGTCTTGGTTTCATGAGCTTTGCGCATAATTATCTGTGATTTTTCTTATGTTATTGTTAGTTTACAATGATCATGCTCTTATTCTTGTGTTCAACTATTTCAAACCTATTGATTTCACTCAACATTTTTGTTGACCCTTTTAAGCATGTTATCTCAGGTAATCGATGAAGATTATGACCAAGGCGCGGAATGGGGCATGGCAAGGCTTATCTGGTGGTGTAAAACATAAAAGTTGTCATTTCTTTCAAACTCGTGATCTTTCTTTTGGGAAAACACTTGAACTATTTACAACGTTTTGTAACAACTATGAGTTTTCGATAAACGATAACTATTTTTAATAAAACGTCTCTTTCGAGTCATTTTCTATAATAATTGACTATGATCTCCATTCAAGTAACACCCGAATTAGTATTCCGCTGTCATTAAGATTTTTGGGGGTGTTACAGATCCCTTCTACACCTCACAAAACCCAAGCACCAGTACCAAGGAAAACATGATATGTACAAGTTGGATATGCATTATCATCATCATCTGTTAGAATTGATGCTCGAGGTTGTTTAGACCTTATCTATGATTATCAATAAAGCACAATAACAATGATAAACATATATAGAACGCAATGGAATAATCAAACTATCATTGTTATTATTGAGGTTTCTTCGTCATCATCTCTAACAATTACATACAAACACCACAGCCCCAATACTACGTGATCAAGGTAGTACGGTTACCTAACTATAACAGGATCAAAGACCTTGGGGCTAATCAACACAAACACTATAGTCTAGGCGTTTACAACTTACTACACCCTAGACCACACACACACCTTTGTCTGATGTTTACAATGTTTGACACATGTTAATAAAAATAAGCCATAAAAACGTTTATTTATATTTTACGATCTTCTAATGTTTTGTCGATAACAAAGGTAAAATCATTTTAAAGAAACAAATAAAATACGTAAATAGTTTGAGCCAATAGTTTTCTAACACACTTACGTTTTCACATAAAACACTAAAACAAGTATAAGTGATTTAATGATTTAGTAATACATATGTACAACAACTAGTGTTTACATATTGGGAAAATATATACATAACTAGTATGTATTATAAATGGGTAAAAACTACAACCCATGGTATTGACCCATACCCATTTGACTAGGTGCATTGCACCCATTAGGTACATTGTATCTAATAAAATTCCTATGGATCAACCCATGACCCATGACCCATAACCAAAATACCCATGGGCAAAGAGGAGCGTCCCACGGATCCCTAGTTTTATACTAGATGAATTCCTTGAGGGAGGGATCCGTGGAACAATAAGCATTTCTCCGCTATAAATAGTGAGCAATTTCTTCCTTTTGGCTTGCCACTCTCACACATACTTTCCCCAAATATTGTAACTCTCTAACCGCTGATCCTAAGGGATCTTTCTATGTAGTTTGTCTTTTGTTTTTGTGTGATTCTCTAGGTTCCTCTTAAAGGCGAGATTACCACCTCTTGAAGTCGAGCAAGCTCAATTCCATGAGTTGCCATACTTCGTCATCATCAAGATTACTGAGCTTCTCTTGTTGATAGTTCTTTCCTTCTCCATAGAAGTGTTGTGTCGAAGGCATTAGTGAAGGATGTCGAAGGAGTCAAGACGAAAGCATCAGTGAAAGATGCTTAACGTCCGTGTCAAGAGAATTAGTGAAGAATGCTAAAGGTGTCAAGACGAAGACATTAGTGAAAGGTGCCAAGCGTTGTGTCAAGGGCATTGGTGAAGGATGCATCGAAAACAAATCAAGTGGCATTAGTGAGGAATGCCTAGGTCGTATAATCGATGAGGTGCATCGTTATACATATAGTGATAGTTTGTTTCCAAGGATGTTGATATCCTTGATGGTGTTGTAATAAGGAGTGGGTATCCTTTGGGATTAGGTGTTGTGTAGTGTTGGGTAGTAGTTCCTCCATTGTAATGGAACTTGGTACTTAGCCTAGTTATGGATAAAGGGTAGGCGACGTTGTGGTAGGTGTGGTTCGCCTTGGTGAAAAGAACCCGGTGGTTAGCCTAGTACCGGAAAAAGAGTAGGCGACGTTGTGAAGGCTTCTCACCCATAAGGAGTTGGTGTTGTGTAGTGATTACGAACTCTCGAGTAGGTGACTCGGGGAGTGGAGTAGGGCAAGAAAGGTGTCCTTGTAGCCGAACCACTATAAATACTCGTTTTGTGGTTATGTGCTTCTTACTCTTTATCTTTCATTACACTTATATATATCTATCTATCAAACGTCCAACATACACATCTAAATAAATTGACATAATTTGATCTAAATGTTTTAAAACGAAGTTTTAATTGGTAAAATATTCAACCCCCCCTTCTAGATTTCCAAAATTGGCATCAAAGCTTCGTTACCAAGTTTCTTAGAGTATGCTGTACTTTAAAAACTTGATACGATCCGTGTATGTTTGAAAACTACAAAGAAGGATTTTTCAAGTCATGTTTAAAAAAATTATTATAGTGTTTATTGTTAGACAATGATAGGATGTTCTAATACTTTCCTTGTTAAGAATTCTCCATACTTGGATTTAGGCATACCAAGAAAATCATGAAGAAACTATCTAAATATTTTTTTTCGTGAAAAGAATGTTTAGCATTGTTCTTCTTACACATGGATCTGGAGATTCCAAGAAAATCACAAAGCATTTTCTCTAAATACTTCTTCCCTTAAGAAGAATATTTAGCAAATGTATGATCGTTAATAATTTACATTTATTTTATTGTTGTTAAAATCTTAGTTGTATAATTAATCTCTATTAGTAATTACTTGAGTAGTTATCTATATTAAAGCCATCATCAAGAATTGTATTCTTCGATTGATTTGTATAGACTACACTACTAATCTGTAATAATGATATCTTGGTTATTCGATAGCCTCAATCATTATTCATCACAAAGGGATTATTGACACTTTATCTATGTCAATGAATATCCATGTGAAATCTCTTATTATGATAAAATGGGATTTTATCATAATCTTCGATAAACCTCCCAAGAATTGGGACTAATTCTTAAAAAGGGAACCACGTCAAATATGATTAGTATTAAACCATCAAAACTTCAAATCACAAGCTATAGAGCTTAAACATCAAACTCTAGGCATTTTAGAACTCCCAAACCAAAGTTATCAAGGAATGCTTAAACTGATTTTTTGCTGTCAAGCCGGATCCCTGATGTGAAATCCAAGATCCGGACTCAACTAGAGTATATAATAACAATGATTGAACATGCACAGCGGAATAATAAGAACACAATCAAAGTTACCAACAAGGTTTTTCTAATAGAACTAATGATCCTCTATGGATCTTTTTACCCTCTCTATAGAGGTTTTTCTTTTATGTTTTTCTTTTTTTTAATACATAAGACCTATGTTCCTTTTATAGACAAGGAACCCTAATACTTTTCTTGGGAAACGTCTAAGCATGCAAGCATGCAACTAAATATTGTTTTAACCCATACATAGAATAATTATGGGAAAACTCTAAACAAGCCCATGCTAACCTTGGGCAGTACAATAATAAATATGGGCTATCATATAAATAATAAAACTCAAGCACGCTCTACACTGATTCATTATTTCAGCAGAATCACAGCTTCACCTGCTTGGCCGAGATTCCACGACTCCGGCAGAATCCACGGCTTCACTACTTCAGCAGATTAACTTAAGCATTATTGACATCAGAATTCCTACTTTGTATGTTTATATTACTTTAGCAGAAACTCTTCTTCAGCACAATCCTTTGTTTCTCGTTCAGCAGAATCACGGTTTCACAGAATTCCCAATAATCCTCCCCTAAACTGGAATTTGACTTTAGTTAAGTTCCAGTTTCCTAACCTTGATAGATCTTAGAGACTGCAGTACTAGAGGATTGTTATCAAACATCAGTAGCAAAGAACCAATAATAATTTCATCTCTATGATGACCAAACTTTGAAACGCCAGGTCTTTGCAGCAACAAAGGACATAATGTACCTCAATACATATCAGTTTCAAACTATTCTCATCACATCCAGGTGTGTTAACTCTCAGTGAGGTGAATCATTGAAAATAATGGATTTGATGTCTCTTTACCAATAGCCATCACTACTGGAGTAGCCAAATGTTTAAGTTCGAAAACCATGGTACACTGATAACCATCTGATTTATTGGCAAACCAGCAACCATAAACGGATTTGACATGTCTTTACCTGGAGCCGTTTGCTCAGGACTAGCCAACTCTTTGATGGAATGCCGTCATCATCATGGTGAGTTGATTACCATTTATGGATTTCCGCAGCCTTTACCACAAGCCATAATCTTGTGGGCTAGCCAACTCTTGTGTCAGAAAGACATGGTGAGATGAAAACCATTAGGTGTGGTAATTAACCAACACCAAAACCTACAAGTTTGAGAAGAAACTGAACACAGGCAGGTTAGAGTTTTTTTTTTTTTTTTTTTTTTTTTTTTTTTTTTTTAAATAAAATTAAGAAGGAATAAAAATAACCAAAACAAGTAAAAGATACCATCAAGCAGCAGCAGAAACCAAATACAGTTGTAGTGTCAGTCGAAACACTAAGCCTCCCCTTAGGCGTATGAGGATCCAACAGCTGCAAAAATGGTTAGAATACAAAAACAATACAACTATAAGCCTCCCCTTAGGCTTATGCCTCCCCTCAATCAATGCACCTGACAAAGACTATTGTTCTTGGGTACCCAGAATGAACCTTTCCTTTGAGTTTTCCAAGAACACCCTATTGAGGGCTTAACAACAGTTGCCCTTCTAACTCCAACATGTGCCATATTCATATGAGATACATAAGGTGTATATGACTGAAAATAAGAACTTTTAGGTCTGTAGGGCATAAGCCTAGCATTACTGTTCCACCAACCAGCAGTAAATGGTGAAGAATATCCTCCACCGAGGGGAGCGGAAAAGGCCTATTAAGCTGTCAGAGAAACAGATGCATACACCTTTGGTTTACCGAAGGAACTGGTTTACACCTTTCACATGAGCAACTTTGGGAACAAATGGAGGAATACTAGCAACATTAGTCCATGTGGGTCTAGAAGTCTTATGGCCAGAGGAAACACCCATCTTGTTCTCATGATAATCACAGTCTAAAATAAGATGGAGTTTACTACCACACACAAAACAAGATTTCTTCTTAAAAGGCTTATTCTTAACACAACTTTGTTTATCACATTTAAACTTATCAGAAACAGAACTAGAAGCAAAATTGTGTTTAACAGAATAAGTAACTGTCTTTGTTTTGGGCTCATCATCAGCTACTTTGGGCTTGGGTGTAGTCTTGGGTGTGTGCCTAGGTGAGTCAGACTTTTCACTTGAATCACATGAGGCATAGACAGTGGACTTTAGGTCTAACAACTTGTCACTTTTAGAGCAAGAGACAGAGTCATTAGTTTGGCCACTAAGGTCCGGCAAGTCACTTGACTTTTTGCCATATAAATGGTGTGATCCATCAAAGTCAACTGGAATGGACAAGTCAATGGGCATGAATTCACCTCTAATAGGTCCACGAACAGCATGTAAATCACCTTCTTTAACAAAATTAGCTAATCCTGCTGGTGTTGATTTACGAGTGTCATCCCTAGCTTCTATTCCTACATACTTCTTAAAGCCTAAACCTATAGGAGTATTAGGATTTTGACTAGCATAGATGTGACTAGCTAACTTATTTCCATTCAATAACCATTCCTTATGCCTAGCAATTTCCTCATCTAGTTTCTCTTTTAGCACTTTGTTTTCAAAAATTATATCAGCTTTCTCTTTCTCAGTGCGTTTCAAGTCAATTTTGGTAAATTCTAGATCACTTTCTAGCACCCTTATTTTCTCATCATAAGGCAATTGATTCTTTTGAAACCAAACTTTTTGTCTTTCTAATGTTTTTAATGACAGTTTATAAGCTTCATTATCAACATAGCATGCATTATATTTAGGTTTCATAGCATCATAGGCTTCCTTAAGTTCATTATATCTCTCCTTACAATCAAGAGCACAAGTATGTACCTGAGAGATGCCCATGAGAGCAATTGGCGGACTGGCAAATTCTTCAGCATATCCTTTAGCATCAACTTCCTTGCTCATCTTCTTGAATTCTGCCTTTCCTCCATACCTTGCTTTGAGAGCATTCCATATAAGACTTGCATCATCCATATAGCGAAAATCTGCTATATGATCAGCAGGAATAGATTTAAGCAAGATAGTACTGGCCTTTGACTCTCTTTGTACAGCAATGTGTTCATCTGTAGTCGTTGGAGGATGAATAATGATGTTTCCATCACGATCATTTCCAATCCTTTTCAAACTGTTGCCATTTTGGATTACCTTCCAGATATTCATATCATTATTCATGATCCAGTGTTCCATCTTCTTAGCCCAGACTTCGTACTCATCATCCATTAAATAAGGAAACGTACCATCATCCCATTTATTATCAAATATAGCCATTTAATAAGTTATGAGATAGCAGCAACCAAAGTAAATACCACTAGAACCAACTCCCAAACAGAATAATAATTATATGCGTTGGGACCAGCAGTACCAAGATGACAGTCAAATATTATCTCACTAGATCACAAAAGTAAAAGACCACTCAAATGAAATATGTTACCCACACGTGAACTTCAGCAGAAATGAAATGACCGTGATTATCAAAAAGTATTCCAAAAGACATGATCACGTTATGTTGGATATTGGATTTCACAAACACATCAAACCATTAACACAAGTGGGCGTATAAGTGGAATTCTAGAGAGAAAGTTAGAGGTTTAGGGAACTTAGTGAGAGAAAGTGAAAGATATTTTATTATGAGCTCCAAATCCTACCTTGGGAGGTAGAGAGTATTTATAGTCTTACATAAATCGCCACACAACGGGTCGTGGATCGGGCATACAGATGGGTAAAGACCGTCCGTCCTCCACGGTGTTACTTAACTAAATACTACTTAACACAAAAGAACTACGACTACGAGCTTTCTAACGATTACATATACTTGAGGTGACCGACTCTTTAATACCTGGAATTTCTAATTCCTAACAATCTCCCCTAAGGGAGGTCACCTCAATCATGTACTAAAATTACATTGAATACAAACAGATATTACATTAAAAATTGATCTTGCATTCATGATGTAGTGCCTTGCTTCGAAGCTCGTAGTCATTGATTCTTCACATTGCATGTTTGGTTACATCAAGTGGAGGTCTTTTCGATCCACGTGATAATAAATATGAGCCACTTTTGAGATCATCGGCTATCAAGAAAATCTCTGATACATCCATTGTGGTGTTGGTATTATGTGATGTTGTGACATACGGACCGACATGCTCACATTTTGGATCATGATATCTTCTTGCTCGAGTAGCGGAAGCATTCGTTGATTCATGATATTGGCGGCAGTAGCGAAGCATGGAGTTAGAATATCGAGTCATTGATGCACTAATCATGATTTCTTTTGAGATGAATGTGTTAGGTGAGCATGTGGCTATGGATTGACGCTTCATTACGTCGCAAGCGTCGGGGTGTACGCATAAGACAGTTAGCAATAAAGCGCCCGAAAGTGTCTTTGATCACTTTCGATGAATTGAGGTACATGGCCCACGGTTCCCGTTGATTAGTACAAGTATCTTGCCTGTGATCGGGTATAATTAGAATTTCCTTGACAGGGTTTTTCTCTAGTGTTCTCAAACCGAACGTCTCAAAGAAGACAACGTGAGTGAACCAACGAATTTACGTCCAGCGATTGATGAAAAGAGATTTGAAAAACAATCGTGTATTGCTCAATAGAAATTGTTTTTGCAATATTACGAAGGTTTTAATGAAAATCAATTATCAATCATAAAACACCTTTTGATTTGAAAAATTAGTACACGGTCGGCGTGCTTAATGAAAAGAGTTTTAAAGCACAAAGACCAGTTTTTCAAAGGTATCCGTCAATCCATAACTGAACGGGATTGATTCAAAAGATTGATAAGCCCATTGTTTCGTTCGGTTGTCACATGGTTGATCTATATAATAGATCTCACATGCCACCTACGAGGAGCTTGTTAGATGTTGGCTCCAGAAGGCTTTCCATCTTCACAGTGAATATGTAAACACATCACTTTCGGATGTTACGGCAATACCACAAGGATAATGCGTAGGACTCAAGATATAATATCTCTTTCCACATTGTGTGAAACAGAGAGTCTTCATTGAAAGTGTCCTAATGAGATTTATTGATGATCTCGTGGCACTAGACTCAATTTGTGCATATTTGGATCCTATATCGGAGACTAGGGAGAGGGTCTCCTCCTTCAATATCAACAATCTCTAAGAGAAAGTCGATAGATAATGTCGGTTCCCCGAGAGAATGAAACAAGTCCTTTTAAGAGGAACTTGAGTGGTTTGGAAAGTTGAAGTGCAGTTCGTCACTGGGTCCATGACGTCTTGTCTTCAATACCGATGTTACCATCAGTAGCATATGAATTGAACCGGTTTCGCCCTAAGGTTGAATAAATGGAGGGCTATTTGTTTTCACCCTTTTCTCATTCAATTCTTTTTTTTTCTTCAACCCCTTCGATTGCTTACGAGACTTCATAGCAAGAACCTTGTTGGGTTTATTCCATACTAGCTCATCTCAGTCCGCACTCTTCCCATATCTCATTTTCTCCTTTTATCATCATACCTAAGAACTCTACACTAACTAGTGGATAGTCACTGGGTAGATCCCTCCGGTTCCGGCGGATCATGGGAACACATACCTAACCTTATCGTCCTTATATCACCATACATAATGTAAAGTTGGTCGGTCTTTTTGGTATTGTTCATCTGCCATAGGAACCAATTGAAAACCATTTGAAAATCAATCCGGATACTTATGATATTTTATCAAAGCATTTTGTACCTGAATTGTTTTTGATATTTTTAGAAGAAGAACTCCCCTCAACATGTGAATCAAGTATTTGAAATAGTTTTCCACACGGAGGCAAGAGAAAGAATTAACTTCTTTGATTACCATTTTAAAAAATATCAACATCACTTTCCTAATCGAATCAAGTAGATAAAGCATTTTGGGGAAGGATGAGGTTTTCATGATTTTGCTCCCCTCAATATGTGCCTCGAGATTTGAAAAGAGTTTTGCACATACTAGAGGGAACCCGCACCTTGAGATAAGTTATCACGTTTCAAATCATAGGTTTAAGATAGATGCTCCCCTCAACATGTGCATGGAAAATTTGAAATCGTTTGTCACATGTGGGAAGAAGAGCATGTACATCCTTATAAAACCATTTATTGAATTATCAATTTAAATCCAATTTAAATCACACATTCTCCCCGATCACAATTATCAAATCATTTGAGATTTGTGATCTCTTATAGATTTAAATTGATTTTGAAAGCTTTTAAGGAGAATTGTGACTTGATTATGAAAGCGTTTTAGCTGATAATGATCGGATTTTAAGACTTTAAACTCCATTGATAAAACATGCATGTATATCTTTTGAAAACAATTGAATGCCAAATAACTTTTAATTTAATTGAAATCATTCTCCCCCTCAATCAATGACATAAGTTGTTGATTGAGAGATGATCTTTGACAAATAAGTCGGATGATTATCAAAAATAGAGACTGAGTTATTTTTCAAAGCATTAGTTTTCAGCAGATAAATGTTTATAGAATCAGAGCATGGAATTTTGAAAACAGGATAAAGTATGGCTATGTTCTTTCTTTGAAAAGCGGGTTCTTGCACTGAAATGACAATAAACCATTGTTTCTCTTTCTCTCAAAAATAATTTTTTTGATTTTTTGATTTTTTTTTTTTTTTTTTTTTTTTGGAATTTGAACAACATCTAAAGTCCCGTGTCATTCTTTGAATGACAACACAAAGACCGTAGATATTATCGAACCGAGAAAAAGCATGACAAAAAGACAATATTTTTGAAGATTTTTGAATTTTTGATTTTTATGGATTTTGAAGGTTTTATAATTTTGTATTTTGATTTTCGAATAGATATATACAAGGGATAGATGAAGATAGACCTTTACTCCTCGTCTTCCTCACGAGACGTTTGAGTGTTCTGGTTGAAAGCTTTTCAAGCCTAGTCGAGGAAGAATGAACTCAAAGCGTTTCTTGGAAGAGCTTTGGTGAAGATGTCGCTAACGATATTCAGATCTCACAAAATAGAGTTCCACCACACCTTTTTCCACTTGTTCCCCGATGAAATGATGTCGAATGTCGATATGCTTTGCTCTTGAGTGTTGAACGTTGTTGCATGAGAGAGCAATAGCACTTTTATTATCACGGTACAGAGGGATTTTGTTGAATTCAAAGCCATAGTTCGATAATTGGGATCTCATCCATAGGATTTGAGCACAACAAGATGACATGGCTATGTATTCACCTCGTAGAGGAAATAGAAGTACTCATTTGCTTCTTTGAAGACCAGCTCACAAGCTTATCACCCAAAATCTGAGCACCTCCGGACGTACCGACGAGTATCTTGACACCTGCATGATCGCATGCATATCTTTTGTTAGTGACATACCGGTGTCCTTCGGGTACCAAAGTCCCATATTGATGGTTCCTTGGAATACCGAAAGACCCGTTTAACCGCTTCAAGGTGCTTTTTAGTAGGCTTAGCACGGTATCTAGCACACATGCAAACAATGAACAAGATGTCTGGTCTACTAGCTGTGAGGTACATCAGGGATCCAATCATACTATGATATTTTGTTTGGTCTATCATGATCCCTGAGAGGTCCTCATCTAGTTTGGTTCGATCAATCATGGGAGTGTCAACAAGGTCACTTGAATCAAATCCAAATTTCTTTAAGATCTCAGTTGCATATTTAGATTGATTTATGAAAATGCCTCAGGGACTTTGTGAAATTTGTAATCCCAAGAAAAATGACATTTGTCCCATCATTGACATTTGAAATTTTGAACTCATTTCATTTGAAAAACGATCACACTCATTGGGGTCAGTCGAGGCAAAAATGATATCATCAACATAAGTTTTAACATGAATTAAATGTTTGCCTGACTTCCTGGTGAACAATGTTGGATCAACTACTCCTTTGTTGAATCCGGTAGATAGAAGAAATTTTGATACCGTATCATACCATGCCCTTGGAGCTTGCTTTAAACCATACAAAGCCTTCTTCAAGCGATAAACGTGGGTAGGATGCTCTGGATTCACAAAGCCTTGGTTGGTGACATAGACGACTTCTTTAAGGTCTCCGTTCAGAAATGCCGTCTTCACATCCATCGATAGACTACCATGTTCTTACTAGCGGCATTAGCCAAAAGATTCGATAACCTCGATTCGAGCAACAGGAGCAAAAGATTCTTCAAAGTCTATACCCTCCTCTTGGCGGTATCCTTTAGCAACTAATCGAGCCTTGTTCTTTAACACATCACCATGCTCATCAAGTTTCACTTTTAAGATCCATTTTAGAGCATACATCATATCACAATCTGGGCGGTACTAATTCCCATACATCAAGTCGATCAAACTCATGAATTTCTTCTTGCATGGCATTGAACCAGTTGTCTTCATCCATGGCGGTTTTAACATCTTTTGGTTCGATCTTAGAGAGTACGGAGTTGAAGAAGCACCATAAGGCATCCGTTGCAAGTTGTTTCCGTGTGGATACAGGATGAGAGGGATTTCCAATGATGTTGTCCAATGGATGATCGTGAGTCCATTTTTCGAGGTGTTCATGTGGCAGTGGTTGAGGGACTAAAGTAGCGAGTCGATGTCTCACGAAGAAGATGGTTCGATGAAGATTCAGGAGCAAATACATTTTCAAATGGAGCATCTTCAAGAGTAGCAAAGGGATTAACTTCATTATTGATACCAGACATAGTTCCATGATGTACCCTTGAAGTTTGATGATTTGTTGATGAGACAAGTGATCGCCAGTAGGCTTCTTGACTTAATGATATTGAGATTGAAGGATTGACGTCATTCACGGGAATATGAGAGCTCTGAAGTAGGAATTGTCATTTCATTAGCACTTGGCTCACAATGTTCATCAAACATGGGATCAAACAATTTCTTTAAATCATCTTCAGATGGAGGTACATATGGAGTTTCTGAAGAAGAATTTGGTATAAGGGATGAACCAATGGGACTGTCTTGAAGTGCGGGTCCCCTGGAGTGTCAGGGAGCCATACATTATCTGCAACAAATCGGCTCAAATGAATCTGTGAGAATCAACTGCAATAGAAACTCTCTCTGACTATCTTTATCAACCCATATGTAGACAACTTGAAGTAACCACTAAAGAAGAAAAAACTCCGATATACCAAACTTGAAACTGAAGTCGAATTCCCACATATGTATCTTAATCTTGCACTAATTTTGGAAGAACGTTGTCGAGAATTTATGCACCAAGCAAATCTCTTAAGTACTCAATACTCAATTAAAGTATGAGACATTAACACCTATTGCGATTATCCACACGTAATATCGCGTGACGAGTAAAACAAAGTAACTCCTAATAGTGATAGTTAACCAGGTCTTCAACCATCCACCTCGATTGCTGGTAACTAGATAACCCAAGACTTCAACTCTAATTCTTAAGCTCGAGCAAGTTATCAAATAAGAACACGCCTTTGTGAACGTCAACTTCAACCTCAAATAAGTGATAAAAGAGTAACTTCGCAGTAATCAACTTGTGTCAAATGCCCAACATGTGAATAAACATACAACCGGATGTACATTCACCCCCTGAATGAACCGGAACAAATGATGCCTCAACATCAATGTATTCTTCCTAAAAGTATTCATGTAGAGACTGATATGGAGGATACACCAATAACTTCGAGCGGATGAGGTAGACATTTTCCTTGAAGTTCATGTGGTTTATTTATAGCATGCACGATGAGAGGAATAATAATCCATGAAGATTTGGCAAAGGAATACCAAAGAGTGGATCATTATTCATGAACAATAATCCGTGAATATTTGGCAAAGGAATAACAAAGAGCGGATCATTATTCATGAGTGCAACTGCAATATTATGATAATCATTATCAACGCCTTGAGGAATAACCGGAGATTGGGCTTTTTGAGTAGTCTGAGTTGTACTTCTTTGATGATCATCAAACATATCTTGAACTCATGAATCACATATTCTTTGATGAACATCAAATATTCGCTAGCGGTTGTAAATACTCATCAAACATATCTTGAACCAATGAATCCCAAACAATAAATCCCATTTAGGCGTTGGAGGAGAGTCATCAAACATTAAGTCGTATAACCATTATTCAAACATCCATCATCATTTAGTATATTCACTCTTCTCCCCCTCAAAAATTGCATCCGAAGTTGCCATTTTTGATTTAGCAAGTGAATAAGAATATACATTAATGAATGTAGATCCACTTGATGACTGAATGAGCATGGGAGAAACATGAAGCTTGTTGATGAAGAATGTCGATGAGAATGGTCATAAACATGAAGATTTCTCTTATTCTTGAAGATAAAGCGCACTGAAGCGTACACTTTTCTTTTCTTTGAGGAACGGGGCTGAAGTGTTATCTGCAGACGCCATAATGATGAAGTCGAGGCTGGCGATGTGAACAGCGTCATTGTTTAGAGCCCAATTATATGTTTAGAGCGCCCGAATCCAAATACCAAGGGCGACTTATGCGACTGCTTTGGATAAATGACGAAGACAGAGAATTGGAAACATTGGATCCCCACGTGCTCATGGGGTCCTTTTGGTTAGCACAAACAATCTTTGAATCAACAGAAACCCTAGGTGCAATGTCATTGTCACTAGGAGCTGAACTAGTAGAAGCATCAGACTTAGTCGAGGGACATTTTGTGCTTAATGGGATTATTCTACCAGTTGGCTTCCAAACCTTAACAGGCACTACTCTAGGCATAGTGGGTCTAGTTAAGGGGCAAGGTTTGCCATTCGTGAATATTCGACCTGTTGGCTTCCACTGAATTCCTACATTGGTAAAAACCTTCCCTGTAGGTTTCCATGATTGCTTAATTTGTTTCGCTCTCCAAACTTTCTTAACCGGGTTATGAATCTTAGACCTCAGAAATAACACATCACATTTATCATGATTACCAGAAATTAAACATTTTTACATGTTTTGCAGATAGCATAAGGCCTCAATTAATTTTAGTAAGCTTAGAGCTAATACTAGAACTAACACGATTCTTTTTGTTCAAATCAAACTTCTTGTCCCTATGGTGTTCTTTCACTTCCTTATCATGATCACTTTTAGTTTGCGTAATCCTATCCTTCTTTGCATAGCTTCTAGGTTTTGACCGCTAACTTTAGTGTCAATCTTAACATCTGTAGAAGTAACGATGGGAACATTACATGGCTTCACTACTTTCTGCATTTCTGGTCTAGAAGTCTGGGATCGAAATTCTAGGAGGCACATCACGGGTTGCTTGCTTGAATTTGACATGGAACAAGGCATATCAAGGGTCACATGCTTGGCTTTAGGCATAGAACAAGGCATCACAGCTTTGCCTTTTGCACCTAAGGATAAGGATTTAGGACATGTTGCAATTACACATTCTAGCAGCTCTTGAGATCGTTTGGCCCGGAGGCAAGCAAACCTAATTTCACTATCAAGAGGTTTGTTAATGAAATCCTCTTCGACAATCTCACGGAGACATTCTAGACTATCCTTAAGGTAAGCACAGTAGTCATGAAAAGCATGTTCATTATTCCTAAGACGATGAGGAATATATTTAACATCACGTGTATTTGCAATCAGGGTGACTTTGAGACAACATTCTTATTGAAAACAAGTGGCGTTCCCATTTCCACGACTTCTCAGATTCTCAATTTCCTTTTGTAAAGACGTTATTTTTCGTTGTTTTGGTCACGGGTGACTTTTATTGAATCATATAACTCTTTAAAGTGTCGTTTAACTTTTTCATTTTCTTCGAGAAAACTCTCGTTTTCCTTTTGTAATGCATTGACTAAGTTTTGAAGATGAAAAGTTTGAGAGTACCGAGAATCTAAAGGAGGAGGCATTTGGGATCCAGTCACTTCCTTCTTTTCACCTTTCGGTTATGAGACTTGGGTTTTCAATCTTCGATCGTGTTACAATGAGCTCGAATCTGTTCATCACGTTTGCTAATTTCAAAAGCGCATCAAATTCAGGAGCATCCAAGGATGTCTTGATATTTGAGGTTTTAACATTTTCTTTTAGATGTTGATATTTTAATTGTAAAGCAAGATGCTCAACTTCCAATTTAGAAAAATGTTTCACCAAGTTATCATGATCATCCTGTTCAATTTTCTCATGCAATTTAGAATTAGGTTTTTCAAGCTCAATGACACGATCATGGGAGACTTTCAGAGCAACGGATAATTCATGAAATTGAGAAGAATTAATGGAACAATTGTAGCGATGTAAAACACATCTTGAGTAATACATTCAGAAATAAGATTCTCATTCAAGGTATGCAAGTTCTTCCTCTCAATCTCATTATATTTTAATTCTCGCTCATAATCACTAACCTCAACTATCATTGCATCAAATTCCTTTTCCATTTCTTTAATATCTGATTTTATCCCTTTTTAAGACTCTCAAAATGATCTTTTAGTTGTTTAAAGAAAGGCATGACCTCAGTTAGATAGCATTCTTTTGTTTGCTCAAAACCCCTTTCCCTTCAGTTATCCCAGTGGGTGTGATCCTTTTCTTACAAGTTTTCTCAAAATCGACAAATAGTTGAAGAATAACATATTGGGTGATTAAGGTCTTGCTCTTAGTGGCAATAGTTCTAGGAACTAAATGCATTGGTGTATTTGGAGGATACACAGTCGCTTTAGGGAATTTCCTACAAGGGGATTCATTTCAACAAGATTTTCGACTTTTGCAAGTCCATATCCTTTTTCCGAACACTTGTTCGGGGTCAATAGAGTCTGAGGCTTAAACATGTTTAAGGATATCCAATTTTCCTTAGTGTAATCATGGGGTTTTATCGTTATCTTGTTCTTTTTACACTCGGGATCTTCTAGCTTCTTATTCATTTTCTCCCTAGTGACTTCATCTGATTTCTTATCTTCCTCAGATTACTCAGCGCAACTAGGTTTTGTCTAGGCTTAAGGATCTCATTACCATCATACAGTACCTTATGAGCTTCTCTAGCCTTTTTACAAGCCTCGTGGTTTGGTTCATCAACTAAGGCAACACTATGTTTGTCACTTAGAACTCTATGCATAGTGATCATGTGAGCGATCGAATGGTGTTTCCTTGTGCGTACAACTTATTTTCAAGCTTGTTTTTCAAAGTTTTTAGATTAGAAAAATCATTCAAAAGTTTTGATTCCTTAGCACTAAATTCTTGCTTAAGCATTTTAACATTTTCTTGAAGTTCTTGTTTTTGCTTAGCGGTTTTAGAAAGCTTTTCTTGTAAGGAGTTTAACTCTTGTTTTAATACTTCTTCTCTAAACCTACTTTTTCTAATAGTTGTACGCATTTGGTCATCCATTTCCTGCTCACGGGTCAACTCAAATTTAGCACGTTGTTCATAAATAGCAACACGATCCTTATATATGTTAAGCTCGGTGGTAAGGGAATCATCAGGCACAAATGCAGCGTACTCATGCAGTTCATAATCATCATTTTGAGTAGAAGATGCACAACAAGGTACAGCAGAAACTTCCATGCAACTTACCTCGGCATTGACATGCAACGGTTTGTGACGGGTGCATCTCTATCTTGGGTACATCCGAAGCTTCCATGGAGTGTTCCTTTGCATTAACTTGCACAGGTTGTGTCTGGTGCACCTCTCTCTCTTGTGAATTTGAGCACGAAGATTCCATTTTTGCATTATCCGACTCATCAATTTTTGTTGTCACTGACATTCTGCATTTAGCAACACCGATACTTCAAGAAACATTACCCAACTTATCACAACAATCTTTCAAGCACACGACACTCATTCACGTTTCATTCTTTTGAGCTGATTCTTCAATGTACTTTTTCACATTATCCATGAGTTGGATAAATGTCTCAATGAATTCCTGAATTTCCATTCCAGTATGTATTTTGAAGGAAATTCGGTCAAATGTTGATCGTAATCTGTGAATATTCCCACCGATGAATGGTGAAATTGTTTGTAGATTACTTGAAGAGCTGCACTGGAACCATCCTTATGAACCTTTTCATTGGTAAGTTGCGCTTTAAATGTTCTAAGTTCAACAGCAAGCTTCTTGTCAATGTAGGTAAGTCTGGCGGGAAAAGAGCACTACATGTTCGATCCCCGCTATGGATAACATTGTATGAGGTGCAGATGAAGTAGGCGATAGGGCTCAATCTGCATTCCATTTTCATGGCATTCAGTAGCGAGGTGCAATTCATTCTCATTGTACTCCGAACATGAAGATCTCACATCCTCATTGTTTAATTCAAACATCTTTAATCGTTCGATTAGCATTCATTAACATTATTGTCCACAACATCATACAATTTAAGCACTTCAAATCAGATTGGGTAGAGTAAGACATGATGTGGTAGAATGCACGGGATTTTACAAGTCTATGATTTAAACCGAGAAATAGAATCTTTCTCGGGATTTTACTAAAATCAAGACCAAACCGTTAAGCAATGACCAATGGAATGTGTTAAGATGATTGATGGATCGACACAATGATAGACAATTGTGTGTTAGGACTTATGATTGTTTGTGGGATAAGCAGAGATGTTGTTTGGTTGTGATTTGGGTTGGTTGTTGCACGATTTTATGAAGAAATTTAGGTCTAAAAACTTAAAAGCTCAATAACTTCCTTTCGGAGAGGATTTTGGCCTCGAAAAATTCGTTTCACGACATTGTCGTGAAACCTCACAATATTCAGGCTGTTCGGTCGTTTTGGCGGATTATTTCTAAAAGCAGAGTTCTGGATCAAAAGTTATGGCCGTTTGAAGTTTTGGCGTAAAAAGTCAACTTTGGTCAAACCTCTTCTTCGTAAAAAATCAACCAAGTCGCTATAAGATAATGCACCAAGTCGCTAACACCTAATTCGCTACACCCCTAAGTCGCTAAAGTCCCAAGTAAGCTAGACAAATACAAGTCGCTAAGTAGTAACTCGCTAAGCCTCAAGTCGCTAGCAAAATTTTGGCACAATTAAGCTACTCAAGTCGCTAAAGATTCAAGTCGCTAAAGAGCAACTCGCTACCGACCAAGTCGCTACCACCAAGTCGCTACCCGTAGTGGAGAGTCCACTACTTGTATTGTTAATCGCTAGGTCTAAGTCGCTAGCTCCAAAACTGTAACTCGCTACAAAATTATGAAGCAAGTCGCTACGAAGAATATCACACCGAGGACCAAGTCGCTAGCAAGAAAAATCACATAAACACCACTTTTCAATCCAAAAACAACCCAACCAAGATGATTCAAGCTTACCAAATGAAAACCTAAACACTTGTGATGATTCTAAACATAAAAGTACTAACAAAATCCAAGCTTTAACACAAGAAATCAACCAAATGATGCACAAACCACTAAACTTTTTCAAACTCAAAAACCACCTAAAAATCACTAGAAATCCAAAGATGTGTAAGATATGATCTAACCATGGCTCTTGATACCAATTGTTGGATATTGTATTTCACAAACACATCAAACCATTAACACAAGTGGGCGTATAAGTGGAATTCTAGAGAGAGAAAGTTAGAGGTTTAGGGAACTTAGTGAGAGAAAGTGAAAGATATTATTATAAGCTCCAACTCCCTACCTTGGGAGGTAGAGAGTATTTATAGTCTTACATAAATTGCCACACAACGGGCTGTGGATCAGGCATACAGTGGGTAAAGACCGTCCGTCCTCCACGGTGTTACTTAACTAAATACTACTTAACACAAAAGAACTACGACTACGAGCTTTCTAACGATTACATATACTTGAGGTGACCGACTCTTTAATACCGGGAATTTCTAATTCCTAACACGTTACCCACTCAATTGTGAATACCCAGCCCCACCAAGTACTGATAATCGAAACACAATATACCCAAAATATTTAACTCTATAATTTGGAGCCCCACGTGAAGACCTATATCTGATGACAGCTTGAGACAAAACAATCTCGAGACAAGGACATAGAGAAATGAGTCCCCGTTAACCAATGTGTGACACATGAAAACAAATGAAACAATTTGATGTAACACCCAATCAAAATCCAACTCACTTGATTATCGTCGTCACTCTTGAAACAATGAATGTGCACTAACTGCTCACCTTTTCGTTTGACCAATCAAAGAAGAAAGCCCAAGACATCATTTAAAAACATTTTCAGGTGATCTTTCAATTTGATGACCAATCAAAATTAAGAGAACACCATAACAAACATGCACCTTATCGTATAGAATCCAATCTATATTTTATGAATTCGTTTTTAGAGAACAAAAACAACCAAACCCACGTGACTAAGAACACCTTTACCAATCAATTGTTAGTTCCAAATAAGTAGACCAATCACACACTCAGTACTTGAATTTATTAATCCCCTCGAGACCCACTTACATGAAATTAAATAATCATGATGAATACCCTTGACCTTCAGTAGTAACAAAACAATATTAATTCACACAAGTGGAATCACATTAATACCTCATGCGCATGCAGTGTCAACTGAAAAATAATGAGGCTCAACAACCGAAACTGGTCTTCATCAACCTGCTTCACGCCAATAACTGATCCGAGTAACAACCCCTTTATTTCTGCTGCTTCTTTTCTTTTTCAAAGTGTGTCAGCATCAGTTTTCTCGTTCTTATAACTTTCTGTCAGAGGCTCAGATCAACGATCCCTCCGGTGGAAACCTTCCTTGATATACCAAGAACTTCCAGTCCAAATTTTATGCCGATCCAACGGTTAACGAAAAAGATATGACTGTTTCAAAGCAGTCTGAAGTATCCTTACGGAACTTTTTCGGCAGACTTCTACGACTTATAACTTTTGATTGGAAGCTACTGACAATCCCCGTGAAACTTTAGATTACAATATAGAGATGCACCGAAAAATTATAGCTCGATCCAACAGTTCAAGAAAAAGTTATCATTGTTTAAAAGCAGCCCGTGCCAGAAACATTACGAAAATTATGAACAACTTCGAATTTTGTATCTTTTCTTCGAAAAACCTTGTAAACTCAAGATCGAGAGCCACCCGCTTTGATACCAATTGTTATTAATCCTAGATCCGGACTCAACTAGAGTATATAATAACAATGATTGAACATGCACAACGGAATAATAAGAACACAATCAAAGTTACCAACAAGGTTTTTCTAATAGAACTAATGATCCTCTATGGATCTTTTTACCCTCTCTATAGAGGTTTTTCTTTTATGTTTTCTTTTTTTAATACATAAGACCTATGTTCCTTTTATAGACAAGGAACCCTAATACTTTTCTTGGGAAAGCGTCTAGCATGCAAGCATGCAACTAAATATTGTTTTAACCCATACATAGAATAATTATGGGAAAACTCTAAACAAGCCCATGCTAACCTTGGGCAGTACAATAATAAATATGGGCTATCATATAAATAATAAAACTCAAGCACGCTCTACACTGATTCATTATTTCATGAATCACACTTCACTGCTTCTGATTCCACGGACTCCTTTGCTTCCAGAATCCACGGCTTCACTACTTCAGCAGATTAACTTAAGCATTATTGACATCAGAATTCCTACTTTGTATGTTTATATTACTTCAGCAGAAACTCTTCTTCAGCACAATCCTTTGTTTCTCGTTCAGCAGAATCACGGTTTCACAGAATTCCCAACACCTGAGCTTGAACTAGCCGGATCCCTAATGAGAGGGATCCGTGGGATCCGTAAAATGCAAAGAGCGGCATAAGTTAGTAATGATCACTGTGGATGTTCCACAATCACTTTCCCTTCAAAGACTCACGAACAAAAACCCAATTACTGTTCACAGGAGCAATTTGATCATTTCCTTCAAGCATAACAATATCTTGTGTAAGTATAATCTTCACTACATTGTTAATTTAATTCCTTGATTTCTAGGATTACAATTTCTTCATTTTTAGAAGTTGGGTTCAAATGGGTTTATCATAATTTGTGACCACATTGTTTTCTAAGATAATCCAAATCAAAGAATTAACATTGTTAATACAAATTAAACTCATTTCTTGAATTCAATAAAAATGATTTGAGCAAAATTGTGATCAAACCCTTTCGGTTACTATTCACAATTAACACCACATTGTGTTTGTGTTGTTTAGGAACAATCATGCCAAGTAACCGACAACAAGACTATCAAGATACCGCTCATTACAGACCTATGTACCATAGAAAAGATGGACTTAGCCCGGAAGATAGGAAAGCTTTTAAAATGCTCGAAAAGAGACTTTTTCACGAAGGTTGAGTAGTAGAACCATCATTTCTTGCTAACACCGACATGAGACAAGTTTCTTGGAACCATTGGATTTGATTGTTTATTGGACATAAACGAACAAATTTGCCCGGTTTTCGTACTCGAGTTCTACAAGACAATGAGGATAGTTAGAAATGATGATGGGTCTATCTCGATTGTCTTCATCATAAATGAGCATGAGTACACCCTTTCGCTTGTGGAGTTTGGAAGAATAGTAGGGGTTCCATATCAAGGTGTTTGCATGTTTTCCAATGAGTGGTCTTTGGAAGAGATACACACTATGGTTGATCATCATGAAATCTACCACATATTAATCCCAGAAGCAACCACGGTGAGGGACACCATGTTCATGCCAAGAGCATCCCCATCGAGGGTCACTAGGAATTCGAAAATGATCTATAGGGATCCTTTCCAAATGGAGCTCTCCGAGATGTACGCATTGTATAGAAAATGGGAAGTTGTGGTGAGGGAGAATGTGTTGTGCCTAGTAGGAAACAAGGATCACCCCAACGCATGCCTAAGTTTCATGATCTATTGCCTAGTGATCGAGACTCGCTTCAACCTTGCTTACTACATGATTAAGAGAATGACAAGTGTAAAAAGCATGGGAAAAATGGTGCTTCCGTACGCAATGCTCCTAACCCGTCTTGAAAAATTCATCTTTGCATTAGATCCTTCTCCGCAATCCTATGATCATAGCTTTTGCAACAAAGTTATGGTGTCATTGACCGAGGGTAGAACTACAAGGTTTATGGTGGAAGGCAAAAGGCCTCACCCACCCACAGATTCCTCGGATGAAAGGGAGAGGCAAAGAGAAGGTGAAGGTAGTAGCAACCCACTCGGAAATACCGATCTCGACCCCTTGGATTACATCAACCAATTGCCGGACGTTCCTAGCCCATCACCCGAATGGCAACAAACCAAGGGAATCTTCAAGTGCTTCGCAAACTTCTTGAAGAAAAAGAAGTAGAGATGGTGTGATAAAGAGTGGAGGAGGGGTGAAGACGGGAAGTGGTGGAGAAGTAAGGTAAGGTCATAGGACATTAATTTGTGAAAACAATTTGAAACAATGGGTTGTAACATCTAAACAAATACTTATGTATTGTAGGATGTAGTATGTAGCTATTACCATAACTTGGCATTGAACAATCTTAGCTTAGGAACGTATAGGATGAGATTTTACGACTTCTTCAAGTAGGTGTCATCACTCATCTTTAGGTACCTTTAGTTCCCCCACAGTTGCTATGCATTATACTTGATGTGTTCTTACAATTAGTCTTTGTAGAAACAACTAGGAGAAGCATTTTGCTAAGAGTGCAAAATTGCACATTTGCTGAAAGCCTTCTGATCTGCAGTAGGCGGATCCCAGCAATATAACTAGCCGGATCCCTCCCAAAAGGGAACCGTGGGATCCGTGACCACAGATGAGTAATACAGACCTCCTTACATCAAAAACATCTCACTAGATCACCTCACACTAGTCAAACATAAGACCTTAGAACCAACTACGTATTCCTTAAGCATTTGAAAGCTTCACACTCACCCATAGCTTACCTAGTATCTATTTCAAAGTTTTTTTGATTTATCAACTCATCAAAACTCACCACATTTCCGCTCAAACGCTCATACATTATTCCTCACATCATATAACACTTAGTTTGATATGTCCACCACTTTTAGCAAATTGGGTTTAGTCACTTTTAACTCAAAAATAGGCTCAAAACTAGTTTTTCATTTTATTTTTTATTTTTTAAGATTTTATTAAATTTTTCTTGAGCAATCATCTGACTTCTAGGACTAATTACCACCACTTTTCATATCAAATCAAATGGTATTCTTCTCAAGCACTTAGTTATACTATCTAAAGTCCACTTTTAACTCCAAAAACCATCATTAAGCACCCTCACCCCTAATGGTTGAGCATTTAAGACATCCACCACTCAAGACATCAAAGGAAAGTCAAAACCTCAAGATACATAGGTACTAAACCTTACAAAAAGCACATTCATCTCATCAAGTATCTGTCTGACAGACGGATCCTGTGAGAGGGATCCGTGGGATCCGTGTCTGCAGAAAGACTTTAATCAGCTTTCCTCTTCAAATTTAAGCCACCTTTTGGTTATCTAACCACTTTTAGTTACCATTTAATGTATTTATAGAGCTGAACAATATCCTAAGTGCATGCTTAATCCTCTTAGTGGTCAAGAATTTAATTTCGTAATTCAAAATTATCCTTTATAAACCAAACACTCTTAAGGTTAAATCATCACTCTCACCTAGCTCTCAAAAATTAGTAGTTAGAAGCTTATATTGCATCCTTACCATCACCATGACCAAAGCACTTAGCAAAAACTCTTCAACCAAAGGCTCATCCAAAAGAAAGGGTCTCATGATTCATGAGATTTCATCCACCGAATCATCTCCCATAAGAGATAACAATGCTAAAATCCCACCTCAACAAACCCATTCAACAATTGCTAAGAGAACCGCAAGAATTAGCATCAAACCTTTTGGGCTAGAAAAAGGGTCATCTAGTTCAAAACCAAACATAGCTAGCTCTAGCAAACCGTCTAAGCCCTCATACCTAGAGCATGGATTACACTCATTTAACGAGCCTCTTCCTCATCCGAATCTCTATTCATTAGAGCATTCACCACCGAGAACCTCTAACTCACCAACTTTCTCGTTAAATAGGGAACCACCTACAACACCGACTAGTCCATCATTGGAAACAAGGAACCACCAAGGACTTGATCATATGGAGGAATATCCATTACCACCACCCTCATTATTAGTAGAATCTCACCCTGCTTCTCTTAATGAAACCCCACCATCATTCATAGAGCCTCCTCAAAACATCCATTTTCCTCCGGTTCTAAATCAAGACAATAATTGCTCTAATTTTCTAATCACCCAAGGACTTGTTCAAGAAGTACGAAATGAGTTGCATTTCATGTTTAATCATCTTCTTGAAAGATTGGACCAAATCAACAAGTCTACTCATTCTTAGACTCAAGCACTTTGTTGCATTCTAGGCTTTAGTAACTTATTAGTATTAGTAGAAAATGTATGGCTAAATCATGCTCTTAGTTTTAGTGATTTCTTGATTATCTCTTTGTTTATTGAATGATAACTTATTTTCCATATTGCTTTGAGTATATGTTTGTTGTTTGTATACATATCTCACTCTTATATTTAGCATTGTTTGGCATATCACCTTTGCTGAATAATCTGTCACCAGACAGACGGATCCCTGGAAATTGCCTAGACGGATCCCACACAAGAGGAAAACGTGGGATCCGTGGTACAGAAGAACAAAATTCTACTAACTTGAGTCTTATTTGCAGGAAATTATGCACTATACTCTTGTTTTCTAACCTTTATTTTGTAGATTTTCAAAATACACATGAAGATTTTTGACACCCTAAGCTAGGGGGAGCTTTGTGTCAAAACCACACATTGCAAAACATTTGCAACATAATCCTTATTCGGATTACACTTCATGACACCCCATTGCAATGTTGCAATCTTCTAGGGGGAGCATTTCCGTCACAAGGACGAAACCATTTGCAAACAAAGTTGCAATTCATTAGCTTATTAGTTTATATTTACTTGACGCCCTCACAAAGGGATGAACTCGTCAAAGGGGAGTTAAGACGAGAACCATTCCCGTCACTTGCTCTCTTTACATTTTTATCTTTTGCGTTTTCTTAAAACAATGTGTTAGTTTCTTTCGACGCTCTTTTTGTTTTGACAAAAAGGGGGAGAAGAGAGTAAAAACTCCAATTCGAACTTTTACGAATTTTTAGTTTTTCCTTAAAATAATTTTATGTTTTGTCATCAACAAAAAGGGGGAGATTGTTAATACAAATAAGCCGTAAAAACGTTTATTTATATTTTACGATCTTCTAATGTTTTGTCGATAACAAACATAAAATCATTTTAAAGAAACAAATAAAATAAGTAAATAGTTTGAGCCAATATTTTCTAACACACTTACGTTTTCACATAAAACACTAAAACAAGTATAAGTGATTTTATGATTTAGTAATACATATGTATAACAACTAGTGTTTACATATTGGGCAAATATATACATAACTAGTATGTATTATAAATGGGTAAAAACTACAACCCATGGTATTGACCCATACCCATTTAACTAGGTGCATTGCACCCATTAGGTACATTGTATCTAATAAAATACCCATGGATCAACCCATAACCCATGACCCATGACCCATAACCAAAATACCCATGGGTAAAGAGGAGCGTCCCACGGATCCCTAGTTTTATACTAGACGGATCCCTTGAGGGAGGGATCCGTGGAACAGTAAGCATTTTTCCTCTATAAATAGTGAGCCATTTCTTCCTTTTGGCTTGCCACTCTCACACATACTTTCCCCAAGTATTGTAACTCTCTAACCACTAATCTTAAGGGATCTTTCTATGTAGTTTGTCTTTTGTTTTTGTGTGATTCTCTAGGTTCCTCTTAAAGGCAAGATCACCACCTCTTGAAGTCGAGCAAGCTCAAGTCCATGAGTTGCCATACTTCGTCATCATCAAGATTACTGAGGTTCTCTTGTTGATAGTTCTTTCCTTCTCCATAGAAGTGCTGTGTCGAAGGCATTAGTGAAGGATGCCGAAGGAGTCAAGACGAAAGCATTAGTGAAAGATGCTTAACGTCCTTGTCAAGAGCATTAGTGAAGAATGCTAAAGGTGTCAAGACGAAGGCATTAGTGAAAGGTGCCAAGCTTTGTGTCAAGGGCATTGGTGAAGGATGCCTAGAAAACAAATCAAGTGGCATTAGTGAAGAATGCCTAAGTCGTATAATCGATGAGGTGCATCGTTATACATATAGTGATAGTTTGTTTCCAAGGATGTTGATATCCTTGATGGTGTTGTAATAAAGAGTGGGTCTCCTTTGGGATTAGGTGTTGTGTAGTGTTGGGTAGTAGTTCCTCCATTGTAATGGAACTCTGTACTTAGCCTAGTACCGGATAAAGGGTAGGCGACGTTGTGGTAGGTGTGGTTCGCCTTGGTGAAAAGAACCCGGTGGTTAGCCTAGTACCGGAAAAAGAGTAGGCCACGTTGTGAAGGCTTCTCCGCCATAAGGAGTTGGTGTCGTGTAGTGATTACGAACTCTCGAGTAGGTGACTCGGGGAGTTGAGTAGGGCATGGAAGGTGTCCTTGTAGCCGAACCATTATAAATACTCGTGTTGTGGTTATGTGCTTCTTACTCTTTATCTTTCATTACACTTATATATATCTATCTATCAAACGTCCAATATACACATCTAAATAGATTGACATAAGTTGATCTAAATGTTTTAAAACGAAGTTTTAATTGGTAAAACTATTCAACCCCTCCCCCCCTTCTAGTTTTCCATAACACACTCTAAAACAAGAACATGTATTCTCTTTATAAACTAGAGAATTAGGTTTTACAAGGAATTAATGACTAAATAAACTAAAACATATAGAAGATTTTCCTGTAATCTTCTATAATTAGAAGATTTCTCCTTGGTCATATTTAGTCCTTCAAGCTTCATTCTTGTGATATTTTAGCTTATTAGTTTTGCCATTATCAACTCAAAATAACGAACCCAACAATCTTCCCCTAGTTGATAATTGCATAACTACACGATGAATGAAACTTCCCCTTAAGCCATGCTATACCATCAAGGATTTTCAAGTAGCGTAGCTTCAAGTAGACTCTTCTTCCCCTTTTTGCCATTATCCACTAGAAGAAGCTAATTAGAAGCAACTTTGATCTTCAAAACCACGAACCAATATCATACGACTAATCCATCTTTCCAATGCCTCAAGATACCCTACATGAAGTTTTCCGCACTCAAAATGAAATTAAGGCAAAAGAAATCCGAACCAATAGTAAAATACCAACAAGTAGTAGCAAAAACCTTCACCTCGATGTAGCATATAAATGGTTAAACATTTAAGCATTAAGCTTCCCCTGAAACCCATATGTTAACCATTTGAAGAATGTAGGCTCTATGTAATGATTACTGATGAAGAAACCAAGTATAACCAACTTGATACTGAAGTAGAACATTCCAAACCTGTGTCTTATATCTTGCACTAAAGATGACATCGAATGTATATCCAATCTTGATGTACAGGGAGACCGCAATCTCTTGACGAAAAACTTCATCTACTATTCATCAATTCGTTATCACACATGAACGCACGAACAAGTTATCTTAAAAGTGTAACACCCACTTTAAGATATGATAAAACACAAAATCAAATAATTCCACTTCATCTTCAAATAGGTGATAAACGCCTTTCTTCGTAATCAATTATGCAAAAATAACGACCCATGAACCACATTAAGACCAAAATTCGCATGTCGCATGCGAGAGTACTAAAAATGTACTGAGAGTATTAACTTTGAAAGCTAAGAGTATTAACTTCCAAAGGCAAGAGTTAACTTTTTAAAGATAAAAGTATTAACTCTTCGTAACCAAATCACGATTAACATGCTTCCCTTCAAATCCAAACAGTGTGTGTCGAAAATCCAATATCCCATGTGTGTTTCTTTTGTCAAAAATCACCATAACTTGGACAAGAACTAAAACATATACGTCCATCCATGCATATAAACTCACAAGCATGAGCTGAGACAAATACCACGCCCATATCCAATTACGATCAAAATTTTGGACTTCAATATAACCAGCCCATACACAGCCCAATAAAGCTAAAATTCACTGTCACAATTCTCAATTTCCGGTCATTTCTCAAACTCAATATTCATCATATTAGTTCATGCATGGTTTTGCATTTCATGTTAAACGCATATATTCTTATTAAATAAACGCTATCGCATCTTTTTATTTTGAACATTTGATCCGATGCTTCCAAAAATTATCCCGATATATTTTTATACTCATATTAAGATTATAAAAATAATATTATGAGTTTACCTGGTGTTTTAAATTTATTTTGTATATAAATTGTTATATTTATATAATTACGACGGTTTTCGTAAATTCTACACGATGATTATTATTTCACTCAATTTTTGTAAGGAATGTATTTTTATAATTTTTATGACTTCAATATATTTTATTTTGTTCCGTTAAAATTTATTTTTAGCTAATGCTACACTAAATAATTACTTTTACTTATCAAATATACACTACAATTAACATACAATACATTTATTTGATAAAAATTTCACCACCTTTGTTTTTTTTCTTTATCTTTGTCGACCAAAAGCTATGACACATCAAGATTCACATAAATATCTCATGCCTAGACATACACATATGCATATATGGCTAACCCTTGTATACTTTTAATAATACATTAACCTACACACATACTAGCACTATTGGAAAGGTGAAAAAAAAATATAAACACTCTCCATCTTCATCATTTTCGGCCAAGGAATAAAAAGGGGAAGAACACAAAGTTTTTGCAAGATCAAGTTATTTTATACACTCTAGTACACTCTTATTTAAGGTTTTGAAATAAAAACCTAGGGTAATTAGGAAAAACCTTTGATCATTTAACCTCATCAAGTAACTAGTAAGCATTTCATGGTCTTTTTCATCTTTCATATTCATATTATGTTCATTTTATCATGCTTGAGAAAATATGCAAGTCATATGGATAGCTATACCACTTTAAATGTTTTTAAGTGTTATATATATATATATTTGTCATCCTAAAATTACTCCTTGAAATATATCACTTTTGGTGATGTCTAGGAACCCATGACACCCTAAGAAGGTGTATGGTAGGATTAGAATAGCTTCGGAGTTGTTTTGAATTGGTTAGAATAGGTTTGGCGCGAGAAAAACTCATTTCGACAACTTTATTTAGAGGTCTGATCTTATTTTCGAATTCTGGAATTCTCGACAGTAGGTAAAAATTTTTGGGCTAGATATTTAGAAAATATACTTTAAAACGAAAACGTGGCCACTTGAACGGGTTAAAACGGAGCTATAACGAAAAAGTTATGCTATTTACAAGTTAGACGACGAAAACTATTTGTTTCAGAAAATTCAGCATGTATTCTTAACTTTTTACGAGTCAAAAATGAGTCTTAAGCGTTATAAAATGTATCGACTTATCAAAAATATATTAGTATACTTTATAATAAGCTAAGGACATATAAAAATGTGGAAACGGACTTGTACGATTAAATTATACGTTTACACAAAGTTGCCGTAACTTTATTATATAAGAAAAACTAATATATTTCCATTAGACAAATATTACGACTACTAAAGGACCATGTTGAGGTCGTTTTTAACATTGACGTAGTACTTTTTATAACGTGATTTCTTCTAGTAAAAGTAAGCTCGCCAAGCATATTTTACAAAATGTCCAACCGCTTAGTCAAAGCGGAGTTGTAACGAGTAAAATACGGTCACTCAAACTTTGCCGAAAGTTACCTTAAACAATATTTTGGACACAATTACCCTACTTTACCTATATTTTTCTCCATGATCGAGACCTCTAGGATGAAACGCTTGAAATGCTAAAACTTTGAGATAATGATACAAGTTTCCCAAAACCGCTGAGTTTGTTTCCTAACACCGATGTGCACCATTTTAACGAACATTAGCTTTTCAAGGACGTTTAGCCTACTTTCATGAAATTGGTCAAATGACATTGTTTTACTTTACAAAAGTTAAAGATTCATAATAAACCACTAAATGATTATCGTAGGATATCATTTCAACGAAAGTACTTGTAAAGTATTTGGTAACTTGACAATATGTCATAAACATATATTTCGACGATAAACTTTATTTTCAAAAGTGTACAAGTGGTATGGATATCATATGAGTTTGCGTGCACGACATTGTTTCATGACTTATTAAGAGCATATCATTCATTATAGGTCGCGGTTAGACATTGCGTCTCATTTACGTGCATCCACTTTGTCATCATAACTATTGCCTTAATTGAGTTCGTAGCCCCACTTTTACTCGTTTAATTGTTTTATAAACTCTTCGAGGGAGATACATGCTCAACTACTTGCTTTTACTTTACATCTATATGAACTTAAATATCTTTTGTTCCACTCTATGTGCGCGTAAGTAGATTATGCCCGAACTAAATTTGTTGGGAATTAGAAATTCCAGGTATTAAAGAGTCGGTCACCTCAAGTATATGTAATCGTTAGAAAGCTCGTAGTCGTAGTTATTTTAAGTTAAGTAGTATTTAGTTAAGTAACACCGTGGAGGATGGACGGGTCTTTACCTTTGTATGCGATCCACGGCCCGATGTGTGGCGTTTTATGTAAGACTATAAATACTCTCTACCTCCCAAGGAAGAGAGTTGGAGCTTAATAATATCTTTCACTTTCTCTCACTAAGTTCCCTAAACCTCTAACTTTCTCTCTCTAGAATTCCATCTATATGCTACCTTGTGTTAATGTTATGATGTGTATGTGAAAAGTTATATCTTACAATTGGTATCAAGAGCCATGGTTAGATCATATCTTGCACATCTTTGGATTTCTAGTGGTTTTTAGGTGGTTTTGAGTTTGAAAAAGTTTAGTGGTTTTTGCATCATTTGATTGATTTCTAGTGTTAAAGTTTTGATTTTGGTTGTACTTTTGTGTTTAGAATCATCACAAGTGTTTAGGTTTTGATCTAGAAGGTTTGAATCATAGTGGTTGGGTTGTTTTGGATTGAAAAGTGGTGTTTATGTGTTTTTCATGCTAGCGACTTGAGCGGAAAGTTTCTTGGTAGCGACTTGCTTCACATTTTTGTAGCGATTACAGGTTTGGAGCTAGACTTACCTAGCGATTTAATACAAGTAGTGGACTCTCCACTACGGGTAGCGACTTGTGGTAGCGACTTGGTCTGTAGCGAGTTGCTCTTTAGCGACTTGTATTCCTAGCGACTTAGTAGCGAATTCTTGCCAAAATTTCGCTAGCGACTTGAGGTTAGCGAGTTACTACTTAGCGACTTGCATTTGTCTAGCGACTTGGGACTCTAGCGACTAAGTGGTGTAGCGAATTGGCGTTAGCGACTTAGTGCATTATCTTCTAGCGACTTAGTGCATTATCTTAGCGACTTGGTTCAAGAATTCTTAGCGACTTGTTGACTTTTCGACAAAACTTCAGCGGCTATAACTTTTGATCCGTAACTCCGTTTTCAGCGTTCTACCCATCAAAACGACCGTGAGAATGAGGAGAATGTCACACGAATGACGGGTAAACCGAGGGGCTAATCCGCTTCTGAAGTTATTGAGGTTTTTATGTTTTAGACCTAAATTTCTCGGAAAATGGGCATAAACCAATCAAATCTCAACCAAACAACATCTCTGCTTATCCTACAAACAATCATAAGTCCTAACACATAATTGTCTATCATTGTGATCGATCCATCGATCATCTTAACACATTCCATTGGTCATTGCTAGCACGGTTTGGTCTTGATTTAAGTAAAATCCCGCTAAAGATTCTATTTCTCGGTTTAAATCATAGACTTGTAAAATCGATGCATTCTACCACATCATGTCTTACTCTACTGACCGTGATTTGAGAGTGCTTAAATTGTATGATGTTGTGGACAACAATGATAAAGTATGCTACTGAGCGGTTAAAGATGTTTGAATTGAATGAGGATGTGAGATCTTCATGTTACGAGTACAATGAAGAATGCCACGCAAATGGAATCACGACATTGAGCCATATCAGCTACTTCATCTGCACCTCATACAAAGCTGTTATCCATAGGTGGGGATCGAACATGTAGTGCTCTTTTCATGAGGACTTACCTACATTGACAAGAAGCTTGCATTGAACTTAGAACACTAAAAGCGCAACTTACCAATAAAAGAGGTTCAAAAGGATGGTTCGGTCAGTGACTCTTCAAGTAATCTACAAACAATTTCACCATTCATCGATGGGGAATATTGATTCGATCAACTTTATTTGGAATTTCCTTCAAAAACATCTTGGAATGGAAATTGAGGAATTCATGAGACATTTATCAACTCATGGATAATGTGAAAAAGTACATTGAAGAATCTGCTCAAAAGAATGAAATCGTGAATGAGTGTCAGTGCGAGTTGAAAGATTGTTGTGATAAGTTGGGTAATGTATATGTTGAAGAATCTGGTGTTGCTGAATGCGAATGTCGGTGACAACAAAAATGATAGTGGATAATGGAAAAATGGAATCTTCGTGCTCAAATTCACAAGAGAGTGAACCGGAGACACAACTGTGAAGTTAATGCAAAGGCGCTCCATGGAAGCCGGATGTACCCAAGATAGAATGCACCGTCCCGGCTTGTGCATGTCAATGCTCGGGTAAGTTGCATGGATGTTCTGCTTTATACCTAGTTGTGCATCTTCTACTCAAAATGATGATTATGAACGCATGAGTCGCGTTGCATTTGTGCACGATGATTCCCTTACTGCTTGGAAGCTTAACATATATAAGGATCGGGGATATTGTAGTAGTTAACAGTTAAACTCCTTACAAGAAAAGCTTTCTAAAAAGCGCTAGCTTAAAAAAACACGAACTTCAAGAAAATGTTAAAATGCTTAAGCAAGAATTCAATGCTAAGGAATCAAAACTTTTGAATGATTTTTCCAATCTAAAAACTTTGAAAAACAAGCTTGAAAATAAGTTTTATGTACAAGGGAATACCATTGATTTGCTCACATGATCACTAAGCATAGAGTCTTAAGCGATAAGCATAGCATTCCCCTTGTTGAGAACCTAATCGAGTAATTAAAAGGCTAGAAATGCTCATAATGCTGTATGATGGTAATGAGATCCTTAAGCCTAGGCAAACCTAGTTGCGGAGTGCAGAGGAAGATAAGAAATCAGGATGAAGTCACTAGGGAGAAAATGAATAAAGCTAGAAGATCGAGTGTAAAAGAACAAGATAACGATAAAACCCATGATTACACTAAGGAAAATTGGATATCCTTAAACATGTTTAAGCCTCGGACTCTATTGACCCCTGAACAAGTGTTACGGAAAAGGATATGGACTTGCAAAAGTTGAAAATCTTGTTGAAAAGAATCCCCTTGTAGGAAATTCCTAAAGCGTGTGTATCCTCCAAATACACCAATGCATTTAGTTCCTAGAACTATTGCCACTAAGAGCAAGACCTTAATCAATCAATATGTTATTCTTCAACTATTTACCGATTTTGAGAAAACTTGTAAGAAAAGGATCACACTGCTTGGGATAGCGGGAAAGGGGTTTTGAGCAAATGAAAGAATGTTATTTAACTGAGGTCATGCCTTTCTTTAAACAACCAAAATATCATTTTGAGAGTCTTAAAAAGGGGATAAAATGAGATATTAAAGAAATGGAAAAGGAATTTGATGCAATGGTAGTTGAAGTTAGTGATTATGAGTGTGCACTAAAATATAATGAGATTGAGAGGAAGAACTTGCATACCTTAAATGAGACTCTTATTACTGAATGTGTTGCTCAAGATATCTTTTTCACCACTTCAAATTGCTCTATTAATGCTTCCAAATTTCATGAACTATCTGTGGCCCTGAAAGTCTCCCATGATCGTGTCATTGAGCTTGAAAAATCTAATTCTAAACTAAAGCGAGAAAATTGAGCGGATGATCACGACAATTTGGTTAAACATTTTTCTAAACTAGAAGTTGAGCATTTTAATTTACAACTAAAATATCAACATCTCAAAGAAAATGTCAAAACTTCAAATATCAAGACATCTTGGATGCTCGAGTTTGATGAGTTTTTCAAATTAACAAACGTGATGAACAGATTCAAGCTCATTGCAACACGATCAAAAAGTTGAAAGCCCAAATCTTTCAATTAAAGGGTCAAAGCGAACAATATGTTGAGGCTCCCAAATGCCTCCTCCTTTAGATTCTCGAGAATCTCAAACTTTTCATCTTCAAAACTTGGTTAATGCCTTACAAAAGGAAAACAAGAGTTTTCTAGAGAAAATGAAAAGTTAAGCGACACTTTAAAGAGTTATATGATTCAATGAAAGTCACACGTGACCAAAACAACGAAAAAATAACGTCTTTACAAAAAGAAATTGAGAATCGAAGTCGAAATGGGAAGCTGCCACTTGTTTTCAATAAGAATGTTGTCTCAAAGTCACCCTTAGATTGCAAATACACTGTGGCAGTTAAATATATTCCTCCTCATCTTAGGAATAATGAACATGCTTTTCATGACTCCTGTGCTCACCTTAAGGATAGTCTAGAATGTCTCAGTGAGATTGTCGAAGAGGATTTCATTAACAAACCTCTTGATAGAGAAATAAGGTTTGCTTGCCTCCGAGGCCAAAGCGATCTCAAGAGCTGCTTGAATGTGTAATTGCAACATGTCCAAAACCCTTAGGTGAAAAGGCAAAATTTGTGAAGCCTTGTTCTATGCCTAGTGCCAAGCAGGAAATCCGTTCTATGCCTAAAGCCAAGCATGTGACCCTTGATATGCCTTGTTCCATATCTAAATTCAAGCAAGCAACTTGTGATGTGCCTCCTAGAATTTCAAATCCCAGCACTTCTAGACGAGGTCGCGAGAAAGTAGTGAAGCCATGTAATGTTCCCATCGTTACTTCTCTGAGATGTTAAGATTGACACTAAAGTTAGCAGGTCAAAACCTATAAGCTATGCAAAGAAGGATAGGATTACATAAACTAAAGTGATCATGATAAGGAAGTGAAAGAACACCATAGGGACAAGAAGTTTGATTTGAACAAAAAAATCGTGTTAGTTCTAGTATTAGCTCTAAGCTTACTAAAATTAATTGAGGCCTTATCTTTACGCAAAACATGCAAAAATGTTTAATTTAGGTAATCATGATAAATGTGATGTGTTATTTAGAGGTCTAAGATTCATAACAGTTAAGAAAGTTTGGAGAGCGAAAGCAGTTAAGCAATCACGGGAAACCTACGGGGAAGGTTTTTACCAATGTAGGATTTCGATTGGAAATAACGAGGTCGAATATTCACGAATGGCAAACCTTGCAACTAGACCACTATGCCTAGAGTAGTGCTGTTAAGGTTTGGAAATAGCTGGTAGAATAATCCCATTAAGCGCAAAATGTCCCTCGACTAAGTCGATGCTTCTACTAGTT
>OU343225.1:259093836-259129289 GCA_910596185.1 Chrysanthemum makinoi
GATATTTTATACTATGCTTAACATCTTTAACTGCGAAATATCATGAACGATAAACCCTTCTTTCGATGGAAAGATGTCATTATCCAGAAAGTGTGAGCATGTCGGTCCAAAAGTCACAACATCACATGAAGGCAACACAACAAAAGAGTGATCAAAGTTCTTTGTGGTGATGATCTCGAAAGCTTAAAGATCATAAGATGTGGATCGACTCAAAGACCTCCAGCGAAAGTACAAAATGTTCGACTTTGAAGAATCAGCGCTAAACACAAAGATGTAGATGTTGAAGAATTAATGTCTGACTCAAGGCCGAAGATTAAATAGAATGCTAGGATTGAAATGTAAAAAGCATGGGGTGACACTCCCTTAGGAGATTGTTAGGAATTGAAAATTCCATAGTAAAGTGTCGGTCACCCCAAATATTATCTAGCATAAGTTAGCTCGTATACATATCGTTAGTTACTTTATTTGTTAGTTATTAGCGTAGTTTAGTTTAGTGCAACACCGTGGAGGAAGGGCAGTCTTTACCCTTTGTATGCACGATCCAGTCCGACGGGGAGGCGTATTAGTTGTAAGTATAAATACCCCTTCATCCTTGGAAGGTGGTGCTCTCATAATCTAACCTTTCATTTTTGTATTACAAGTCTCTAACAAGAACACCCTCTCATATCTTTCTCTCTCTAAACCATGGCATACTTGATTCATCACCAACCAAGGCCACCCGAATCATCATCAACACAATATTTAAGATCCTACACTTTATAATTACAAAAATAATTTGTATAATTTATTTTTGTAAAAAGGTTTTGTCATATTTATAAAAATTGTGAGGTTTGAGGACAAAATAATTTCTTTAATCACTTAACTAGTTTGGTAACTTGTTTGTGCATACCTTAGGTGATTCAGGACAGGCGATAGAAAGATGTTGATGTATGCATTGATAATTTAAACAAACAAGTAACTTGTGCACTTTCGCTATGTATTACAGGTCATGTTTGTCATCATTAAAATGAAGGGCGTTGTATAGATTAAGCGTCGTAGCGTTTGCACTAACATAAACCCAGAAGGCGGCGTCAGGCTTACAAGTTGATGCGTGCACCCAAAAGACTATATATATATATATATATATATATATATATATATATATATATATATATATATATGTATATATATATATATATATATATGTATATATATATATATATATATATATATGTATATATATATTCGCATTATTTTCATTATTGTGTGTAAAACTTTGGACTATCAAACCTAGGCGAAGTTTGCGACTTTTGTAGCCTTTGGCCATTTGAAGACCTCATGTTTTTAAAAGATAACTTTTAATTAATCATTCAATCATGTCTATGTGTTATTGTTTGATTTATTTATGTGCTTCTCTTTTCATTACCATGCTAGGCTAAATTAATTCATATTTGCTTAGGATTGCATGAAACTTAATTACTGATTGTTATGCTTTCATCTCTTGTTTAATGGATGTACGTTAGGAGTTGAAAAACTGGCTAGGGAAAACTATACTAGCTTGAATGTCCACTAAAATGTAACTCGTTAATAATTTATGTCTTAGGTTGATTAATGGGAGGTGAGTATTTAATGTGTAGGCTAGTCGATAGGTGTGCTTGAAAATCCGAGTAAACATCGTACACTGAGAATAGTCCTATAGACGTGAGGCCTGACCATCCCAAAATAGGAAATTAGGAATATTCAACATCACATTAGACAAGGACGTGACAATTCGACAACACAATAGGATATAACTAGGGATTAATAAAATTCTAAGTAAATACACTTTTCCTCATATAAAAAGTTCACCACCACTTTACTTTTCACGTTATTTTATTTTCTAGCATTTTAGTTTTAATAAGAGTTTAAAACCAACCTCTCTAAAATACCCAAATTTTACTTGCTTTCTAAAAAACATAAAAAGACCAAAAATACTCTTCCCTCAACCCTTAGACTTAAATCGTCATCACTTCGAGCCTACCTCACTATTCCCCTAGAAAACGATTAATACCCTGTGTCTTGCATATACTATACTACAACGGTTAGGTACTCTTCCTAGGAGGATTGTAAAACTTGGTGGCTTTGCAAAATTCTACATCAGCGACTTTAACACAAACAAGACCGAATCGAACGAACTCAAATTGAAAACACAATCACTTCTTTATTGTCATGATCCACAATCATTTCACACATACCTATCATTATGACTTCTCAAATGGCTTTACTATGACTTCTCGGACATTAATGGTTCCGATATTCGTCCACCCATGCTCTCTCGTGTCACTTATACTCAATGGGAAAGTCGTATGAAGTGATTCATTGAGGAAAAACCAGATGGTGAATTAACTGGGAATATGAGAAATTCACATCCGTGCCTGAGGAGACAATAGAATAATACTATCTAAAGTTTCCAAGTGTGGTAAATGAATTAAACAAGAAAAAAAAATCACAATTGCTCCATATATTGAACATCATATTTATGCTTCATCTCAACTTGAATAGAAGCGTTTGTCCATAAGTAAAGCAATCCAAGAAAATACATGATGATAACTTCCATCAAATTTTTGATATCTTGAATCAGAATCAAGATGATGCTAATGATGTAAGAGCTTGAGAGACAAAAACATGATCCACCAACATTGATGTCAAACATCACGTAAGCTCGGGAAAATTTCAATGTACTTAAAGTTTTAATCAGAAATTAAGCACGATTTATATCATCATGAAATTTTCTAAACATCACATTTGCATGTCAATTGGCATATGCATGATCAACGCAGCTTGAGCATTCATAGATATACCGTTGTGATCGAGCGAAATTCCCCACGATCGATAACCTTAAAATACGTAGCGAATCTGAAAAATTTTGTAAAAAAATACGAATTAAATTATAATAAAATGTATAAAATTAGTATTGGGCCTCGAACTTATTGGACTTCATACCACCTCGCACCCAACCCGACATGTTATTGGGCCTCTAACGGCCAAGCCCACACCATACTTTTGTCATTGGGCCTCGTCTCCATTGAGCCCACACACATTCTTAATAGGCCTTGGGCCTAACCATATTACGATCCAATACAAGAGCCCAGCGCACCCTTAATTATTTCTTCGGACCTAGCTACGAGCCCAACACCCAAAATTAGTAAAACTTGTAAGATTAAAATGTTATTGCTTGTGTGAGCTCATAACCGGTCAAGAAGGAACCAAGCCAAACTAAACTTGAAACCCTCCCTTTGGATCCTAAATATGTCATGCAAACATGGACAAGAGGGGACAAAAGCACCATGTTTAGCCACCCTAAATTATTATTTAAACACCTAAAACCCACCAAGACCCCCTTGACCACCCTTTGACCTTGTGATCCAATGTGTAATGTGTCCCTTATGCTATCAATTGATGAGACTAAAGCTTGAGCATGCTCCAAACCGGTTGCCACCCTCCCACGCCTCAAACAAAACTAAGACCAAGTTCAAAGTATCACATTCCTAATACTTCTAAGACTAGGTAACCTAAGAGTTTAATAAAGGAAGAACCATACTTATTCTCTCTTATAAACACACGACACACACTCATACACAAGGCAAACTCACCAAAAACTCACTCTCACTCATAAACCGTTCGCTGTGAACATCAAGGAGAATCAAAGGGGTATCGCATAGGAAGCAAGCTAGGGAACTCGAGTAAAATATTAGTTTGGGTGACATTATAAGGAGAACACGGGGTTAGAGCTTGAATCATCATTTCATCATTCATCTCCACTCATAACGAGTGATTGTAAGTAAACCTCATTTCATTATCAACTCGTTAGAACACACCAGATTATCACACGATAAATATGTTATACACACTAAATGATATGTTAACTCTTATATGTACATGCGTAAGAAAATGAAATATTCTACCCTCGGCATGCTATTGCTTTCGTTGTGCCTTGTGATCACACTCACATAAACACATGTTAACACTAGCCTAAAACGTTTAGAACACAACACGAACACATAATTAGCACTCGTACACTTTGTAAAACCAGCATAAGGCCAAATGGGCCTAAAGCCCAACTACGAGCCCATAAGCCTAAACTAAGTCTAAGTAAAGCCCAATCCGGCCCAATAAGTCAATAATAAGCCAATAAGCTATAAAAAGAAGTTGGAAATAAGTTGTAATCGTTTTGCAAGATTTAGTTTTTCAAAAATGATTTTCGGACTTGTTTTGCAAATATATATGAGTCCTTGAGTGAAATGGTAACATTTTCAAAAGATCAAGGGATTATTTGTGAAAAGTATTTCATATGAAAAGTCAAAGAACATTATGGTCATTTTAGAAAGTATAAGGAGTAAAACTTACGTGCATGCATGCGTATGAAACACAAGGACCAATGTTGTCATTTGCTTAATCTAGTTATAAATAAGTTTTGGGTGAAAAGTGTCAAATTAGAAAAATGAAGGTTTAAAGCGTATAAACATAACTTGGAGAGTTTGTTTTAAATAGCAGATTTACCAAGGGTAAAGCTATCAAAGCGAAAGTTTTGGTATAAAAATATAATCGGGTATAAAGTGTCATTTTCTCAAACTTGGATGACTAAACTCGTACTTTTCGTAACTTGAGGGTAAAAAGTGTAAATTCAGGAAAAGTTTAGAAAAACTTATAATCTTAGCGTAACTTCGTAAAAATGGGTATTTTGATTATATGAATGTATTATTTTCGGATATCGATGAACATATTTCATATCTCTATATTATATATAACAGGAGGTATTTGGCATTAATGCCACCTCAATGCCAAATAATCAAATTTCATGCCACATAAGCATTTTTTGTCCAACTAAGCAATAATTTTTTAATTTAATTTGTTATTTTGTAAATTTCGGATTTTATTTAATTATTTTCGAAATTTAAAAAAAAAAAATGAGTCTTGTAAGGATTGAACCTTAGTTTAAATTTTGGTTTACCGCTTAAGCAACAAGTTATTTGGATAATTATGTTGCATATTATAATCTATAAATGCCTATAAAGGCATGTAATTAATATTGAGTTTTTCCTTTATTTATGGCAATTATATTTGAAGATTAACACCCTCAATGCCAATACATATCTTTAACCTTAAATTTATTTCACGAGTTTTTTTAATTCCTAAAAACCTAATACCACTCATTCTTCTCAGCTTTTTTTCAAAAACCTATAGATCCTTATGTCGAGCATATTGTTTTTTTTTCGAGAGATGTATCTTTGTTGCATGGCCAAAGCATGGTTCTTGAGAATTGAGATATTAAATTTTTAAAAATTATCTATGGTTCATTCATAATATATCTTCTCAAAACCTAATATCCTTTTATATTGATGAAAAGAGGTAGTAAAACGGATCATAATTAGCAAATCTATTGTTTACTTGTGGGGCGTGGACTTGTCTATTCAATGTGCATGGAAAGTTTATCATTTGGAAGAATCAGTCAAAGTATGTTATATATTAATCTTGTGGCCTTTATTATTAGTATATCACAAGTTGTAATCTTAAAGCGAGTCATATATCTTTGCACGTATATTAGCTATTTACTACTGCATGGAATAGATGCTATATTGCCTTGGTTGACGAAGTTCCACAAAAGAACTTCCTATAAATAAAGTTAGGTGTATGATGAGTAAATAAGAAAATCTCTTTAGATATATCTGAAACGTTTCTTCCAACGTCGCAACTTATTGTTCGACTATCAATTTTATAGCATTGCTTTACCTTAAAAATTATATGTGCAGTGTATTTTAATTTGACTCCGCCTATGTACATATCGACATTTAATTTTAGGATTTCCATACCGTTTACTATTGATTGGTATAAATAGAAATTGCAGGTACCACTCCAAACTTTTATCTGTTTTTAAATTTGATTATTTTTTCCTCAATTTTGTCTTTTCTGCAATTTGTCAGTTTCAGGATGGCTATAGAGATTGTTCTAAATGGAAATGTGTACTTTGGTGATGTCAAGGGAAGGATTCCCCATGGCAGAGGTAAATACACATGGTCAGATAATTACGATCTGAGGCGATTGGGAAGAAGAAAAATGGCTGGGGTTGGACGGATCACTTGGTCATGGAGGCAAGTTATGATGGTAAATATGCTTGGTGTAATGGTAATATGTATATTGGAAGTTGGAAATCTGGATCGATGTGTGGTAGAGGTCGCGATGAAATGGGCGAATGGCGTCTGTTTGATGGTTATGGTTAAATGTGTTAATATAGAACCTCTAATCTATAAGCACAAATGCATGCTAGGACCTAGATGACTAAAGAGTTTGCATATTTGTACACGACCTAAGGAAGAATATTGAAAACGGAGTCGATCTTGGATTTCGCACTGATGACCAATGTGAGTCAGTTATTTTAATATTTTACTTAAACACACTGAGAGTAATTTTTGCTCCGATTCGCCGGATGTGGAGAGACGTTATACACAATGTTTTGAAACCGATTGACCCGCCGGGTTAACCGTTTGGGCCGGTTTCGGGCAAAAAAGCGGGTCAAAATAGGGTTTCTAAAAGGGTTAACGGTTAGACGCGGGTTTTAGTGACGGGTCCCGGCTTCATTCGAAAGGCGAGGTTTAGTTTCAATTTTTTTTTATAAAAACCGGGTTGACCCGGATTGACCCGGTGGCCGAATTGGTTGACCCGGTTATTTTTTTTATATATGTTTTCTAATGAAAACCGGGTTGACCCGGCGGTCGAACCGGTTGACCCGGTGACTCGACCGGGTCGATTGTAAACCCGGGTTTCAAAACGGTTATACAGTCAAATTTTATCAGTTAAATACTCAAGAAGATAGGATAAAACTTAATTTGGGAGATATGTTTATTGAAAAAAATGTGATTGTGACCAAAGAAATAGATACAAGTTGAATATAATCATGGAACAATTCTATAATTCTGCCTTATTCATTTTCTAATTGCCTTGATTGGTAATTGAGGTAAATCTAATTACTTTATGTAGGTTGGAAAAGTGTTACGAGTACCCAAAGTTAAGAAAGATGAGACCAGTTGTGAGGAACTTTCTTCATATTTATGTGAACATGAATGCCTCCTATGGAAGGAAGATTGCAATCTTTTATTAGCTCCGACAAGAGAAATTGCAAAACACTTGTACTTGCAATATGTAATGTGTCCGCTATTAGGTCCCAATCATGTCGATGCTGGGGTATGTTTTAATTGTTTTATTCCTATTTGAACATAAAGTCCAAGTGCTCTAATGTATTTAGGAAAATGTTTGTCATGTCTATCGTATTTTAGCTCAAGATGTTTGACATTGAGTTTAATAATTCTGCCAGATTCGCATTCTTGTATCAATGGATTTCCTCAAGGCAGTAGAGAGAAATACTCTTTCTCAACGTCCTTCATGGAGAGTTGATCAGCCAGATGTCAATACGCAGTGCGATTATGCACTACTTATATCTGATCATTCGGTTTTTCCTCAGCGTAAGTACTAACTTCATGAATTTATCTTGAAATATGTTGTTATTCGTAGCTTGAAGGTGGAAACATTTGTTGAAGTATCATGCTTATGGACACCAAACACAATTTAGCTTGGACACCACCCTATGCTTCCTCGAGTAAAGAATGCACACCCGCAACCACATCCACCAGCTTAAAAAAATTAAAACTCAAAACCTATATTATAAATAATCATTAACATCCTTAGAGTCCTTCCTTCCTACACTAATACTTCAAGAAGCTCTGGTTTCTTTGCATTTGCTTTTTCCACCCCATTGCCACCAAGTAGCGCCTGCTAAGAAAGAAATTCATGGTACTCGATCCACCATTTCTGGAAGTTCAACTATCGCTATCCTTTGACTTAGTGCATAGGTAATTTAGAGGATTTAACTGATCATGAATGCCTAATCTTATAAAATTGAGATTGATCACTATCTGTTTCTTAAAATGGTTAAAAAATAACATAGTTTCACATAGTTCCTGATTGAAACACCATATTTTAACCCCCATGCTATCTATGAATGAAAATACAATATTACCATTCATATGCTACAATCAAATCTTAAAGCAACCACATATACTAAAACAGCTCTATATACAAACCACGAAAAAAATACTAATGCGGCTTCCATTAAGCCTAAGTGCCATGCTGAAGAAAGAGTCTTTGGTACAGATTATGGTACTCATAATCTATTGACGGTAATGTCGTGAGTCAAATGAGGTACATCTAAAACAGTGATCTCTTCTTATTGGTAAAGTTTGTGGAGGACCAAACTTTCTATAGTTAATGTAGTAAGACTACATCTAAAACAAATTTTATGAATTTAAGAGACCAAAGAGAGCCTTCTGTTTATTTAAATTATTTTAACTTCACTAGACTAGAACTCACATATGCATACTACCTAGACCCTTGATTAAGTTCATTTGAGGAATATATAAAGCCCTTCAAAGGTCAATGCTTCTTCTATCCTGAGGAAGGAAATAGCTTGAAGCTAGAATCATATGTCAAAACCAACTCAGACCTTACTATCAGGTCTCAGCAATACATCAATGTGGTTCAATTAGAAATGTTGCAATAGAAGACTTATTACAATACAAAAGGTTCAGGGGTCTAGATCAGAACAAGTGTGGTATGTGTTTTTGTTAACAAATTAGGCGTGTCAACTGATAGGCAGACTAGCAGATGCACTTTGACGGGTTTAATCTGTTCAGAGAATGTTTTAGTTATCAGTTTCTGAATCCGTTAACTTTATGCAAGTATATCATCAGTATGGGTGTTATAGTAAGGTGCTTTCTTTCATTTACATGATCGTGATGCTTTACGATCAAGCATATAACCTGGTGATGCCTGGCCCTGCCCCTTATTCGAGTTTTTGGTCCCAAATCTCCCTTTTAATTGCCTGCTGAAAATAAAATCAGGATACTTGAAAGTGAAGGTTATGCAATAATCTTACACGTTCCATGAGATTATGCATTTCATTATTCTCGTGATTTTGCTTCAGGCTGGTCCAGTGACTAGAGAAGAGCTTGGAAGGGCCACTTGGACTGTTATTCACACTCTTGGGGCTCAGGTATTATCTTGATAGTTACTTGTGATAATTCTTGGATATTGTGTGTGCTTTTAGAGAAAGAAAGTTACGTTTGTGTTTTTGTGTATATATAAAACGCTATAAAGTTAAGTGATCATGAGTAAAAAAAGTTTGAAATTAACTTAGGTTCACAGTGACACAGAAACAAACACTTCGCTGATCCTTTATAAAAGGTGCAACTTTGGATCTTGCTGCTTTTATATAAGATATATTAAGTATGAAATTAACTTAGGTTCACAGTGTGGTCGTGTTATACTGCACCAAAGTTTATGGGTGTACATTAACATTACCAACTCAGTTTTATATGAAGTCAGCACCTGTCACTATTAACATAATGCTAATGTGGTAAACTGGTAATTGGTACTACAATGCACACCCATCTTTGAAAGAGATGGGGTTGCAATCTTAAAATATGTTGCTTCTATGTATACTTTAAATTATCAAGAGTTATTCTAATATATATAGATTTACTATTAAATATATATAGATTTACTAATAACCTAAAGTTTCTCCCTTTCACAAAAATATTGATGTCATTCAAGTGCAATAACCTCCGATAATTTCATAGATTTATGTATACTATTATTTTATTGTATACATAAAATACGAGACGTCATTAGGGAATGCACTTATTGCTTTGTATGCAAAATGTGGGGTTTTAGATTGGTCATTGAAGGTTTTCCACATGATGAAATTCAAAGACGTTGTTTCTTGGAACTCAATGATTTCTGCTCACGTATGGACTGTTAGTGGTGGTACCACAGGTAGCATCTTTTATATGTTGTTGCCATGGTCTGGTGCAAGAGCAAATGGCTTCTATAAAGGTAAGTATCTCCAAATCCCAAATACTTTATGCATATGTAAATGTGTATAGCCGGTCACCCAAAATAGTGGGACTTGAGTTTACAAAAACTACATGCAGACAGTAGTGGTCAAACTCATTAGGAGTGGGACTAATGTTTTTGACTGTATGGCAGAAAAAACGCTCTTGGAAAGCAAAACAATAAATTGTTCCAGATGCCTATAGCGAAACCAGTTAATCATCCCAAAAAATCTATCTCAAAAAATCTTTAGATGGTACTTGACTGAGGAATATCAGGATCTGTAGCATTTAATCATCCCAGAACCTCTATAAGCTTTAATCATCATTTATTAGTTATATATTGTCATGCCGAAACAAGTAATTTTTTGTTTGCCACCGTAGGATAAGAAGATAATGAATATGAAGTGTTTTTATTCATAAAGTGCTTAATTTTGAGTTGATGTTAATATTTTATCATTGTCAAATAGATAAACAAGAATCTGATAAAGCATCAACTATATTTCAAGGATGGAAAACGAAAATACACCATCAAGTGGTATTTTAAAAGCAGTTGGTATCGATGAATCTTTGCAAGCTGATATACACCAGCAAGAGAGTGAATCAGATGTGCAGGATTGTGAATCAGATGGGCAGGGGTGTGATTCAGAGTCTTCACAGGAGAATGCTGGTCATATGTGCAGTCTCGACTTCATAGCCATTTGTAGTTCTTTTTCTTCTGTTCTTCACTTCTGATAATTTACTAGAACATTGGAAATCCACGAACTCGGTCTTACGTGATCCTGTTTAAAATACTGTGGTGCGCAGGTGATGCTTCTTGAAATCAAAGAAGAAGATAAGACTGCGGGTCAAGCATTGCATACTATCTCTAGAGGAATACAAGAGAAAGTATGCAACTCTTTATTTACTTTGTTTGATCATTTTACTTATGTTTTAAGGTTGTTTGAATATATTTAAATATACTTTAGTAACTTTTTATGGTTGTGAAGGGTCATACACAGACAAAAAAAGGCAACCCGGATGGCAATGGGGATTCCTTTCAAATTCTACATAATCTTAATGAAGGTATGTTCTTTTTTTATAAGTTACACGTTACTTTTGTTGAGTTAATCAAGACCTTATGCTATTTATAATTACCGAAGATATTTTGCAAATGGACTCTACACGTAAAATGCTTTTATTGATGCTGCAAATGCGTATAACGTATTTAGTATCACTTGAAGTGTTGATGACTAAAAGAGAGATCTTACGACTTTATTTGCTCAAACCTGCCATGAAACAACATGTATTCATTTGTTTTAATTTATATATAATATCAAGAGTTGCATAAAACATGTTCAGTTCAATGTGACAGCATGGAATATCATATTGTTGACTTAGTATATACTATCAAATTTTATTGGAAAAATCTGATGAGGTGGGTTATTTTTTTTTATGAGGCTATTACGTTGAGCTTTTATATATTTGAATAAGTACATAGGATAAATTTGATAAGTACTAAAGAAAGTTTTTGAAAAGGTCAAACCGGTTAAATAACTAAATCGAACCTGATGTCGTCTTTTGTTGACTTGCTGCTGTAAACATGGTTTCATGTTGTCAATTGAAAACTACCTTGAATCATAAAAAAATATTTGACGGGTTTTATGGGAAAAAAAATCACAACTACATTTGAATAAGTTATGGCGTAGGTGCAAGACATCAAAAGCACAGCAATCCGATCCTTGAAACAATTTACAAGAATTTCGGTAAAATCAACAAAGGGACTACTATTGTCTAATAAACCTTACCAATCCCATTATCCTCTTTCTACCACTTCTTCCGAAATCAGTGGCAAAGAGCGAGATTACAGTTTGGCGGTTTGGTTTAAAAATTATGGTAATCTGCATTACCATAATTATGAAACACAAGTTGAGTTATGGTACAAAGATCATTCAATATGGCAGCCAAGATAAAAACTTCAGGAAAAACTTAAGTACTAAAGAGGGATAGAAACTGTTGCAAGCTTCTCAATGCTACTTATACACAACAGCTGGCGCAATTGCTGGCTTGCTCTTTGTGTCTAATGAAAGGGTTGCTTTTTGCAGTGATAGGTCAATCAAAACATATTCTACGACTGGCAAGCTGCTAAAGTTCCAATATAAGGTATGAAAACCTCAAACGTATTCTTATATTGTGTACATTATTTGACCATTTTTGCATTTGACATGATGAATTTTATGTGTAGGTTTCGATTCCGTTAGGGAAGATTAATGAAGTAAGAGAGAGTCTGAACATGATGCCACCATCAAACAATTACGTGGAGTTGGTGACAGTTGACAATTTCAGCTTCGACAGTTATCATGGTTTCAGTTCCTGTGGGGTTTGTAGTATGCTATGTGAAAACTTTTAGCTTTACATTTGTATTTATATGAGGTATGTGACTGATTTATGAATGATTGCTGCATCATTGTGACATTGTGTAGTAATTTCAAACTAAACCTTGCAACCAAGCCTTTAAAAGTTAATAAGAGTTATTAACTTAGCAATAACAATTAAGAGGAGTTATTAATTTAAGCCAACAAAAGTAGCCTCAAGTTGTAAATGTCAAATTCTTGCAGAGTAGTTTGTAGTTGTGTGTATGATCATACAAACATCATAGGCATGAGTTATTAAAAAACAGTTTTGGTGAAACTCATTAAGTATACATCTATACATGCCATTGATTACAAATTAGAAGTGTAGCTCATATGGTAGAGCACTCGCATGAACACGCCTTCTTTCCCTATAGTCAAATGTGTCAACAAAATTCATGAGCTTATGACCCTTTCTTTCAACATGTACACTTTCCAACCATTTTTTTTTACCATCCTTCTTTCGCTATATAAAAATATGTCAACGATATTTATAAGTCATGCCCACCCATTGGGCGGGCTTTGAAAACTAGTATGAATATATATATATAAAATCCGATAAAACGCACGGGGAAGCTAAACAAGTTAAAATACTTAACAAATCTATTAAGATAACAACGAGAGAAAAACATTTCACTTATGCGTAAGTAAGGATCATTAAATAAGACAATGTAGCACGTAAATTAACTTAAAACGTTAAGCACGCATGCATACTATTGGATTGGACAATCCAATGATCTATTGAACAAGAATATTCAATGCTCTATTATTTTGGTCGCTAATCAAAATGCTCATTTCTTGAGACTCGCCATCTCATTATTTTTAGGTTTCGGTTTGGAACCTCCGCTACATTATGCTTGATCTGTTTGTGCTTGTTCATATCATCAAGGTGAGTTCCTAGCCTCGCTTTTACTTTATTTTGCAAACCCCGCGAGGGAGATACATGCTCTAAACTAGAACACAAGGTTTTCATAAATGCTCTCCTCTTGATTATTGATGCTGCCTAAGTATTTAGCCATAAGTCCCCGATCATGAACCATTAGTCACAGCAGTGAAGCGAGATATAGTAAATAGTACTATGGGGATTAACGACCCGTTTTGGTTATAGAGAAATAACGGTACCATATTTGAATTTCTTTAGGTAATTGGCTATTACCTCCTTTGGGGAACACACTTACATTACCTTGGTAATTCGGTGTATCGGTTGAGTCTTGGTTTCATGAGCTTAGCGCATAATTATCTGTGATTTTTCTTATGATATTGTTAGTTTACAATGATCATGCTCTTATTCTTGTGTTCAACTATTTCAAACCTATTGATTTCACTCAACATTTTTGTTGACCCTTTTAAGCATGTTATCTCGGTGTCGATGAAGATTATGACCAAGGCGGGAATGGGGCATGGCAAGGCTTATCTGGTGGTGTAAAACATAAAAGTTGTCATTTCTTTCAAACTCATGATCTTTCTTTTGGGAAAACACTTGAACTATTTACAACGTTTTGTAACAACTATGAGTTTTCAGATGGCGATAACTATTTTTAATAAAGCGTCTCTTTGTTCGTTTTCTATAATAATTAACTATGATCTCCATTCAAGTAACACCGAATTAGTCTTCGTTGTCATTAAGATTTTGGGGTGTTACGGATCCCTTCTACACCTCACAAAACCAAGCACCGTTCAAAGGAAAACATGATATGTACAAGTTGGATATGCATTATCATCATTATCATCATCATCTGTTAGAATCGATGCTCGAGGTTGTTTAGACCTTATCTATGATTATCAATAAAGCACAATAACAATGATAAACATATATAGAACGTGCGAATAATCAAACTATCATTGTTATTATTGAGGTTTCTTCGTCATCATCTCTAACAATTACATACAAACACCATAGCCCCAATACTACGTGATCAAGGTAGTACGGTTACCTAACTATAACAAGATCAAAGACCTTGGGGCTAATCAACACAAACACTATAGTCTAGGCGTTTACAACTTACTACGCCCTAGACCACAGAAAAACCTTGCGATGTTTACAATGTTTGACACATGTTAATACAAATAAGCCATAAAAACGTTTATTTATATTTTACGATCTTCTAATGTTTTGTCGATAACAAAGGTAAAATCATTTTAAACAAACAAATAAAATACGTAAATAGTTTAAGCCAATAGTTTTCTAACACACTTACGTTTTCACATAAAACACTAAAAAAAGTATAAGTGATTTAATGATTTAGTAATACATATGTACAACAACTAGTGTTTACATATTGGGCAAATATGTACATAACTAGTATGTATTATAAATGGGTAAAAACTACAACCCATGGTATTGACCCATACCCATTTGACTAGGTACATTTCACCCATTAGGTACATTGTATCTAATAAAATACCCATGGATCAACCCATAACCCATGACCCATGAACCATAACCAAAATACCCATGGGCAAAGAGGAGCGTCCCACGGATCCCTAGTTTTATACTAGAAGGATTCCTTGAGGGAGGGATCTGTGGGATCCATGGAACAGTAAGCATTTCTCCTCTATAAATAGTGAGCCATTTCTTCCTTTTGGCTTGCCACTCTCACACATACTTTCCCCAAGTATTGTAACTATCTAACCACTGATCCTAAGGGATCTTTCTATGTAGTTTGTTTTTTGTTTTTGTGTGATTCTCTAGGTTCCTCTAAAAGGCGAGATTACCACCTCTTGAAGTCGAGCAAGCTCAAGTCCATGAGTTGCCATACTTCGTCATCATCAAGATTACTGAGGTTCTCTTGTTGATAGTTCTTTCCTTCTCCATAGAAGTGTTGTGTCGAAGGCATTAGTGAAGGATGTCGAAGGAGTCAAGACGAAAGCATTAGTGAAAGATGCTTAACGTCCGTGTCAAGAGCATTAGTGAAGAATGCTAAAGGTGTCAAGACGAAGGCATTAGTGAAAGGTGTCAAGCATTGTACCAAGGGCATTGGTGAAGGATGCCTAGAAAACAAATCAAGTGGCATTAGTGAAGAATGCCTAAGTCGTATTATCGATGAGGTGCATCGTTATACATATAGTGATAGTTTGTTTCCAAGGATGTTGATATCCTTGATGGTGTTGTAATAAGGAGTGGGTCTCCTTTGGGATTAGGTGTTGTGTAGTGTTGGGTAGTAGTTCCTCCATTATAATGGAACTCGGTACTTAGCCTAGTACCGGATAAAGGGTAGGCGACGTTGTGGTAGGTGTGGTTCGCCTTGGTGAAAAGAACCGGTGGTTAGCCTAGATGCGGAAAAGTAGCGGCGTTGTGAAGGCTTCTAAGCCATAAGGAGTTGGTGTCGTGTAGTGATTACGAACTCTCGAGTAGGTGACTCTAGGAGAGTGGAGTCGAACAAGGAAGATGTCTTTGTAGTGAACCACTATAAATATTAGTTTTGTGGTTATGTGCTTCTTACTCTTCTTTCATTACACATATATATATGTATCTATCAAACGTCCAACATACACATCTAAATAAATTGACATAACTTGATCTAAATGTTTTAAAACGAAGTTTTAATTGGTAAAACTATTCAACCCCCCTTCTAGTTTTCCACAATTGGCATCAGAGCTTCGTTACAAAGTTTCTTAGAGTATATTGTACTTTAAAAACTTGATACGATCCGTGTATGTTTGAAAACTACAAAAAAGGATTTTTCAAGTCATGTTTAAAAAAATCATTATAGTGTTTATTGTTGGACAATGATAGAATGTTCTAATACTTTCCTTGTTAAGAATTCTCCATACTTGGATTTGGGCATACCAAGAAGATCATGAAGAAACTATCTAAATATTTCTTTGGTGAAAGAATGTTTAGCATTGTTCTTCTCACACATGGATCTGGAGATTCGAAGAAGATCACAAAGCATTTTCTCTAAATACTTCTTCCCTTAAGAAGAATATTTAGCAAAGGTATGATCGTTAATAATTTACATTTGTTTTATTGTTGTTAAAATCTTAGTTGTATAATTAATCTCTATTAGTAATTACTTGAGTAGTTATCTATATTAAAGCCATCATCAAGAATTGTATTCTTCGATTGATTTGTATAGACTACACTACTAATCTGTAATAATGATATCTTGGTTATTCGATAGCCTCAATCATTATTCATCACAAAGGGATTATTGACACTTCATCTATGTCAATGAATATCCATGTGAAATCTCTTATTATGATAAAATGGGATTTTATGATAATCTTTGATAAACCTCCCAAGAATTGTGACTAATTCTTAAAAAGGGAACCACGTCAAATAGGATTAGTATTAAACCTTCAAAACTTCAAATCACAAGTTACAAAGCTTAAACATCAAACTCTAGGCGTTTTAGAAATCCCAAACCAAAGTTATCAAGGAATGCTTATTGATTTGGCATCAGCCGGATCGAGCTTGAACTAGCCGGATCCCTAATGAGAGGGATCCTTGCAACAGAAGATAGCATAAGTTAGTAATGATCACTGTGGATGCTCCACAATCACTTTCCCTTCAAAGACTCACGAACAAAAACCCAATCACTGTTCACAGGAGCAATTTGATCATTTCCATCAAGCATAACAATCTCTTGTGTAAGTATAATCTTCACTACATTGTTAATTTAATTCCTTGATTTCTAGGATTACAATTTCTTCATTTTTAGTAGTTGGGTTCAAATGGGTTTATCATAATTTGTTACCACATTGTTTTCTAAGATAATCCAAATCAAAGAATTAACATTGTTAATACAAATTAAACTCATTTCTTGAATTCAATAAAAATGATTTGAGCAAAATTGTGATTGATGTACCCGGTTGGTGCAAGTTTTAAATTTATAAAAGGTTAATTACCAATATTACCAATAACACATACGAGCAAGTATACTCGTCCGTTATAGCAAGATTATGAAGGTAATTCGGGATGGATTCGCAGGGATTTGAGTGAATCTAAACACAAGTTTGAATTAGTCTATCAAAACATATAACAAAGCAAATAGATATAATAAAATTCAGATGATTAAAAACTACACTTGCTTAGACTAGTTTCATATCATAGATTAATGTGATTGTGTTAACCTGTTAACATGTTGGTTATGATAATTAGTTGGTGTACTAATCTATTGTTCTTACAAGTCAAACTTTGATCAAGAGTTTAGTTTATAAAAACAAGCATTAAGTTTAACCAATCAATTCAAGATCAATTCAAGTTTCATAAGTTTACATACATAAACTTAAACACAAAAACATCCACTTGTTCATCAAATTGCTTAAAAAATGGTCAATACAAAAGGTAACCGATCATAGACAAAAGGCTACAATTGATTCTCAACAACTAATCTTCGACCATTTAGATGTTTCCAACCAATCCAATTTGATAATCAAAAGCGTTTCTATTACAACCACACCTTAGTTCCTTTGTATAATCAAGAATAATGGGTAAAAACAATCATCCATAGACAAAATGATTATGACTAGTTGAATAACACGAAGTTCTTTAGACCCTAGCGATTATCAATTAGCCAAAATTGATTAACAAATGTCACTATGAAACTTTAGCACAATTGGATCTTAGAATCAACTTGAAATTGAATTAAAACATGTTAACACAACCACTAACTAATCATATGATAATCACATCATTTAAGCAAGTGCATAAAGAAACTAGCCACTCATAGCAAACATAAACATAAACTCAGAACTTTGAACATTAGAAAACATGATTAAAGGTCTTACAATGATGGAAATGAGATTACAAATGATGTAGTAATGATGCCTCAAGTATTGGTGATGACTTCTTGATGGTTTCACCTCCAAATGATGACTTGGACCTCAAAGTTTCACGGAACTTTATGAACGAATTTAAGCTTTGAGAGAGTAGTAGTGGTGGTAAGATAGGTGTGAGAGAAGATCTCTCAAGTTGTGGTGTGTGAAATGAGGTTGCAAAGGCCTCTATTTATACTACTTCCAAGCCTAGGGGTATTAAATGTTGAACTTGGCCTCCAAGGAGTTTAGAAGGACCTAGAAGACATGAAGGAAGGACCTAGAATCGTTTGGAACACGTTTGGAGTCTTAGAAATGGAAAATTTCTTTGAAACAGGACCTCCAACGGATCGGTTGAGCTCCAACCGTCGGTGGTGCGTGACCATTCTCCAACGGATCGATTCTGGTCTGACCGTCGGTTGGATCAAAATCCAAAAATTCATAAACATAAAAGTTGTAGATCTTTCTCTTAGCTTTCCGTGGCGTGAGCGGGGTCAAGCAATTGTATGCAAAAGTTATGGCCCAAATGGTGAAGGTGTGTCGGGAACAACGAGTCTTCCAATATATCTTCGTTTAAGCTTCTTTTCTTCATTTCTTTCTTGAACTTTATTCTTGAGTCTTTGGACCACTAACTTGATGACTTTATCTTCTCGAATATACTCCACAAGTCTTGCTTTGGTGGAAATTCTTCATACATGGAGAAATCTTCGTATTTTACTTCTTTTTTAGTCTTTTTCTCCACTTTCCGTACTTGGCTACAAATGAACTTAAGCGCTTTGATACGATTAAGCAACAAGCATATGATTATAACCAAATAACATACATAAAACATGGATAGCGCTACTAAAACATTTGGCGCTCGGTGATCAAACCCTTTCGGTTACTATTCACAATTAACACCACATTGTGGTTGTGTTGTTTATGAACAATCATGCCAAGTAACCGACAACAAGACTATCAAGATACCGCTCATTACAGACCTATGTACCATAGAAAAGATGGACTTAGCCCGGAAGATAGGAAAGCTTTTAAAATGCTCGAAAAGAGACTTTTTCACGAAGGTCGAGTAGTAGAACTATCATTTCTTGCTAACACCGACATGAGACAAGTTTTTGGAACCATTGGCTTTGATTGTTTATTGGACATATACGAACAAATTTGCCCGGTTTTCGTACTCGAGTTCTACAAGACAATGAGGATAGTTAGAAATGATGATGGGTCCATCTCGATTGTCTTCATCATAAATGAGCATGAGTACACCCTTTAAGCTAGTGGAGTTTGGAAGAATAGTAGGGGTTCCATATCAAGGTGTTTGCATGTTTTCCAATGAGTGGTCTTTGGAAGAGATACACACTATGGTTGATCATCATGAAATATACCACATATTAATCCGGAAGCAATACGGTGAGGACACGTGTTCATGCCAAACATCCCCATCGAGGGTCACTAGGGTTGAAAATGATCTATAAGGATCCTTTCCAAATGGAGCTCCTGAAGATATGCGCATTGTATAGAAAATGGGAAGTTGTGGTGAGGGAGAATGTGTTGTGCCTAGTAGGAAACAAGGATCATCCCAACGCATGCCTAAGTTTCATGATCTATTGCCTAGTGATGAGACTTCGCTTCAACCTTGCTTACTACATGATTAAGAGAATGACAAGTGTAAAAAGCATGGAAAAATGGTGCTTCCGTGCATAATGCTCCTAACCCGCCTTGCAAAATTCATCTTTGCATTAGATCCTTCTCCGCAATCCTATGATCATAGCTTTTGCAACAAAGTTATGGTGTCATTGGTAGAACTACAAGGTTTATGGTGGAAGGCAAAAGGCCTCACCCACCCACAGATTCCTCGGATGAAAGGGAGAGACAAAGAGAAGGTGAAGGTAGTAGCAACCCACTTTCGAATACGATCTCGACCCTTGGATTACATCAACCAATTGCCGGATGTTCCTAGCCCATCACCCGAATGGCAACAAACCAAGGGAATCTTCAAGTGCTTCGCCAACTTCTTGAAGAAAAAGAAGTAGAGATGGTGTGATAAAAAGTGGAGGAGGGGTGAAGCGAAGTGGTGGAGAAGTAAGATAAGGTCATAGGACCTTAATTTGTGAAAACAATTTGAAACAATGGGTTGTAACATCTAAATAAATACTTATGTAGTGTAGGATGTAGTATGTAGCTATTGCCATAACTTGGCATTGAACAATCTTAACTTAGGAACGTATAGGATGAGATTTTACGACTTCTTCAAGTAGTCATCGTCACTCATCTTTAGGTACCTTTAGTTCCCCCACATTTGCTATGCATTTGATAAGGTTTTAAAATGTACCTTTTTGAGGGGTCATTTAAGCCCTTATTTGATCACTTTTATATCCGTTATTAATTTATATCGTTCCTTTTCACTTTTTAGGTCTCTTGAAGGCAAATTGCTGTAATGGCACTTATTTGGACGAAAGCGGCGGATATCAAGAAAATGGCCAAAGTCAAGAAATCAAGACACTGGTCGCTAAAAGACAAGGTGACGGCGTCAACTGCTTAGTGCTGACGCCGTCAGGGCATTTTGTGTGGGCCAGAATCCAAATTTCTTATTTTCAAGTGGCGGTGTCAAGCTTTAAAAGAGTAGGCGTCGCCTTTCAGATGGCCTAGATTTGATCGGGCGTCGCCGAAGAAGGGCGGCGTCACAAGCACAAGGTGTGGCGGCAAATTACTTAACAGCCAAGAGCGAAACCTTAATGATGGCGACCGACGGCGTGTCACAAAATAAGGTGGCCGCGTCTCATGTAATCTTATATATAGAATCCAAATTTTTAATTTTAGAGAGTAGTCTTTTGGAGTAAAAACCTAAACCCAGAACCAAGGGCATCTGTACGATATTTTAGGGTTCCAAACCTATCTTCACGTCAAGATAAGTGCTTTACTTCATTAATACAATTATGTCTTTGATTATTTGTGTGTATGCTTGCATATTCTCCATGTCCGGCTAATTTATTTGTGTGTTTGCTTAGTGATTATGAAACTTAATTATTGAATATTGATTGGTTGTCTCTTATCTTAATTGTTAATGATCTAGTATTGCGATAGGTCATTAGTTGTGTAGTTAATGCTTGATAAATCTTTGTGAACCTTAGACTATGACACCTAGAGTAGTTGTAGGCTAAATCATACAAAAAGTGCCTTAGAGTTAGAGTGTATAAATCCTAGAGATTTTGTAGACGAGACCCTTTGGTAAGTTCAAAGAGTTAGGGATAAACACATACCCTACGACTTTAGACACACAACGCGATTAAGAATAAGGGCGTGACAATTCAACCATCAATAGGAGATAATTAAGGAGTAATAAAACCTAAGTAAACACATTTTAAACTATCATACGAGCACACAATAATTGGACATAGACTACCATCACCTTAGATTAGATAATTAGATAAATAGAGTAATCGGTAGAAATCCCAACCCCTAAATCCAAACCCCGAGATTCGTACCTTTCCATTTTCTAAAAAACATAAAAAGATAAAAAATAATCTTCCTCATTTAAACTTAGCGTAGTAACTTCTCACTAGCATTCCTATTCCCTGAAGACGATATCAATACCGTGTCTTACCCTAATACTACACTACAACGATTAGGTTCCTTTGCCTAGGGTGTTACAAAAGTTGCTCGAAGAAAAGGAAGTTCCTTTGACCCCGAACGACGCGTGTAGCGTTATCAGCATTATACTTGATGTGTTCTTACAATTAGTCTTTGTAGAAACAACTAGGAGAAGCATTTTGCTAAGAGTGCAAAATTGCACATTCTTTGAAAGCCTCTCTGCGCAGTAGGCGGATCCCACCAATATAAACTAGCGGATCCCTCCCAAAGGGAGTGGGATCCGTGACCCGCAGATGAGTATCTGAGACCTCACACATAAAACGACACTAGATCACCTCACACTAGTCAAACATAAGACCTTACAACCAACTAAGTATTCCTTAAGCATTTGAAAGCTTCACACTCACCCATAGCTTACCTAGTATCTATTTCAAAGTGTTTTTGATTTATCAACTCATCAAAACTCACCACATTTCCGCTCAAACGCTCACACATTATTCCTCACATCATATAACACTTAGTTTGATATGTCCATCACTTTTAGCAAATTGAGTTTAGTCACTTTTAACTCAAAAATAGGCTCAAAACTAGTTTTTTATTATTTTTTTATTTTTTAAGATTTTATTAAATTTTTCTTGAGCAATCATCTGACTTCTAGGACTAATTACCAACACTTTTCATATCAAATCAAATGGTATTCTTCTCAAGTACTTAGTTAGACTATCTAAAGTCCACTTTTAACTCCAAAAACCATCATTAAGCACCCTCACCCCTAATGGTTGAGCATTTAAGACATCCACCACTCAAGACATCAAAGGAAAGTCAAAACCTCAAGATACATAGGTACTAAACCATACAAAAGCACATTCATCTCATCAAGTATATCTTTCGACGAGACGGATCCACGGTATATAACCGGCCGGATCCCACAGTGAGAGGACATGGGATCCGTGTCTATGAGAAAGACTTTAATCAGCTTTCCTCTTCAAATTTAAGCCACCTTTTGGTTATCTAACCACTTTTAGTTACCATTTAATGTATTTCTAGAGCTGAACAATATCCTAAGTGCATGCTTAATCCTCTTAGTGGTCAAGAATTTAATTCCGTAATTCAAAATTATCCTTTATAAACCAACTCTTAAGGTTAAATCATCACTCTCACCCAGCTCTCAAAAATCAGCAGTTAGAAGCTTATATTGCATCCTTACCATCACCATGACCAAAGCACTTAGCAACAACTCTTCAACCAAAGGCTCATCCAAAAGAAAGGTCACATGATTCATGAGATTTCATCCAGAATCATCTCCGTAAGAGATAAAAATGCTAGAATGCACCTCAACAAAACCATTCAACAATTGCTAAGAGAGCCGCAAGAATTAGCATCAAACCTTTTGGGCTAGAAAAAGGGTTATCTAGTTCAAAACCAAACATAGCTAGCTCTAGCAAACCGTCTAAGCCCTCATTCCTAGAGCATGTATTACACTCATTTAACGAGCCTCTTCCTTACCCAAATCTCTATTCATTAGAGCATTCACCACCGAGAACCTCCAACTCACCAACTTTCTCGTTAAATAGGGAACCACCTACAACACCGACTAGTCCATCATTGGAAACAAGGAACCACCAAGGACTTGATCATATGGAGGAATATCCATTACCATCACCCTCATTCTTAGTAGAATCTTACCCTACCTCTCTTAATGAAACCCCACCATCATTCATAGAGCCTCCTCAAAACATCCATTTTCCTCCGGTTCCAAATCAAGACAATAATTGCTCTAATTTTCTAATCACCCAAGGACTTGTTCAAGAAGTACGAAATGAGTTGCATTTCATGTTTAATCATCTTCTTGAAAGATTGGACCAAATCAACAAGTCTACTCATCCTTAGACTCAAGCACTTTGTTGCATTCTAGGCTTTAGTAACTTATTAGTATTTGTAGAAAATGTATGGCTAAATCATGCTCTTAGTTTTAGAGATTTCTTGATTATCTCTTTGTTTATTGAATGATAACTTATTTGCCATATTGCTTTGAGTATATGTTTGTTGTTTGTATACATATCTCACTCTTATATTTAGCATTGTTTGGTATATCACCTTTGCTGAATAATCTGTCACCAGACAGACAGATCCCTGGAAATTGCCTAGACGGATCCTACACAAGAGGGAATCATGGGATCCGTGGTACAGGAAAACAAAATTCTACTAACTTGAGTCTTATTGCGGTTATGCACTATACTCTTGTTTTCTAACTTTTATTTTGTAGATTTTCAAAATACACATGAAGATTTTTGACACCCTAAGCAAGGGGGAGCTTTGTGTCAAAACCACATATTGCAAAACCATTTACAACATAATCCTTATTTGGATTACACTTCATGACACCCCATTGCAATGTTGCAATCTTTTAGGGGGAGCATTTTCGTTACAAGGACGAAACCATTTGCAAAGAAAGTTGCAATTCATTAGCTTATTAGTTTATATTTACTTGACGCCCTCACAAAAGGATGAACTCGTCAAGGGGGAGTTAAGACGAGAACCATTCCGTCACTTGCGTCTTTACATTTTTTTCTCTATTACACGTTTTCTTAAAACAATGTGTTAGTTTCTTTTCGGCGCTCTTTTGTTTCGACAAAAAGGGAGAAGAGTAAAAAACTCAATTCGAACTTTTACGAATTTTAGTTTTTTTTCTTAAAATAATTTTATGTTTTGTCATCAACAAAAGGGGAGATTAATACAAATAAATTATTAAAAGCGTTTATTTATATTTTACGATCTTTTAATGTTTTGTCGATAACAAACATAAAATCATTTTAAAGAAACAAATAAAATAAGTAAATAGTTTGAGCCAATATTTTCTAACACACTTACGTTTCACATAAAACACTAAAACAAGTATAAGTGATTTTATGATTTAGTAATACATATGTACAACAACTAGTGTTTACATATTGGGCAAATATATACATAACTAGTATGTATTATAAATGGGTAAAAACTACAACCCATGGTATTGACCCATACCCATTTGAGTAGGTGCATTGCACCCATTAGGTACATTGTATCTAATGAAATACCCATGGATCAACCCGTAACCCATGACCTATGAACAATAACCAAAATACCCATGGGCAAAGAGGAGCGTCCCACGGATCCCTAGTTTTATACTAGACGGATCCCTTGAGGGAGGGATCCGTGGAATAGTAAGCATTTCTCCTCTATAAATAGTGTGCCATTTCTTCCTTTTGGCTTACCACTCTCACACATACTTTCCCCAAGTATTGTAACTCTTTAACCAATGATCCTAAGAGATCTTTCTATGTAGTTTGTCTTTTGTTTTTGCGTGATTTTCTAGGTTCCTCTTAAAGGCAAGATCACCACCTCTTGAAGTCGAGCAAGCTCAAGTCCATGAGTTGCCATACTTCGTCATCATCAAGATTACTAAGGTTCTATTGTTGATAGTTCTTTCCTTCTCCATAGAAGTGTTATGTCGAAGGCATTAGTGAAGGATGCCGAAGGAGTCAAGACGAAAGCATTAGTGAAAGATGCTTAACGTCCGTGTCAAGAGCATTAGTGAAGAATGCTAAAGGTGTCAAGACGAAGGCATTAGTGAAAGGTGTCAAGCGTTGTATCAAGGGCATTGGTGAAGGATGCCTAGAAAACAAATCAAGTGGCATTAGTGAAGAATGCCTAAGTCGTATTATCGATGAGGTGCATCGTTACACATATAGTGATAGTTTGTTTCCAAGGATGTTGATATCCTTGATGGTGTTGTAATAAGATTGAGTCTCCTTTGGGATAGATGTTGTGTAGTGTTGGGTAGTAGTTCCTCCATTGTAATGGAACTCGGTACTTAGCCTAGTACGGATAAAGGGTAGGCGACGTTGTGGTAGGTGTGGTTCGCCTTAGTGAAAAGAACCGATGGTTAGCCTAGTAGGAAAAAGAGTAAGCGACATTGTGAAGGCTTCTCCGCCATAAGGAGTTGGTGTCGTGTAGTGATTACGAACTCTCGAGTAGGTGACTCGGGGAGTGGAGTAGGGCAAGGAATGTGTCCTTGTAGCTGAACCACTATAAATACTCGTGTTGTGGTTATGTGCTTCTTACTCTTTATCTTTCATTACACTTATATATATATATATCTATCAAATGTCCAACATACACATCTAAATAGATTGACATAAGTTGATCTAAATGTTTTAAAATGAAGTTTTAATTGGTAAAACTATTCAACCCCCCCCCCCTTCTAGTTTTTCACAACACGCTCTAAAACAAGAACATGTATTCTCTTTATAAACTAGAGAATTAGGTTTTACAGAGAATTAATGACTAAATAAACTAAAACATATAGAAGATTTTCCTGTAATCTTCTATAATTAGAAGATTTCTCCTTGGTCATATTTAGTCCTTCAAGCTTCATTCTTGTCATATTGTTGCTTATTAGTTTTTCCATTATCAACTCAAAATACTTGAACAACAATCTTCCCTAGTTGATAATTGCATAACTACACGATGAATGAAACTTCCCCTTAAGCCATGCTATACCATGAAGGATCTTCAAGTCGCGTAGCTTCAAGTAGACTCTTCTTCCCCTTTTTGCTATTATCCACTAGGAGAAGCTAAGTAGAAGCAACTTTGAATTTCAAAACCACGAACCAATATCATACGACTAATCCATCTTTCCAATGCCTCAAGATACCCTACATGAAGTTTTAAACTCAAAATGAAATTAAGGCAAAAGAAATCCGAACCAATAGTAAAATACCAACAAGTAGTAGCAAAAACTTCACCTCGATGTAGCATATAAATGGTTAAACATTTAAACATTAAGCTTCCACTGAAACCCATATGTTAACCATTTGAAGAATGTAGGCTCTATGTAATGATTACTTGATGAAGAAAACCAAGTATAACCAACTTGATAGAGTAGAACAATCCAAACACATGTCTTATATCTTGCACTAAAGATGACATCGAATGTATACCCAATATTGATGTATAGGGAGACCGCAATCTCTTGACGAAAAACTTCATCTACTATTAGTCAATTAGATTTGTCACACATGAGCATACGAACAAGTTATCTTAAAAGTGTAACACCCACTTTAAGATATGATAAAACACAAAATCAAATAATTCCACTTCATCTTCAAATAGGTGATAAGCGCCTTTCTTAAGTAATCAATTATGCAAAATAACGAGCCATGAACTGTTAAGACCAAAATTCGCATGTCTTGTACAGAGTACTAAAAATGTCTTGAGTATTAACTTCTACTAAGAGTATTAACTTTGAAAGCTAAGAGTATTAACTTCCAAAGCCAAGAGTTAACTTTTTAAATAAAAGTATTAACTCTTCGTAACCAAATCACGATTAACATGCTTCCCCTCAAATCCAAACAGTGTGTGTCAAAAATCCAATATCCCATGTGTGTTTCTTTTGTCCAAAATCACCATAACCTGGACAAGAACTAAAACATATACGTCCATCCATGTATATAAACTCACAAGCATGAGCTGAGACAAATACCACGCCCATATCCAATCACGATCAAAATTTTGGACTTCAATATAACCAGCCCATACACAGCCCACTAAAGCTAAAATTCACGCCTCTGGTAGTCTGGTAACATTCAAAACACAAAATATAGTCACCAATGAACATTATAAGCAGCCTTCATACCACTTTTAACCTCATAACACAATATGCATGTTCACGTCCAAACCTCCTCTGTCCACATACTAAATGTAATCTGCTCCAAAGAAAGCTCATATGCATCCTCTTCGTTCATATACCATCTACCATGCTCGTACCTTTCAAAAGTTCATGAATAGTACTAGAATTAACCAAAAATATTTACAAACATGTGTCCAAGAGTAGCAGCAGCAGTTACGTAATAACGAGAAGTAAAATAAATAAGCTAGCAGCAAATTGAGAAAGATAGCAGCAGATTGCGAATTCCAACAGCAGATCAGTAGTTACGAGTAGCAATAGGTACGAGAACAAGCAGTAGAATCAATACGAAACAATAGTACCTTTTTATAGCGGCGAAACATAACGAAGCGTGGTATCATTCAAGAGCGGTTGGAAAATATAAGATGTCGGTTGCATGGCACCATATATCAACCAAAAAAGAAGAGAAACATGTAAGCTCCATCAGTGACAAATATTGCTCTTCCAAGAATTGATTGAATATTTGAATAATGATTGAATAATACATCCGACTCATCTTGTAGTATGATATTAATAAGCTACGTCCACCTTAAAAAAATCGATCATAGAATAATGCAATATCCAATTATGGTACAAGGTTTAAGTGAAGTTACCAACCTATTTATTGTTTTGCACCACTTAGACCAATTTAATACTCTATTTATTCTAAAAGATATAATCATCCATGACCCATGTGACCCATCGTCCAATCAGCAACTTCAAACATACTAGTATTATCCAATATAACCAATCATTGATATTAAATAAATATGAGGTTTCATGAGCAAAGATGTTATACACATGATGACAAATCAATTAATGAGTTGAGATCATGCACATGTTGTCATTTAATGATCAAAAACCATAAATAAGCCCTAAAACTCAAGAAACCCAAAACAAAATTCGAATTATATACCTCTCTCTGCAGCCATATTCGACACCTTATAACTTACACATGAAAGCTCCGATCGACGATCCCTCCAGTGAAAAGTTAGATGGGTATATAGAGAAGCTCCAGCAAAAATTACAGCCCGATCCAATGGCTAACGATAAAGTTATCATCGTTGAAAAAGTCTTTAGAAACCATACGAAAATTTTTCAATTTCGAATTTATCTTCTCCTTCAAGAAACCTTGCGAAATCCCAGATATCAAGAGCAACCCATTTCACGATACCACATGTTAGAATCGATGCCGAGGTTTTTAGACCTTATCTAGGATTATTAATAAAGCACAATAACAATGATAAACATATATAGAACGCAGAGGAATAATCAAACTATCATTGTTATTATTGAGGTTTCTTCGTCACCATCTCTAACAATTACATACAAACACCACAACCCCAATACTATGTGATCAAGGTAGTACGGTTACCTAACTATAACAGGATCAAAGACCTTGGGGCTAATCAACACAAACACTATAGTCTAGGCGTTTACAACTTACTACGCCCTAGACCACACACACACACACCTTTGTCTGATGTTTACATTTTTTGACACACTCTAAAACAAGAACCTGTATTCTCTTTATAAACTAGAGAATTAGGTTTTACAGCGAATTAATGACTAAATAAACTAAAACATATAGAAGATTTTCCTGTAATCTTCTATAATTAGAAGATTTCTCCTTGGTCATAGTTAGTCCTTCAAGCTTCATTCTTGTCATATTGTAGCTTATTAGTTTTGCCATTATCAACTCAAAATAACGAACCCAATATCATCACTTGTGATTCATCTGCTTATGAAGCACCAACACCCACATACTCACCATCTGCTTATGTAGCACACACACCAACATACACATCATCAGCTTATTCAACACCTGCTCCTAGCTACACCACAACTACTATGTAGGCTACACCTAAACATACTTATTCACCAATTGACTATGACTATCACCTGAGTCCTCAACACTCGAACAACAGGAGTGATGCCACATGCTTTATTTACACTTTATAAAGGTGTGGAAAATAAGTTGTGTAAATTTGACATTTTTTGTAGTGTTTAACATAAATAAACACAAATATTTAATAAAGTTGATTTATGTAAAAAAAAAATGTCACACATAGTAATACAAACCTAGTTATAAGAAAATGCGAAAATATAAAATAAAAATAGCAATATGGCCGTAAAAATCATGATATTCAAAATACATGTCATTTAAGAGAATAGAAAGCAAATTCCCTAATTAATAAAAGATAAAATCCAAAAATGTTTCATTTTTGCCTAGTTGGCCCAAAAAGTAGTAAGAGCTTGGGACAACGAGCCTTTCTACGCCATTATGACGTGGATCTCGTTCTACGCCATTCTGACGCGGATCTCGTTGTCCACTTCGCCATACGGGGACATTCATTGTCCTTAAGCCAATGATGGTTAGGTCGTGCGGAAATGAAGGGAAACATTGTCCTTTTTGTCAGTAAACATTACTTTCTTGCTTTCTTTTTTTCTTTTTTTGGGTAGATATTAGATCCAGTTTTATAAGTGTGTGTGGATAAAGTGTGTGTGCAACTCTCAAATGTAGAAGATAATTTTATTATTTATTGTTATTTTTTTTAAGGCTGGAAGTGCGCTTGTAAGTGGCAAATGTAGTGGGTTAAATTTAGGGCCAGTATATAAAATTTAATGTTTTCTTTTTATTTATTTATTATATGTGTTAATTTATATTTTTATTGTGTTTTGTGTGAATTTGTATTTGTATTTGAATGAAATGAAATTTAGTTTATTCGGAAAATTGAATTAAAAAATAAAATAGAAAGTGGTGGGACTCAAATGAGGAGGTTGCGTTTAGTTATGATAAAAGGAGGTTGTAGAAGAGGTTGTGTTATTGTGATGTGGCACCTATGAGCCCCAAATGACAAGCTTTGACTAGATGTGACACCTTAAGCTCTAAGAAACATTTTCTAAAAATGTCATCCGCAGATCACTAGAATATATGCTTCAATAGAATTTTGACGCATGTTTGAAAAGAAAAAAAAAATTGATCATTAAAGAGCTTATTGCTAGACTAACAACGTCTTTTGCTAGATGGTATATTTTATGCGACAACTTTTTTATCATTTTGAAAAAAAGAAATATCTATAAGTTTTGAAAAAAATTGATTTTTTTTTGTTTTTCTTTTCAGAAGACAAAAAAGTTGTCACATACCAGTACGGTCTAGAAAAAAAACAGGACACCTCATTTGTATTTTTGTGAGACAATTTTTTGTCTTGCAAAAAACACAAAAAAAAAATCATTTTTAGTGTTGTTTTCATGCAAAAAGATAAACTGTGATCACGCAAAAGTATGGTATAACAAAAAAAAAATAACTGTCGATCTAGCAAAAAACTCCAACAACCAAATATTCATTTTTCAAACACATGTGAAATAACTTTTTAAAGCGCACAATATAGCAATGACCATTTTTGGAAAATAAATTTTCTTTTATACTAGTTTTTGGATCAATATTGCAAAACTCAACTTAAGACCGCTCACATGAGGGTGAGGTCATCTCACCCATATGCTAACTCGCCGCCACCACCATTGTGAGGTGAGGTGAGGTGGTGAGGTCGCGTAATGCTTGATGAAAGGAAAAGGAAGGAATGGTGGGAGCTCACTCCTTCTTGTCTGTGTATTTTGTGAGGCCCCACTATTCAACTATTACTTTTATATAAAGAAAATTTTAACTTTACCATTTTAATTTATCTATAAATACCTCCATATTATATTTTATCACAACTTCAAACATAATCTTATTCAATATATATACAGCTCAAGCAAGATATTTATTATTTTTCATTATTCAAATGAATTCCGAAATGTTCTTCTTCACAGACTCATTGGAAGAAGAAAAATTTACGAGTAAGGACATGGATTTTTTTTTAAGAGCATTGTTAAATAAGAATAGACTACAACGTTTGAGGCAACGAACGACGAGAAATGTCGTAATTATAGATCATTACGATGCTCATGATCGTTTAGTCGTCGCATATTTCAGTGCTAATATGATGTACGATGCAAATCATTTCCGAAAGAGGTTCTGAATGAGTCGAGAGCTATTCACAAATATAGTTGAAGTAACCAATCATGTGCATACTTTCATGATATCTTGATTATGCGGGAGAAAGCATTTCAGATTTGATGAAGTTCACCATCTTAATCGTTAATGGAATCACGACACACGTTCTGGCGCCCTTAATGAATATTTCAAAGTAGGTGCAACAACTATCTCGTTAATCTCTTGATTATTTTTGTAAGTATGATATGGAATTTTGGAAGCTTATATTTAGAAAACTACTTACACTAATGTTGAAAAGCTATACGCGTTTCACAAGAAAGATGTAGAAACGGCGTTTGATGTTCTCAAGAAAAAATTAGATATATTAGCCATTCCATACATTGTAGCGTTTGGAAAGAATAAAAATATGTATACAACATCATATTACATAATATGATTCGAAAACACAAAGGGAATGCGATATCCCCTGATTGGTATCCGGAGGAAGCACATCAATCCTACGACCTCCTACGATCCCATAAACAAACACTATATATTATGAGACAAATCAAATCATCATAAGTGCATCAAAACTTTCGTGTTGTTTTGGTCGAACACCTTTTTTGTGAAGTTTAATTTAAGTTTTTAGTATGTATGATGTTTTTATTTTTTTAATGTAATATCTTTAATTATGAATACACGTTTTATTTACTATGATAAATTATAAATACTTCTTGACTAAAGAAAAGCAAGAAACACAATGGGACATGACATTAGAAATACGACTCATGACCCAAGAGTGAGTGAGTAATAAAAGTTTAATTTAGTTTTTAATTAATTTATTAAAAAATTAAGTTTGGAAGTGAGTGGAGTGGTGACGATTGTGGCTAAAATTTTATTGGGACACTCCATATTATATATTAGACAATTGTACTTCTAGTATAAAATGCTTTAGCTACTTGTCTTTGTGAGTGTCCCAATAAAAAAGGGAGGTAATTTGAACGCTCCCATAAATGATTGACACACTCAAATTTAGAGTGTTTGCACATTTATACCCTTACAGGATGAACATGACTAAAAGTAATACGAGGATATATATGTCAACTAGTCTAAGGCCCGGCCGTTGGCCGGCTAGCTAAAAATTTTATTATTAAACTTAAAAATGTAGTACAAAGATGATGTAAAAATTTAATATGTTAAAATGTATAATGCTGAAAGATAAATAATATAACATAAATAACCTTGAATGTACTGTTTAAAATATAAAAAAGATAAAATAAAAAAATAGAAAAATTAAAGTCGGTGAAGAAATTCTTTGTACACGAAGTTAGTTGTGTGATTGCAATAGTTTCTATCTTTGTCCTTTGTATAAGACTTAAACATGCACAATTATCCAAAATGCAACCAAATTAAAGTTGACAAATATCTAAACAATCAAATGATAAACAATCCAATATAAAAAGGATAAAACAAATTGAAGATGACTAGCAGGGTATTCGCTCGTTCTTGTGTGGCCATACAATTAAAATATTCTGTGAAATTTTATTTAGTTCTATATTTTACAATACAATAGATATACGGACGACGAAAATTTTAGTTTTGAATATTGTTATGCAATAACAAAACCTTTCATATAAAAGTTGTAGATTATCCATGTGATGTGGTGTCAATAATGAGTTGGTAGTAGGTAAAGTGTAAAGGTATGAGGTAAAAGTAGTTGTGATAATAAAGTAGTCATAAGTTATCATTAAATAATAACACCATAGCGAATTTTAAAAATCACTTATATTGTACTAAGAAAATTTAGTTCTCAAAAATAATGTTTGTTAAATTTATCCAACATAGATGGATAATACCAGTAAAAGATTACTTATAAAGATAAAGTAAAAATAAATATTCAATAAATCATGTGGGTTACTTTAAAGAGTATAATTTCAAATATATATATATATGTATAGAATCTAGATCAAATGAGATCACACTTAAAGTTGTTAAAATGAGATCAAACTAAAATTTGAAAAGTGACACTCTCTTCGCAACAAAAATAAATTTTTTATTAAATACAACTAAAATTGTTAAAGTTTCGATAGATTTCTTTTTAAAATTTACGAAACCTAGATGATACACTTTGATTAGAAGTGTAATATGTATCATCTTTTTGCATGTGTATCAGTTTTGAAATATTTATTTGTGTAATATGTATCAGGTGTATCACTAATCCAAACTCATGTATCATTTGGTTATTAGTTACTAAAATGTTTATTTGTAGTAAAATATATTTTTTGTGTGTGTATTATTACTAAAATTCTTATTTATAAATGTTTTAGTGGTTTTTTAGACTTGATCTTATTTTTACAACTTTAAGTCTGATCTCACGTTAACTCTATATATATAATATATATAATTAGCACTTAGCACTTATATAATATATATAATTTGCTATTATTAGCAAGTGTTGAATCTAATTTTTTAAGCCTTTCTTTTTAGGAATGTCCTAAATGCTTTATAATATAGTATAGATATATCAAGAAGGTAGATCACTCCTCAGGTTCTATTCTGACTTGAACCAACTCATTCTTTCCCCTTTTTGGTTTTTGATCCCTTTCATCGTACTCGTCCAAATCAATGATAGTACGCATGCCATTTCCACCATTTCTTGAACCACCAGCAGAACCTTGAACCACTTTTGCAGAGTTTGGAGTTTCTTTCATGTTGAAAGGGACATTCTAACCACTTCTAAATTTACTTGAATTAGCAAAAGTTACCTCAGAAGTTTAGGTTGATCAGCAGCCTCCTATAAAAGTGTATTTGTTTTGTGTAATTGTTATATGTAACTGTGGAATAATAACATAAAAAATGAAGCATGAAACAACTATTAAAAAAAAACCTCTTTCAGACCATGAGTTCATAAATTAGTAATCATTACCTTATTTCATGAAGACATTAAATAGGGGTAAAAGCAATATTTTTCTAACAAAGAAACATTTGCTTATTACATGTGTTAATTTTCCTCCAACAATGACAAAGTAGTCATGTAAGAACCTATAACTAAAACTTAACGGTGTTTCCAGAAAAGACAATCATTGAAATTTTTGAAGCTACTAAAGAAATACTCGGACAGTAACACTACATCAGTAATTGTACACAAGAATGAAATTGCTTTAATTTTAAATATATTAATCAGCATTTTTAGTTAACTCAAAAATAGTTGGTAGTATACCAAAAACTTAATTCAGATATCCAGTCAAATGCTAAGACTCTGAGGCCTTGATGTTCTCTGAATAAAAAAATCTAGACTGTTACATAAAGTTCAGCTAATGATAGATTGGGTCACCACTCATCACTAATTCACTTTCAAGATATAAACTAAATGAGAGGGCTGCCATTTAACGATAAAGACATAAACTCGACATGTCAAAATTTCTAACAGTAAATGTTTTAGTGAGGACCCTAGTTATAACCTTGTATATACCTGAGAACGCCTATGCACAACAATAACATAAGCAGCAGTAATGTTAATGTGTCTACATTCAACTGTGCCTCGGAGACACGGTCGAAGCATGCCCACCTGTGCCAACATCATTATCTCCCTTTTTCATTCCTACTCGGATTCAACAAATGTATCATATCTTGAATCAGTTAACTTTGATACACTCCTTCAGCTCACTCAAAACACACCCTAATGATCATATACATAACTTTATAAATCAAACGATAGTTTATATGATATGCTTATAATCTTATTCAGATACCTCAGGTTTGTAGCTCAAGTTATAAACTTCACGCATCATTTCACACAGCATTGGCGACACCATGGTAACACGAAAATTAAAAGCCTTTGCCTTAACGATCACGGATGAACATCTTGGCCTTCTTTACATTGCTACAAAACCAAAAGCACACAATCAATACTACAATAATGTGCATAATAAGGAATTACATTTCAAATCATAAAAGGTTATATATAAATGTAACCTCAGCTCGAAAAACATCAAGTGCAAAACCACTGAAGCAACTTATAACAACTTTTTCTATGTGTAAACCAGGATTATCATTATTGGGATGAAAAGAGAAGTGTTTATGAAATGAGTAAAAGTCTAATAGCCTTATCCTATTTAATAGAAGGGGCTGATTTA
>OU343225.1:259129389-259334057 GCA_910596185.1 Chrysanthemum makinoi
TCTCTAGCATGGATCCCTCCCGAAGGTAGTGGGATCCGTGGACCACTGGATGAGTAATCTGAACCTCTCTTACATAAAACGCTCACTGGATCACCACACTAGTCAAACATAAGACCTTAGAATCAACTAAGTATTCCTTAAGCATTTGAAAGCTTCACACTCACCCATAGCTTACCTAGTATCTATTTCAAAGTGTTTTTGATTTATCAACTCATCAAAATTTCACCACATTTCCATTTCAAACTTCGCACATTATTCCTCATCATATAACACTTAGTTTGATATTTCTATCAATTTTAGCAAATTGAGTTTAGTCACTTTTAACTCAAAAATATGCTCAAAACTAGTTTTTCATTTTTCTTTATTTTTTAAGATTTTATTAAATTTTTCTTGAGCAATCATAGAGACTTCTAGGACTAATTACCAACACTTTTCATATCAAATCAAATGGTATTCTTCTCAAGTACTTAGTTAGACTATCTAAAGTCCACTTTTAACTCCAAAACCGTCATTAAGCACCCTCACCCATAATGGTTGAGCATTTAAGACATCCACCACTCAAGACATCAAAGGAAAGTCAAAACCTCAAGATACATATGTACTCAAAACCACAAAAGCACATTCATCTCATCGGTATCTTTCACGACTGACGGATCCGTGGTATATAACGGCATCGGATCCCACGGTGAGAGGGATACGTAGGATAGATGTGCAGAAGACTTTAATCGACTTTCCTCTTCAAATTTAAGCCACCTTTTGGTTATCTAACCACTTTTAGTTACCATTTAATGTATTTCTAGAGAGACAATATCCTAAGTGCATGCTTAATCCTCTTAGTGGTCAAGAATTTAATTCGTGATTCAAAATTATCCTTTATAAACCAACTCTTAAGGTTAAATCATCACTCTCACCCAGACTCTCAAAAAATAGCTAGAAGCTTATATTGCATCTCTACCATCACCATGACCAAAGCACTTAGCAACAACTCTTCAACCAAAGGCTCATCAAAAGAAAGGTCACATGATTCATGAGATTTCATCCACCCGAATCATCTCCCGTGAAGAGATAAAATGCTAGAATGCCTCAACAAAACCATTCAACAATTGCTAAGAGAACAAGCAGAATTAGCATCAAACCTTTTGGGCTAGAAAAAGGGTTATCTAGTTCAAAACCAAACATAGCTAGCTCTAGCAAACGCTTCTAAGCCCTCATTCCTAGAGCATGTATTACACTCATTTAACGGCCTCTTTCCTTACCCAAATCTCTATTCATTAGAGCATTCACCATAGGGAACCTCAACTCACCAACTTTAGTTAAATAGGGAACCACCACACATAGACTAGTCCATCATTAGAAACAAGGAACCACCAAGGACTTGATCATATGGAGGAATATCCATTACCATCACCCTCATTCTTAGTAGAATCTTACCCTACCTCTCTTAATGAAACCCCACCATCATTCATAGAGCCTCCTCAAAACATCCATTTTCCTCCGGTTCCAAATCAAGACAATAATTGCTCTAATTTTCTAATCACCCAAGGACTTGTTCAAGAAGTACGAAATGAGTTGCATTTCATGTTTAATCATCTTCTTGAAAGGTTGGACCAAATCAACAAGTCTACTCATCCTTAGACTCAAGCACTTTGTTGCATTCTAGGCTTTAGTAACTTATTAGTATTTGTAGAAAATGTATGGCTAAATCATGCTCTTAGTTTTAGAGATTTCTTGATTATCTCTTTGTTTATTGAATGATAACTTATTTGCCATATTGCTTTGAGTATATGTTTGTTGTTTGTATACATATCTCACTCTTATATTTAGCATTGTTTGGTATATCACCTTTCTTTAATAACTGCCACCGCATGCAGAGATCCTGAAATTGCCTAGAGCCGGATCCTACACAAGAGGGAATCATGGGATCCGTGGTACGTAAGAACAAATTCTACTAACTTGAGTCTTATTTTTGAAATTATGCACTATAATCTTGTTTTCTAACCTTTATTTTGTAGATTTTCAAAATACACATGAAGATTTTTACCCTAAGCAAGGGAGCTTTGTGTCAAAACCACATATTGCAAAACCATTTACAACATAATCCTTATTTGGATTACACTTCATGACACCCCATTGCAATGTTGCAATCTTTTAGAGGGGAGCATTTTATTACAGGACGAAACCATTTGCAAACAAAGTTGCAATTCATTAGCTTATTAGTTTATATTTACTTGACGCCCTCACAAAAGGATGAACTCGTCAAGGGGGAGTTAAGACGAGAACCATTCCGTCCTTCTTGTGTTTTACATTTTTTTCTCTATTACACGTTTTCTTAAAACAATGTGTTAGTTTTTTCGAGCTTTTGTTTGTTTGACAAAAGGGGAGAAGAGAGTAAAAATTCAAACTTTTACGAATTTTAGTTTTTCCTTAAAATAATTTTATGTTTTGTCATCAACAAAAAGGGGGAGATTGTTAATACAAATAAGTCGTAAAAACGTTTATTTATATTTTACGATCTTCTAATATTTTGTTGATAACAAACATAAAATCATTTTAAAGAAACAAATAAAATAAGTAAATAGTTTGAGCCAATATTTTCTAACACACTTACGTTTTCACATAAAACACTAAAACAAGTATAAGTGATTTTATGATTTAGTAATACATATGTACAACAACTAGTGTTTACATATTGGGCAAATATATACATAACTAGTATGTATTATAAATGGGTAAAAACTACAACCCATGGTATTGACCCATACCCATTTGCCTAGGTGCATTGCACCCATTAGGTACATTGTATCTAATAAAATACCCATGGATCAACCCATAACCCATGACCCATGACCCATAACCAAAATACCCATGGGCAAAGAGGAGCGTCCCACGGATCCCTAGTTTTATACTAGACGGATCCCTTGAGGGAGGGATCCGTGGAATAGTAAGCATTTCTCCTCTATAAATAGTGTGCCATTTCTTCCTTTTGGCTTACCACTCTCACACATACTTTCCCCAAGTATTGTAACTCTTTAACCAATGATCCTAAGAGATCTTTCTATGTAGTTTGTCTTTTGTTTTTGTGTGATTTTCTAGGTTCCTCTTAAAGGCAAGATCACCACCTTTGAAGTCGAGCAAGCTCAAGTCCATGAGTTGCCATACTGGCCAATCATCAAGATTACGGTTCTATTGTTGATAGTTCTTTCCTTCTCCATAGAAGTGTTATGTCGAAGGCATTAGTGAAGGATGCCGAAGGAGTCAAGACGAAAGCATTAGTGAAAGATGCTTAACGTCCGTGTCAAGAGCATTAGTGAAGAATGCTAAAGGTGTCAAGACGAAGGCATTAGTGAAAGGTGTCAAGCGTTGTATCAAGGGCATTGGTGAAGGATGCCTAGAAAACAAATCAAGTGGCATTAGTGAAGAATGCCTAAGTCGTATTATCGATGAGGTGCATCGTTACACATATAGTGATAGTTTGTTTCCAAGGATGTTGATATCCTTGATGGTGTTGTAATAAGGAGTGAGTCTCCTTTGGGATTAGGTGTTGTGTAGTGTTGGGTAGTAGTTCCTCCATTGTAATGGAACTTCGGTTTAGCCTAGTACCGATAAAGGGTAGGCGACGCTGGTAGGTGTGGTTCGCTTTAGTGAAAAGAACCCCGGGTTAGCCTAGTAAAAAAAGCGAAGGCGAAAGGCTTCTCCGCCATAAGGAGTTGGTGTAGTGATTACTTAACTCTCTCGAGTAGGTGACTCGGGGAGTGGAGTAGGGCAAGGAATGTGTCCTTGTATTTGAACCACTATAAATACTCGTGTTGTGGTTATGTGCTTCTTACTCTTTATCTTTCATTACACTTATATATATATATATCTATCAAATGTCCAACATACACATCTAAATAGATTGACATAAGTTGATCTAAATGTTTTAAAATGAAGTTTTAATTGGTAAAACTATTCAACCCCCCCCCCCTTCTAGTTTTTCACAACACGCTCTAAAACAAGAACATGTATTCTCTTTATAAACTAGAGAATTAGGTTTTACAGAGAATTAATGACTAAATAAACTAAAACATATAGAAGATTTTCCTGTAATCTTCTATAATTAGAAGATTTCTCCTTGGTCATATTTAGTCCTTCAAGCTTCATTCTTGTCATATTGTTGCTTATTAGTTTTTCCATTATCAACTCAAAATAACGAACCCAACAATCTTCCCTTAGTTGATAATTGCATAACTACACGATGAATGAAACTTCCCCTTAAGCCATGCTATACCATGAAGGATCTTCAAGTCGCGTAGCTTCAAGTAGACTCTTCTTCCCCTTTTTGCTATTATCCACTAGGAGAAGCTAAGTAGAAGCAACTTTGAATTTCAAAACCACGAACCAATATCATACGACTAATCCATCTTTCCAATGCCTCAAGATACCCTACATGAAGTTTTTCGCACTCAAAATGAAATTAAGGCAAAAGAAATCCGAACCAATAGTAAAATACCAACAAGTAGTAGCAAAAACTTCACCTCGATGTAGCATATAAATGGTTAAACATTTAAACATTAAGCTCACGAAACCCATATGTCAACCATTTCAATGTAGGCTCTATGTAATGATTAATGATGAAAGAAAACCAAGTATAACCAACTGATCTTTGGTAGAACAATCCAAACCTCATGGTCTTATATCTTGCACTAAAGGTGACATCGAACGTATACCCAATCATGGTGTATAGGGAGACCGCAACTGACAAAAACTTCATCTACTATTCGGCCAATTGGTCACACTGAACGCTACGAACAAGTTATCTTAAAAGTGTAACACCCACTTTTAAGATATGATAAAACACAAAAATCAAATAATTCCACTTCATCTTCAAATAGGTGATAAGCGCCCAGTAATCAATTATGCAAAAATAGCGAGCCATGAACCCTGTAAGACCAAAAATTCACGCATGTACTGCATGTTATACTAAAAATGTACCGAGTATTAACTTCTACTAAAGTATTAACTTGAAAGCTAAAATATTAACTTCCAAAGCCAAGAGTTAACTTTTTAAATAAAAGTATTAACTCTTCGTAACCAAATCACGATTAACATGCTCTCAACCAAACAATGGTGTGTCAAAATCCAATATCCCATGTGTGTTTCTTTTTGTCCAAAATCACCATAACCTCGGACAAGAACTAAAACATATAACCATCCATATAAACTCGAAGCATGAGTGAGACAAATACGCGCCCGTATCCAATCACGATCAAAATTTTGGACTTCAATATAACCACCATGCCACAATTTCCACTAAAGCTAAAATTCACGCTCGGGTAGTGCGGGTAACATTCAAAACACAAAATATAGTCACCAATGAACATTATAAGCAACCTTCATACCACTTTTAACCTCATAACACAATATGCATTCACGCCCAAACCTCCTCCGTCACACATACTAAATGTAATCGCCTAAAGAAAGCATATGCATCCTCTTCGTTCATATACCATCTACCATGCTCGTACCTTTCAAAAGTTCATGAATAGTACTAGAATTAACCAAAAATATTTACAAACATGTGTCCAAGAGTAGCAGCCATTAGTACGCATAACGAAGTAAAATAAATAAGAAGAAATTGAGAAAGATAGCAGCCAGATTGCGACTCCAACAGTAGATCGTAGATTCATTGAGTAGCAATAGGTACGAGAACAAGCAGTAGAATCAATACGAAACAATAGTACCTTTTTTATAGCAGCAGAAACATAACGAGAGCAGTAGTATCATTCAAGAGCAGTTGGAAAATACGTGGATCGTGATCGCATTGGCACCATATATCAACCAAAGAAAGAGAAACATGTGAAAGCTCCATCAGTGACAAATATTGCTCTTCCAAGAATTGATTGAATATTTGAATAAGGATTGAATAATACAACCGACTCATCTTGTAGTATGATATTAAGAAGCTACGTCGACCTTAAAAAATCGATCATAGAATAATGCAATATCCAATTATGGTACAAGGTTTAAGTGAAGTTACCAACCTATTTATTGTTTTATGCACCACCGACCAATTTAATACTCTATTGATTCACAAAATATATAATCATCCATGACCCATGTGACCCATCGTCCAATCAACAGCTTCAAACATACTAGTATCATCCAATATAACCAATCATTGATATTAAATAAATACGAGGTTTCATGAGCAAAGATGTTATACACATGATGACAAATCAATTAATGAGTTGAGATCATGCACATGTTGTCATTTAATGATCAAAAACCATAAATAAGCCCTAAAACTCAAGAAACCCAAAACAAAATTCGAATTATATACCTCTCTCTGCAGCCATATTCGACACCTTATAACTTACACATGAAAGCTCCGATCGATCGATCCTCAAGTGAAAAGTTAGATGGGTATATAGAGAAGCTCCAGCAAAAATTACAGCCCGATCCAATGGCTAACGATAAAGTTATCATCGTTGAAAAAAAGTGCTGCAGAAACCATACGAAAAATTTTCAATTTCAAATTTATCTTCTTCTTCAAGAAACCTTGCGAAATCCCAGATATCAAGAGCAACCCGCTCTGATACCACATGTTAGAATCGATGCTCGAGGTTTTTTAGACCTTATCTAGGATTATTAATAAAGCACAATAACAATGATAAACATATATAGAACGCAGAGGAATAATCAAACTATCATTGTTATTATTGAGGTTTCTTCGTCACCATCTCTAACAATTACATACAAACACCACAACCCCAATACTATGTGATCAAGGTAGTACGGTTACCTAACTATAACAGGATCAAAGACCTTGGGGCTAATCAACACAAACACTATAGTCTAGGCTTTACAACTTACACGCCTCTAGACCACACACACACACCTTTGTCTCGATGTTTACATTTTTGACACACTTAAAAACAAGAACTCAGATTCTTTATAAACTAGAGAATTAGGTTTTACAGGGAATTAATGACTAAATAAACTAAAACATATAGAATATTTTCCTGTAATCTTCTATAATTAGAAGATTTCTCCTTGGTCATAGTTAGTCCTTCAAGCTTCATTCTTGTCATATTGTAGCTTATTAGTTTTGCCATTATCAACTCAAAATAACGAACCCAACATCATCACTTGTGATTCATCTGCTTATGAAGCACCAACACCCACATACTCACCATCTGCTTATGTAGCACATACACCAACATACACATCATCAGCTTATGCAACACCTGCTCCTACCTACACCACAACTACTATGTAGGCTACACCTAAACATACTTATTCACCAATTGACTATGCAACACTATCACCTGAGTCCTCAACACTCGAACAACATGAGTGATGCGACATGCTTTATTTACACTTTATAAAGGTGTGGAAAATAAGTTGTGTAAATTTGACATTTTTTGTAATGTTTAACATAAATAAACACAAATATTTAATAAAGTTGATTTATGTAAAAAAAAAAATGTCACACATAGTAATACAAACCTAGTTATAAGAAAATGCGAAAATATAAAATAAAAATAGCAATATGGCCGTAAAAATCATGATATTCAAAATACATGTCATTTAAGAGAATAGAAAGCAAATTCCCTAATTAATAAAAGATAAAATCCAAAAATGTTTCATTTTTGCCTAGTTGGCCCAAAAAGTAGTAAGAGCTTGGGACAACGAGCCTTTCTACGCCATTATGACGTGGATCCGTTTCATCATTCTCGACGGATCTCGCCATTCAATTCGCCATTAAAGGGACATTCATTGTCCTTCGCTAACGATGTGTTCGCCGCGGGCGACAATGAAGGGAAACATTGTCCTTTTTGTCAGTAAACATTACTTTCTTGCTTTTTCTTTTTTGGGTAGATATTAGATCCAGTTTATAAAAGGTGGTGGATAAAGTGTGCAACCTCAAATGTAGAAGATAATTTTATTATTTATTGTTATTTTTAATATGGAAGTGCTTTGTAAAAGTGGCAAATGTAGTGGGTTAAATTTAGGGGCAAGATATAAAATTTAATGTTTTCTTTTTTATTTATTTATTTTATGTGTTAATTTATATTTTTATTGGTTTTGTGGAATTTGTATTTGTATTGAAACGAAATGAAATTTATTATTCTGAAAAATTGAATTAAAATAAAATAGAAAGCAATTTCGACTCAAATGAGTATGCGTTTAGTTATGATAAAAGGAGGTTATAGGTGTTATTGTATATTGTGATGTAAGACCTATGAGCCCGAAATGACAAGCTTTGACTTGCTGTGACACCTTAAGCTCTAAGAAACATTTTCTAAAAATGTCATCCGCAGATCACTAGAATATATGCTTCAATAGATTTTTGACGCATGTTTGAAAAGAAAAAAAAATTGATCATTAAAGAGCTTATTGCTAGACTAACAACGTCTTTTGCTAGATCGTATATTTTATGCGACAACTTTTTTATCATTTTGAAAAAAAGAAAAAAAAAGAATTATCTATAAGTTTCGAAAAAAATTGATTTTTTTTTTGTTTTTCTTTTCAGAAGACAAAAAAGTTGTCACATACCAGTACGGTCTAGAAAAAACAGGATTAACCTCATTTTGTATTTTGTGAGACAATTTTTGTTTCAAAAAACACAAAAATCATTTTAGCTGTTATTTCTTAAAGATAAACTGTGATCACGCAAAAGTATGGTATAACAAAAAAAAAATAACTGTCGATCTAGCAAAAAACTCCAACAACCAAATATTCATTTTTCAAACACATGTGAAATAACTTTTTAAAGCGCACAATATAGCAATGACCATTTTTGGAAAATAAATTTTCTTTTATACTAGTTTTTGGATCAATATTGCAAAACTCAACTTAAGACCGCTCACAGTAGAGGGTGAGGGATCACTCTCACCACACCTGTGCCAGCCCGCCACCACTATCATCAAGGGGTGGGGGGGGGGCGCAGGTCAGTGTGCTACGAAAGGAAAAGGAAGGAATGGTGAGGCTCCTCACCTCTTGTCTACCGTGTATTTTGTGAGGCCCCCACTATTCAACTATTACTTTTATATAAAAGAAAATTTTAACTTTACCATTTTTAATTTATCTATAAATACCTCCATATCCCATTATATTTATCCACAACTTCAAAAATAATCTTATTCAATATATATACAACTCAAGCAAAATATTAATTATTTTTCATTCTTCAAATGAGTTCCGAAATGTTCTTCTTCACAGACTCATTGGAAGAAGAAAAATTTACGAGTAAGGACATGGATTTTTTTTTAAGAGCATTGTTATAATAGACTACAACGTTGAGAGGCAAACGAACCATCGAAATGTCGTAATTATAGATCATTACGATGCTCATGATCGTTTAGTCGTCGCATATTTCAGTGCTAATATGATGTACGATGCAAATCATTTCCGAAAGAGGTTCTGAATGAGTCGAGAGCTATTCACAAATATAGTTGAAGAAGTAACCAATCATTGTGCATACTTTCATGATAATACTGATTGTACGGGAAGAGAAAGCATTTCAGATTTGATGAAGTTCACCATCGCAATTCGTTAATTGGAATACGACACCGTTCCTGACGCCCTTAATGAATATTTCAAAGTAGGTGCAACAACTATCTCGTTAATCTCTTGATTATTTTTGTAAGTATGATATGGAAATTTTGGAGCAGCATATTTGCGAAAACTACTTACACTAATGTTGAAAAGCTATACGCGTTTCACAAGAAAGATGTAGAACGAGCGTTTGATGTTCTCAAGAAAAAAATTAGATATATTAGCCATTCCCGCACGACTGACGCGTTTGGAAAGAATAAAAATATGTATACAACATCATATTACATAATATGATTCGAAAACACAAACGGAATGCGATATCCCCTGATTGGTATCTGGAGGAAACACATCAATCCTACGACCTCCTACGATCCCATAAACAAACACTATATATTATGAGACAAATCAAATCATCATAAGTGCATCAAAACTTTCGTGTTGTTTTGGTCGAACACTTTTTTTGTGAAGTTTAATTTAAGTTTTTAGTATGTATGATGTTTTTATTTTTTTAATGTAATATCTTTAATTATGAATACACGTTTTATTTACTATGATAAATTATAAATACTTCTTGACTAAAGAAAAGCAAGAAACACAATGGGACATGACATTAGAAATACGACTCATGACCCAAGAGTGAGTGAGTAATAAAAGTTTAATTTAGTTTTTAATTAATTTATTAAAAAATTAAGTTTGGAAGTGAGTGGAGGTGACGACAGGCTAAAATATAAGGAATGATTGGTACACTCTCAAATTTTATCGACACTCCATATTATATATTAGACAATTGTACTTCTAGTATAAAATGCTTTAGCTACTTGTAATCGTGAGTGTCCCAATAAAAAAGGGAGGTAATTTGAACACTCCTATAAATGATTGACACACTCAAATTTAGAGTGTTTGCACATTTATACCCTTACAGGATGAACATGACTAAAAGTAATACGAGGATATATATGTCAACTAGTCTAAGGCCCGGCCGTTGGCCGGCTAGCTAAAAATTTTATTATTAAACTTAAAAATGTAGTACAAAGATGATGTAAAAATTTAATATGTTAAAATGTATAATGCTGAAAGATAAATAATATAACATAAATAACCTTGAATGTACTGTTTAAAATATAAAAAAGATAAAATAAAAAAATAGAAAAATTAAAGTCGGTGAAGAAATTCTTTGAACACGAAGTTAGTTGTGTGATTGCAATAGTTTCCATCTTTGGCACTGTATAAGACTTAAACATGCACAATTATCCAAAATGCAACCAAATTAAAGTTGACAAATATCTAAACAATCAAATGATAAACAATCCAATATAAAAAGGATAAAACAAATTGAAGATGACTAGCTAAGATTCGGCTCAGTGAAATAAGCGGCTACCATACATTAAAATATTTGTGGAAATTTATTTAGTTCTATATTTTACAATACAATAGATATATGACGATTTTAAAATTTTAGTTTTGAATATTGTTATGCAATAACAAAACCTTTCATATAAAAGTTGTAGATTATCCATGTGATGTGGTGTCAATAATGAGTTGGTAGTAGGTAAAGTGTAAAGGTATGAGGTAAAAGTAGTTGACAATAGCCCGTAGTCATAAGTTATCATTAAATAATAACACCATAGCGAATTTTAAAAATCACTTATATTGTACTAAGAAAATTTAGTTCTCAAAAATAATGTTTGTTAAATTTATCCAACATAGATGGATAATACCAGTAAAAGATTACTTATAAAGATAAAGTAAAAATAAATATTCAATAAATCATGTGGGTTACTTTAAAGAGTATAATTTCAAATATATATATATATGTATAGAATCTAGATCAAATGAGATCACACTTAAAGTTGTTAAAATGAGATCAAACTAAAATTTGAAAAGTGACACTCTCTTTACAACAAAAATAAATTTTTTATTAACTACAACTAAAATTGTTAAAGTTTCGATAGATTTCTTTTAAAATTTGATGAAACCTAGATGATACACTTTGATTAGAAGTGTAATATGTATCATCTTTTGCATGTGTATCGAGGCTTTAAAATATTTACTGTAATATGTATCGGTGTATCACTAATCCAAACTCATGTATCATTTGGTTATTAGTTACTAAAATGTTTATTTGTAGTAAAATATATTTTTTGTGTGTGTATTATTACTAAAATTCTTATTTATAAATGTTTTAGTGGTTTTTTAGACTTGATCTTATTTTTACAACTTTAAGTCTGATCTCACGTTAACTCTATATATATAATATATATAATTAGCACTTAGCACTTATATAATATATATAATTTGCTATTATTAGCAAGTGTTGAATCTTAATTTTTTAAGCCTTTCTTTTTAGGAATGTCCCAAATGCTTTATAATATAGTATAGATATATCAAGAAGGTAGATCACTCCTCAGGTTCTATTCTGACTTGAACCAACTCATTCTTTCCCCTTTTTGGTTTTTGATCCCTTTCATCGTACTCGTCCAAATCAATGACAGTACGCTTGCCATTTCCACCACTTCTTGAACCACCAGCAGAACCTTGAACCACTTTTGCAGAGTTTGGAGTTTCTTTCATGTTGAAAGGACATTCTCAACTCACTTCTAAATTTACTGAATTAGCAAAAGTTACCTTAAGTTTGAGTTGATCGTTGCCTCCTATAAAAGTGTGTTTGTTTTGTGTAATTGTTATATGTAACTGTGGAATAATAACATAAAAAATGAAGCATGAAACAACTATAAAAAAAACCTCTTTCAGACCATGAGTTCATAAATTAGTAATCATTACCTTATTTCATGAAGGCGAAGACATTCGTAGGGTAAAAGCAATATTTTTCTAACAAAGAAACATTTGCTTATTACATGTGTTAATTTTCCTCCAACAATGACAAAGTAGTCATGTAAGAACCTATAACTAAAACTTAACGGTGTTTCCAGAAAAGACAATCATTGAAATTTTTGAAGCTACTAAAGAAATACTCGAACAGTAACACTACATCAGTAATTGTACACAAGAATGAAATTGCTTTAATTTTAAATATATTAATCAGCATTTTTAGTTAACTCAAAAATAGTTGGTAGTATACCAAAAACTTAATTCAGATATCCAAATAAATGTTAAGACTACAGGCCTTGATGTTCTCTGAATAAAAAAATCTAGACTGTTACATAAAGTTTAGCTAATGATAGATTGGGTCACCACTCATCACTAATTCACTTTCAAGATATAAACTAAATGAGAGGGCTGCCATTTAACGATAAAGACATAAACTCGACATGTCAAAATTTCTAACAGTAAATGTTTTAGTGAGGACCCTAGTTATAACCTTGTATATACCTAAGAACGCCTATGCACAACAATAACATAAGCAGCTAGGTGAAATGGTTTACAAACTGTGTTCTGAGACACGGTCGAAGCATGCCCACCTGTGCCAACATCATTATCTCCCTTTTTTTCATTCCTACTCCAGATTCAACAAAGATGTATCATAATACTGAATCAGTTAACTTTGATACACTCCTTCAGCTCACTCAAAACATACCCTAATGATCATATACATAACTTTATAAATCAAACGATAGTTTATATGATATGCTTATAATCTATTCATACTCTTCGTGCTTCTTGTAGCCTGCTATCGCTTCACTTTACATCATTTTCACACCCGCATTCAAGCGACACCATGGTAACCTGAAAATTAAAGCACTGCCTTAACCTGATCTGGATGAACATCTTGGCCTTCTTTACATTGCTACAAAACCAAAAGCACACAACAATACCATAATAATGTGCATAATAAGGAATTACATTTCAAATCATAAAAGGTTATATATAAATGTAACCTCAGCTCGAAAAACATCAAGTGCAAAACCACTGAAGCAACTTATAACAACTTTTTCTATGTGTAAACCAGGATTATCATTACTGATGAAAAAGAGAAAGGTTTATGAAATGAGTAAAGTCTAATAATTTTATCCTATTTAATAGAAGTGGGCCGATTTAGGGATGGCAACGGGCTGGGAATGCTCTGGACAATTTATCATCCATCTGTAACATATTGATTTCACATACACATCAAACCATAACAAAGTAGGCGCATAAAGAGATGAGTTTTTAGAGAGAGAAAGTTAGAGGTTTGGGAACTTTAGTGAGAGAAAGAAAAATCTTATTATGAGCTCCAACTCTCTACCTTGGGAGGTAGAGAGTATTTATAGTCTTACATAAAACGCCACCGACGGTCCGTGGATCGTGCATACAAGTGGGTAAAGACTCGTCCATCCTCCACGGTGTTACTTAACTAAATACTACTTAACATTAAATAACTACGACTACGAGCTTTCTAACGATTACATATACTTGAGGTGACCGACACTTTAACTACTGGATTTTCCAAATCCTAACAATCTCCCCTAAGGGAGGTCACCTCAAACACACATTAAATTACATAGAATACAAACAGATATTACATTGAGATTGTTCTTGGATTCTTGTTCAGGTTCTCTAGTCTTTGATTCTTCATTTTTGCATGTTTGGATAATCTCGAGTGGAGGTCTTTAATCGATCCACGGATAATGAAGTGTTTGAGCCATTTGAGATCATCGAACATTAAATCTCACTCATCCATTGTGGAGTTGGTATTATGTGATGTTGTGACATTTGGACCGACATGCTCACATTCTCGATCATGATATATTCTTATCGAGTAGCGAAGCTTTCGTTGATTCATGATATTGGCGCAGCCAGAAGCGTAAGCATGGAGTGAAACTATCAGAGTCATTGATGCACTAATCATGATTTCTTTAGATATGAATGTGTTGTGTGAGCATGCGGCTATGGATTGACCGCTCCATTCAGACACAAACGCCGGTGTACCCGCATAAGACAGCTTAGCAATAAAGCGCATGAAAGTGTCTTTGATCACTTTCGATGAATTGAGGTACACGCCCACGGTTCCTCTGATAGCAAGTACGCTCTCGTGATCGTATAATTCGAAGAATTTCCTTGACAGGTTTCGCAATGCCTAGCTGTTCTCAAACCGAACGCCTCAAAGAAGACAACACGGAGTGAGTGAACCAAAGAAATGAGATTCATGATTGATGAAAAGAGATTTAAAAACAATCGTGTATTGCTCAATAGAAATTGTTTTTGCAATACAACGAAGGTTTTAATGAAAATCAATTATCAATCATAAACACCTTTTATTTTGAGAAATAAGTACACGCCGATGGCAAATGCTAAAGAAAAGAGTTTTTTAAGCACAACGACCGGTTTTTCAAAGGTATCCGCCAATCCATAACCGAACCAGATTGATTCAAAAGATTGAATCGCCCATTGTTTTTGTCAGCTTGTCACATGGTTGATCTATTGGATAGATCTCACATGCCACCTACAGGAGCTTGTTTGATGTTGGCTCCAGAAGGCTTTCCATCTTCATTGTGAATATGTATGCATATCACTAGATGTTCCGCAATACCACAAGGATAATGCTAGGACTCATAAGATATAATCTCTCTTTCCACATTGTGTGAAACAGAGAGTCTTCATTGAAAGTGTCCTAAAGAGATTTATTGATGATCTCTTGGCTCTAGACTCAATTGTGCATATTTGGTTCCTATGCCGAGACTAGGGAGAGGGTCTCCTTCTTCAATATCAACAATCTCTAAGAGAAAGTCGATAGATTATGGAGGTTCCCCGTGAGAATGAAACAAGTCCTTTTAAGAGGAACTTGAGTGGTTTGGAAAGTTGAAGTGCAAGGCCACGGGTCCATGACGCCTTGTCTTCAATACCGATGTTACCTTGGTAACCACCAATAGTATATGAATTGAACCCCTTCCGCCTCTAAGGTTGAATAATTGGAGGGCTATTTCTTTTCACCCTTTTCACATTCAATTCTTTTTCATTCTTCAACCCCTTTAGTACTTACCGAGACTTCATTACTAGAACCTTGTTGGGTTTATTCCAAGACAGTAGCTCTGCCTCACCAAGACTCTTCCCATATCTAACATTTCTCCTTTTTTCATCATACCTAAGGACTTCTACACTATCTAGTGGATTGTCCCGGGGTAGATCCCTCCTGCTCAAGGATCATGGGACCTCATCCTAACCTTATCATCCTTATATCACCATACATAAAGTAAAGTTGGTCGGTCTTTTGGTATTGTTCATCTGCCATTGGAACCAATTGAAAACCATTTGAAAATCAATCAAGATACTTGTGATATAGAATCAAAGCATTTTGTATCTTAATTGTTTTGATATTTTAGAAATGCTCCCTCTCAACATATGCATAAAAATTTAGAAATTGTTTAGCACATGGAGGCAAGAGATCTTTGAAATCGCTAGATTAAGAATGAAAGGTCCAATCTTTTGATTAACATTTTCTAAAATGATCATCATCACTTCCCAATCAATTTGAGTAGATAAAACATTTTGAGGAAGGATGAGGTTTTCAAAGTTTGCTCCCCTCAATATGTGCCTCAATTTTGAAAGAGTTTTGCACATACTAGGGAACCTCACTTAGAGACAATTCAGTCACGTTTCAATAATTTGAGGTTTAAAATAGATGCTCCCCTCAACATGTGCATGGAAAATTTGAAATCGCTTGTCACTTTGGGAGGAAAACATGCTAAACACTTATGAAACCATTTATCGAATTATCAATTTAAATCCAATTTAAATCACAAATTCTACCCCCATCACAATTATCAAATCATTTGAGATTTGTGATCTCTGTAGATTTAAATTTATTTTGAAAGCTTTTAAGGAGAATTGTGACTTGATTATGAAAGCCTTTAACCGATAAGGATCGGATTTTGAGACTTTAAACTCCATTGATTAAACATGCATAATTATCTTTTGAAAACATAATAATAACCAAGGTGAACCAATTGTAACATTTGTAAAATATTTAGAGTAGACCTTACTCATTTAAGTGCAAATTGTTTGAAAAGAACACTTTTTGAATTTAATTGAAAAATCATTCTCCCTCAATCAATGACGTAAGTCGTTGATTGATGAATTGAGATTTTGACACTTGATAAGTTCTTTTGATTTTCAAAAATAGAGTCCAAGTGTTTTCAAAACAATTGAGTTTTCATAAGATTACAAATATTTTTCAGAGGAATCTTTAGAAGGAAAAAATATTTGAAATTAAACATTTGTCTTGTTGTTGACAAACATTTGTTTTAGAATAGAGCATTAGTTTTGAAACATGAGATAAAGCATGGCTCGTTCTTTCTTTGAAAAGCCGGTTATCGCCGAAATAACAATAAACCATTGTTTTACTTTCTCCCAAAAATAATTTTTGATTTTTTTTTAACATTCGAACAACATCTAAAGTCCCGTCATCTCTTTGAATGACAACAGCACAAAACCGTAGATATATATCGAATCAAGAAAGAAAAGACAAAAAGACAATAATTTTGAGAATTTTCTGAGATTTTTCGATTTTATGGATTTTTGAAAGTTTTATATTTTTCTATTTGCTTTTAGATGGTTTTATAATTTTGTATTTTGTTTTTGAATAAATATATACAAAGATAGATGAAGAAAAGACCTTTACTCCTCGCCTTCCTCCTCAAGACGCTTTTGAGTGTTTCGGTTGAAGGCTTTTCAAGCCAAGTCGGGAAGAATAAACTCAAAACGTTCTCTGGAAGAGCTTTGGTGAAGATGTCGCTAACCGGTATTCCGACTTCACAAAATAGAGTTCCACCACACCGTTTCCACTTGTTCCCTGATGAAATGATGTCGGATGTCGATGTGCTTTGCTCTTGAGTGTTGAACGTTGTTGCATGAGAGAGCAATAGCACTTTTATTATCACAAGACAGTAGGATTTTGTTGAATTCAAAGCCATAGATAATTGGGATCTCATCCAAAGGATTTGAGCACAACAAGATGACATGGCTATGTATTCACCTCTGTAGAGGAAATAGAAGTACTCATTTGCTTCTTTGAAGACCAGCTCACAAGCTTATCACCCAAAAACCGAAAGCACCTCCGATGCATTTCGACGTGTATCTTGACATCCCGCATGATCAGATCCGCATAGGTCAGTTAGTGACATACCTGTCCTTCGGTACCATAGTCCCATATTGATGGTTCCTTGGAGATACCGAAAGACCCGCTTAACCGCTTCAAGGTGCTTTTAGTAGGCTTAGCTGATATCTAGCACACACATGCACACAAATAACAAGATGTCCGGTTCGCTAGTCGTGAGGTACATCAGGGATCCAATCATACTACGATATTTCGTTTGATCTACCATGATCCCCGAGTGGTCCTCATCCAGCTTTAGTTCGCTCAATCATGGGAGTGTCAACGTGTCACATGATCAAATCCAAATTTCATTAGAATCTCATTTGCATATTTAGATTGATTTATAAAAATGCCTCCGAGACTTTGTGAAATTTGTAATCCCAAGAAAATGACATTTGTCCCATCATTGACATTTGAAATTTGGAACCCATTTCATTTGAAAACGATCACATTCCATCGGTCACGAGGCAAAGATAATATCATCAACATAAATTTGAACGTGAATTAAATGTTTGCCTGACTTCCGGGTGAACAATGTAGGATCAATCGCCTTTGCAATCCAAAGGATAGAAGAAACTTTGACAGCGTATCATACCATGCTCTAAGAGCTTGCTTTAAACCGTAAAGAGCCTTTTTCAAGCGATAGACATGAGTAGGATGCTCGATTCACAAAACCCTTCGGTTGCCGACGAACCACCTTCTTTAAATCTCCATTAAGAAAGGCGGCTTTACATCCATCCGATACACTACCATGTTCTTACTAGCAGATTAGCCAAGAAGATTCTCGATTGCCGATATTGAGCAAAGGAGCAAATGATTCTTCAAAGTCTATACCCTCCTCTTGACGATATCCTTTAGCAACTAATCTAGCCTTGTTCTTCAACACATCACCATGCTCATCAAGTTTCACTTTGAAGATCCACTTTAGAGCAATGATCATAGCACAACTGGAGCAGTACTAATTCCCATACATCAAGTCGATCAAACTCATGAATTTCTTCTTGCATGGCATTGAACCGCCAGCTTCATTCATGGCGTTTTAACATCTTTGGTTCGACCTTAGAGTACTGGAGTTGAAGAAGCACCATAAGGCATCGGTTGCAAGTTGTTTCCGTGTGGATACTGGCGAGAGGGGTTTCCAATGATGTTGTCCAATGGATGATCATGTGTCCATTTTCTGAGGTGTTCATGTGGTTGTTGTTGTGGAACTGAAGTAGCAGAGTCGATGTCTCCCCGATGAAGATGGTTCTCGATGATGATTCAGAGCAAATATATTTTCAAATGGAGCATCTTCAGGAGTAGCAAAGGGATTAACTTCATCATTGATGCCATAAACAATTCCATGATGTACATTTGATGATTGATGATTTGTTGATGAGACAGAAGTGATCAAGAGCGCTTCTTGACTTAATGATATTGAGATCAAGGGTTGACTTCATTCACAGGATATGAGCGCCTCTCTGATGGAATTGACATTTCATTAAGATTGGCTCATAGTGTTCATCAAACATTGGATCAAACAATTTCTTTAAATCATCTTCGAATGGAGGTACATATGGAGTTGCTGGAGAGGAGTTTGGTACAAGGGATGAACCAATGGGACTGCTTTTGAAGTGCGGTCCGTAACCGATTGTCCAGAGCCATTTGACCGGTCACCATCAACGTAACGTGAATTGTTTCCATGATATTTCGGGTTCTCTTGTTGTAGATTCGGTAACCTTCTTGTTTGGTGCATAACCAACAAAAACTCCAATATCCGCCTTTGCTCTTAGTTTACCTAAGTCTTGACCATCATTAGTTGGATAACACAATGCACCAAACACACGGTAAATGAGAGATTAGGTTTTCTATTGTGGACAAGTTCATATGGAGTTTTTCCATGAGCAAGGTGAATTAGGAACGATTTTGAGTGTAGCATGCAAAGGCAATGGCTTCACCCATAGAAACATTGGAACTTTTGAGTAAATCAGCATTGTTCTAGCGGCTTCCACAAGAGTTCGATTTCGTCTTTCAACTACACCGCTCGCTTGAGGAGTTCGTGGAACACTTCTTTGATGACTGATTCCAACACTTTCATAAAACTCACTAAGTTGTTTGTTAACAAACTCGCCCATTGTCCTGCTCGATGATTCCGACAGCTTTGTTAAGTCGAACCGTACTGCTTGATAAGTTTGATGATGATATCCGAGTTTCATCCTTTGTCCTTAAGAACTTAACCAAGTGAATCGAGAGTAATCATCAACCACAACTAACACATCTTTCTTCCCAAAGATATTCTGCACTCTCATTGGTCCACATAAATCCATATGAATTGTATGAAGAACTTCAATGAGTTTGTAGGTTTGGGTTTATGGGCATACTTCTTGCTTTTCCCAATGGCATGTCAACAAAGATGATCCTTTTCATACTTTAGTCTAGGTAACCTACAACTAAGTCCTTTCTCGAGAGATCATTGATGGTGCCGAAGTTCAAGTGATTGAGACGACGATGCCATAACCATGACTTTGTTTTGAAGCCTTTGACAACAAGCAAATTGGAGAAGACTTCATCATATCTTCGATAGAGATGGTGTATAGATTTGAACCACGAGTTCCTCTTAAAAGTTCCTTACCATCAAGTTCTCTAACAAACAAGTATGTTTTCAAGGCCACTTCTAGATCGAATCACGAATTGACCAACAGAGAATAAGTTATGACCAAGACCTTCCACATAATATACCCTGAGATAACACTATCACCAACAACATAATCTCCATAACCCATAATTGCACCGAAATGATCATTCCGAATCTAACAGCCCCGATGAATTTGCTCACGGTTCATGAGCCGCGACGGTCTCCGCCATATGCTTGGAATGTACTGAGTCCAAGTACCACGTAACGATTTGAACGATCCGCAGCTTGAACACGACATAAGAATGGATAATCGATAATTGGGATCCCATGCAAGAATAGGTTCCACTTGGTTAGTAACAGTGATTGGAACACCCACATCGTAAATAAACATCCATATCGAAGTAGAAGCAATGGAATCATTAGGAATAGATGCAAGTCCGTATGTCTAGATTTGACCTATTCAAAGTATGTTCACTTCTTAAGGAATAGTTCTACCAAGAGGCATCCATTTTCTAGTGGGCATTGTCTTAGCGACGAGGGCAAATTGATTATTTTATGGCCAAAAGGTATCCATTGATAACCTATCTTTATAAATGTTCTTCCCGTGGTTTCCACGCTTTCTAACTTTCTTCGCTTTTGCCTTTTAGCCTTCTTTGCAAGATTTTTAGCATTAACAATTTTAACCGGCATTTGACAAGATTAGACAAAGCATTCACACCACATTCATGATTAGCAAATGTAATTTCAATCATCATTACATGGTTTGCAAATAGTATCGAATTAATTAATTACAAGACGCTTTATGGCTAATACTAGATTCAACACGATTCGTTTTATTCAACTCAAACTTAAAGTTCCTAGGTTGGTCTTCTACTCTCTTCCAATGCACATTCTTAGCTTGCAGGTCCTATCTTGCTTGTATTGCCCGAGGCTTTGACCTTGCTTTAATGTCACCGATTACCTCCAGAGGGAATTATGGGAACATTAGTTGGTTGATCTACTTTTGCATTCCCAACTAGATGTGCAAGTTCTGTGACTACTAGAAGGCACATTGGTGTTCACTTTCTTAAAACTGGGCCTAGAATGGTTTGAATGCTTGGCACTAGGCATAGAACAAGGCATCACAGCTTTGCCTTTTTCACCTAAGGATTTTGGACATGTTGCAATTACACATTCTAGCAGCTCTTGAGATCGCTTTGGCCCGAAGGCAAGCAAACCTAATTTCTCTATCAAGAGGTTTATTAATGAAATCCTCTTCAACAATCTCACTGAGACATTCTAGACTATCCTTAAGGTGAGCACAATAGTCATGAAACGCAGTTTCATTATTCCTAAGATGAGGAGGAATGTATTTAACCACAGCAGATATTTGGTACCGAGGATGACTTTGATGCAACATTCTTATTAAAAAAGTGGCAGCTTCCCATTTTCTGACTCTGATTCTCAATTTCCTTTTGTAAAGACGTTATTTTTACGTTGTTTTGGTCACGAGTGACTTTCATTGAATCATATAACTCTTTAAAGTGTCGCTTAACTTTTTCATTTTCTTCTAGAAAACTCTCGCTTTCCTTTTGTAAGGCATTAACTAAGTTTTGAAGATGAAAAGTTTGAGAGTATTGAGAATCTAAAGGAGGAGGCATTTGGGATCCAATCACATTGTTCATTTCACCCTTTAATTGAGAGATTTGGGCTTTCAACTTTTTGATCGTGTTACAATGAGCTCGAATCGCTGTCACGCTTGTTTATTTGAAAACTGCGCATCAAACTCGAACATCCGAGGATGTCTTGATATTTGAGGTTTTAACATTTTCTTTAAGATGTTGATATTTTAGTTGTAAATCAAAATGTTCAACTTCTAGTTTAGAAAGATGTTTTACCAAATTATCGTGATCATCCGGATCAATTTTCTCATTAAGTTTCGAATTAATCTTTTCAAGCTCAATGACACGATCATGGGAGACTTTCGAGCAATGAGATAATTCATGAAATTGAGAAGCATTAATGGAGCAAATTGTAGCAAAGGTAAAAACACATCTTGAGTAATATATTCATAAATAAGATTCTCATTCAAGGTATGCAAGTTCTTCCTCTCAATCTCATTATATTTTAATGCTCGCCCATAGTCACTAACCTCAACTATCATTGCATCAAATTCCTTTTCCATTCCTTTAATATCCGAATCTATCCCCTTTTTAAGACTCTCAAATTGATCTTTTAGTTGTTTAAAGAAAGGCATGACCTCGCTAGATAGCATTCTTTTGTTTGCTCAAAACCTCTTTTCCCTTCAGTTATCCCAGTTGGTGTGATCCTTTTCTTACAAGTTTTCTCAAAATCAACAAATAGTTGAAGAATAACATATTGACTGATTAAGGTCTTGCTTTTAGTGGCAATAGTTCTAGGAACTAAATGCATTGGTGTATTTGGAGGATACACGATGCATTGCAGGCATTTTCTAAGGGAGGGTTTGTTTCAACAAGATTTTCACTTTTGCTTATCTAAGTCCCTTTTCCAAAACTTGTTCGGTGTTAACAACGTTTGAGGCTTAAACTTGTTTAAGGAGATCCAGTTTTCCTTCTTGTAATCACGGGGTTTGATTGTTATGTTATTCTTTTTACATTCAGGATCTTCTAGCTTCTTATTCATTTTCTCCTAGATGCATCATCTAATTTTCTATCTTCCTCAGTGCACTCAACGCAACTAGGTTTCGTCTAGCTTTAAGAATCTCATTGCCATCATAGATTACATTTTGAGCGCTTTTGCTATCTTTTATGACTCGATTAGGTTTCAATAATGGGAACACTATGCTTATCGCTTAAAACTCTATGCTTAGTGACCATGTGAGCAGTTCGAATGGTATTCCCTTGTACGTACAACTTATTTTCAAGCTTGTTTTTCAAAGTTTTTTAGATTGGAAAAATCATTCAAAAGTTTTGATTCCTTAGCATGAAATTCTTGCTTAAGCATTTTAACATTTTCTTGAAGTTCTTGTTTTTGCTTAGCGGTTTTAGAAAGCTTTTCTTGTAAGGAGTTTAACTCTTGTTTTAATACTTCTTCTCTAAAATTACTTTTTCTAATAATTGTACGCATTTGGTTATCCAACTCGCCACGAGTAGTTAACTCAAACTTGGCACGTTGTTCATAAATGGCAACTCGCTCTTTATAGGCATTAAGTTCGGAGATAACAATCATCGTGGGCACATGTAGTGTATTCATCAAAAACATAGTCATCATTGATCTAAGATGCATCACTTGGTACAGCTCACTTTCACTTTGTTTCACATATTGATCATATGGGACAACATTGATATTACCCATATTTTCAATATTTGACTCAATAGTTTCATTTGATTGTACTTTGTCATGCATCTTTTGCATATCAAGATCATCAGTTATAGTTTTAGTACCTCGTAAATGAGTTTGTCTTTGGATGGACGCCTTGTGGTGATGAAGAAACTTTAGGAGGGACCATTGGAAAAATGCTAGCCATGAAAATGGTTTGTGCGTGAGGTTCATCATCAACATCGAGTCGTATGCATCACAATCGACTTGAAAGGCATTCTCGATGATTGTGGCCTATCTCCCCGAATTGGTCTACGCTCATCCACATCCGCATCATATGTCTTGGCATTTTCCTCGAAGAAACAACAACTCTTCTTCATCCAAAGTTGCACCATTATCCCGCTTGCACAAGCAACATCTTATCCCACTCGGCAAGATTGATCGAGGGCGCTTGGCGATGTGCAGCTTCCTTGCAATGTGTCCCTCACCACCACAGTTGTAACACTTGATCGGCTTTGCTTGTCCCTGATTTCCATTCCTTCCCTCGATTTTTGATTTGCCACATATCCTCTACCAACTCCACCTCTTCCTTGTTCATACTGCCTTTCTTGAATTGGTTGCACCATAACCTTCCCATCTCTCGATAGGCTTGATTGTGGATTAGATGTCTTTATATGAGGTTGTTGTTGGTGTGTGGGAGAGAGTTCATGTTTTGACTAATCAGAAGAGCCAGTTGATTAATGAAGTTACCCACGGTGCATCAAGACGCCTTGTTTGAACATAGGATCGGGAATGAGTTTGTGATTACCATCACCCATGGGTATAACTTGAGATGCTTTGGTGGTAATTCCAATGTTTGAGTAGAAGGCGGTTGAATCATTTGATGAGCTTGTCTCTCCCGGGTTGGTTTTGAACTGATCAAGAATCCTTTTTTCAAACATTGCATGTCTCTCATTCTTCAATCTTTGGTTAGCTTCACGGAGGTGACAAACTTGTGCCATTCGGGATTCATGTTGTTCACAAACTTTGAGTTCAAATGAATGTTTGGCATAGTCATTCTGATGTTCCTCATGTCATTAACAAGCTTGTGAATCTCACGTAATACTCATAGACACTCTCTTACGGTTTCATCTTGAAGTGCTCAAATTCATCATAGAGTTGTGATTCTCTGTCTTCCATAGTTAATTCGAACCGAGAGAAGCATCTTGACATTATCCCACACCGCCTTGCTTCAAGTGTTGTGATTGATAAGCTTGTAGATATCTTTTGGAAGACCTTGAAGTAATGATGTTAGAAGCCCCGATATCACGATCGAATCTCTTTTTCTCCTTATCATTGAGCTCATCATATGTCTTTGGTCTGCCTATTCCATAGATCATTGTTCCATCTGCAGCTGTATCAATTAAGTCTCTTGTAGTCTCAACCTGATAAGGTCCTTCATCAATCGATTTGAGAATGTTGACCCCATTTTCCTTTCCAAGACAAGATACAATCGATTCTTTGAGCCCAAGAGTCGTAGTCGGCCTGGCCTGCCAAGCATGGGCGGGTATCCGAACCACCGCTTGAACATCCTCTAATGGAGATGATTGTAGGTATGTTGGTAGACATGTTTAAAGATTACACGGGATTTTATAACTCTATGATTAAACCGGAAATAGATTCTTTCACGGGATTTTACTAAATCAAGAGAAAACGTGATATAAAACAAAGTTAACCAAGTCGCTAAAAATCCTTGAATCAAGTCGCTAAAACCAAGTTGCTAAGACAAGTCGCTAAGTTCCCAAGTCGCTACAAATTTTGACAGCAAGTCGCTATGCACCAAGTCGCTAAGAAATCAAGTCGCTAAATAGCAACTCGCTACTGATCCAAATCGCTAACACCAAGTCGCTAAGAAACTTAAGAACAAGTCGCTATCAAAATTGAAAGCAAGTCGCTACCTTACCAAATCACTACCCGTAGTGGAGAATCCACCAACAGTACTTTTTGTCGGCTTGTCTCTAAAGGTAAGTCGCTAGGACCAAATCGCCACCAAACAACACTACAACTCGCTACAGACTTTCAAATAAAGTCGCTACCAAGAAAAGAACACCGTGACTCAAGTCGCTAGCATGAAAAAATTCAAAAACACCACTTTTCAATCCAAAACAACCCAACCACGATGATTCAAGCCTTCCAAATCAAAACCTAAACACTTATGATGATCCTAAACACAAAAGTACAATCAAAATCCAAACTTTAACACTAGAAATCAACCAAATGATGCAAGAACCACTAAACTTTCTCAAACTCAAAAACCACCTAAAACCACTAGAAATCCAAAGATATGTAAGAGATGATCTAACCATGGCTCTTGATACCATTTGTAAACATATTGATTTCACATACACATCAAACCATAACCAAAGTAGGAAAGAGATGAGTTTTAGAGAGAGAAAGTTAGAGGTTTGGGAACTTTAGTGAGAGAAAGAAAAATCTTATTATGAGCTCCAACTCTACCTTGGGAGGTAGAGAGTATTTATAGTCTTACATAAAACGCCACCACGCCGTGGATCGCATACAAAGGGTAAAGACTCGGCCCTCCTCCACGGTGTTATTTAACTAAATACTACTTAACATTAAATAACTACGACTACGAGCTTTTTAACGATTACATATACTTGAGGTGACCGACACTTTAACTACTGGATTTTCCAAATCCTAACACCATCCCCATCCCCGTCCCCATCCCCATCGTGGAATTGCTTTACATCCCCATCCCCGCCCCCAATGGGGATCGGGGATCCCCGTGGGGATTCAGGGATTTTCAATCCTTATGAACTAATATAAATTTTCCACCAACTCATCGAAAATATAAAAAATTTTAACTCATAAAGTGTTTCTAGAAACGTGCGTACATCACACATAGTTGGATTCATTAGGATTTCAATTCAACTTTAAAGCATCATCAACATTGTAACATCACATATAATATAAAAACAATATGTATCATTTGTCTATTTGGAAAAAATAATAAGTAATATGTAGTTGGTGCTTATGCTTCTTGTTAATACAAATAAGCCGTAAAAACGTTTATTTATATTTTACGATCTTCTAATGTTTTGTCGATAACAAACGTGAAATCATTTTAACGAAACAAATAGAATACGTAAATAGTTTGAGCTAATAGTTTCTAACATATTCACATTTTCACATAAAACACTAAAACAAGTATAAGTGATTTTATGGTTTAGTAATACATATGTACAACAACTAGTGTTTACATATTTGGGTAAAATATACACATAACTAGTATGTAGTATATTGGGTAATATAAATGGGTAGAAACTTAAGTATCACAACCCATTAGGCAAATACATTGAATGTAGTTGGGTATAACCCAAATCCCATAACCCATGGATCTTGACCCATAACCCATTGCATGACATCATGCTTATATCATACATGGATAATATCCATAACCCATGGATCAACCCATACCCAAGTGACTAAGTGCATTGCACTCAAAGATACATTGTATCTAGCCAATGATCCATGGTTCAACCCATGACCCATAACCAAAATACCCATGGGCAAAGAGGAGCGTTCCACGGATCCCTGGCTTTGTGCTAGCCGGATCCTAAGTGGAAGGGATCCGATCCGGGAACAAGTAGGATTTTTTCTCTATAAATAGTGAGCCATTTCTTCATTATTCATCATCTCTTTTCTAACATACTTTCCCCCCTGAGTTAAATATCACTAACCTTAGATCCAAGAGATCTATGTTTGTAGCTTTGTTTTTGTGTGATCTTTTAGGTTCCTCTTAAAGGCAAGATCACCACCTTTGAAGTCGAGCAAGCTCAAGTCCATGAGTTGCCATGCTTCCTCATCATCAAGGCTACTGAAGTCTTCTTGTTGATGATTCATTTCTTTCTTCAAAGAAGTGTAGTGTTGAAGACATTAGTGAAAGATGTCTCAAGTGTCAAGACGAAGATATTAGTGAAGGGTATCTATCGTCTATATGATAAGCACTTATGGTAGGTGCTTAGAAGTCAAGACAAAGAAGCATTAGTGAAAGGTGCTTAGAAGTGAAGACACAAGACATTAGTGAAAGGTGTCTTGTAGATCTAGTCAAAGGCATTAGTGAAAGGTGCCTTAGATGTACATTCGATATGTGTGTTTCGATGTACTAGATAGACTAGTATTAGATCCAAGGATATTGATATCCTTGATGATGTTGTAAAGGAGTAGATCTCCTTTGGGATTAGTCGCTTGGTGTGGTGTGGTAGTAGTTCCTCCATTGCAATGGAACTAGGTGCTTAGCCTAGTACCTAATAAAGGGTGGCTTGCCAGTGAAGGTGTAGTTCACCTTGGAGTGAAAGAACTAGGTACTTAGCCTAGTACCTTATAAAGGTAGGCGGCGTTAATGTGTAGGTGTGGTTCACCTTGGGTGAAAGAACCCTTTAGCCTAGCACCGAAAAAAGGGTAGCGACGTGTGAAGGTTTCTCATACATAAGGAGATTGGTGTAGTGATTAAAACTCGAAAGTAGGTGACTGGGAGTAGGGCAAGGAAGGTGTCCTTGTAGCAACCACTATATATACCGGTTGTGGTTTTGTTCTTCTTACTCTTATCTTTTCATTACTTACCTTTATATGCTTGTTTATCAACATCCAACACACACATCCAAATAGATTGACATAAGTCGATCTAAATAAATCAAAAGGAAGTTTTAATTGGCAAAACTATTCAACCCCCCCTTCTAGTTTTCCACACTTCTAATTTTAAAGGTACTTGATTATATAAATATCACATATGCATATAAATATACATGTCGATACTCATAAACATATATACATATACATATACAAGTTAATCGAGTATGAATATAACATATAAATTCTAAATACTTATACACTAGAAAGATCTGAGTCAACGTGGGTTCGGTATTTATGTTATCCCCATCCCCCGCCCCATCCCTGATTTCATATTTTAGGGATTCCTCATCCCCGCCCCCCATCCCCTCGTCAACTCGGGATTCCCACCAAAATCGGGTTTGGGGATCGGGTCCCCATCAGGTACGGATTTTTTTGCCATCCCTAGGCTGATTAGATGATTTTATTATTTTAATTTCCCTTTTCTCTGTCCAATTTTTCATTGTAACTGTATTTTGATGATTATTTGACCCCTAAATAGCATAATATGTATAAGCAAACATCGAAAGGTGACTACTAATGTTCTTGTCATAAATGAGAATCCAAAATATGTAAAGATGAAACACATATCAAGTTTGTTGAAATCAAAACCTGTCCCGAACATGAGAAATAACATCATAACTAATAATTAATTTGGCAACATTTATAATACCATCCAAATAAATACAAAATATATGAATCTATGGACCAAAATTTATAGCATTGGCTTATTTGTAAACAATTTTAATAAATAAATGAACATTTCAACCTACTAAAATCATTATACACTACATGACTTGTTATTCATTAGAATAAGAGTGGAAACTTTATTACAATTGGCAACAACCATGGTTCGAAACGTAATTGCAACTAAGCTTTGCACTATTAGTTTTCTATTAATTATCATACATATGAACTACAAAGGATAAAGTTATGGCAATTTATTAGTGAACATATGATTGAACAAAATTTAAAGCATACAACCAATTAGAGGTTAAAATTATCGGTAGGCTTAGATGGTCATTAACTCAATCAGCATAACAAACAACTTGGTGTCGCTACATGGGTGGTCGGGAAAGATGAGGATCCAACACTCATTGTTAAAAGTCTAGTTATTGAATGTACCAGGAGTGTGGCGTCCAGCAATGGCATGAGCCCCGGTGTAGTAAGCAAACTTTAGCATAGCCATTCTGCATCTCTGAAAAAAACCCATTTAAGTGTTATTTGTTATGCAGGACTCAAGGAGTAAATTTTTCATAGAAATAAGTAACCAACCTTGTTCACTGCCACATGTCTTGCATGTTGACCCCCCAAGTTTGTACCTCCTTTAGCTATGTATTCACTCTTTATATGTTGAGCCACACCACCCTGTCCTTATGTCCTTTTGATTCCCCCGAGAATCTGGTTTTATCCTGAAACCGAAATAATACACATAAGTAACCAAGTAGAGTGCTATATACCGGATGATTACATAATTGAATATTATTTATTATTAAGGGAGGCCTGAAAGATTGCCAACACTCATTTTAATGAGAGGTTATACGGACCAGTATTTATGTCATTCTTTAGAAAAATAACTGTGTTGTTTGGGTTGCTTACTGATAATACAACTTGACATGGTGGAAGGGAACTGCACCTCTGTCTCATAAAATACACTTACGAAATCACAACACGGTAGTTAAGTTCATAACGATAGTACATTTTTTTTGCTTCTAGACCCTATATTGCAGGAAGTAATGGAAACCAAAATATTTTAGGAACCCTGTGTTCAACATGCAACTATAAGGAGAAAAAGAAAATCAACATGTAAAATGACCCAATTTCAACCAACCCCCTGAACTACACCCCTTGAATTAAGTATCAAAGTGTTTAGAATCACTTTTAAAAAAAAATTCTTACCAGCTGGAGATCTTTTGTTATGTGCTCCATGTCCTCCATTAGTATATGATTCCATCTGCAATATTGAGTCTGTAGTGCTCTCGGGCTCTTGGGCCGTTATTCAGTTCTTCAGCTACCTGTGCATATTCAAAAAATTGAAACCTATTAAAAATATGAGATGGTTAAAAACTTTGAGAACACACAATGCAAAATGCGCATAAAGCAATATGTATGCATGATAAATCCCTTACATACACATATTCATTATCTAACTTTCATCATTTAAGGCCTATTACCTTAAGAGCAGCCTGTGTTGGTTACCGTAGTATAGTCGCACATGCTTTAGGGCTTATATCACATAAAAGATACATCAGGCCCATGTCCTAATCGTCTAACACTAAGAGACATGTACAAAAACAATAAACTAAAGCAACCCACTTGTGATATTAAGCAAGGTTTTTCATTGAATTGATTGCATCCAAACACAAAGATTATTACTAAATGAAAAAAAGGAAAAGAGAAAATATAATAAAAATAAAAATAAAAAACTAAACTACTCCATGATTGATAATGAAAACCGAATTAGGGTTTCATCAATAGAAATCAATTACCTCATGATTTTTTAGAACTTGTGGATCTTTGATGAATCAACACTTTTTTGATTCCTCGTGGTAGCGTGTTTTTGGTTTTTGCAGATCCGGGTTTTAGGGTTCGGGTAATGATTTTTTTGATTGATGATTGTAAATCATATTTGTGGCTTATGTAAAGATTCTTGATTGATGAATCAATTTGGTGGGATTTTTGATATTAGATTAAATTTAGGTTTAGGGTTAAACTGATTTTCGGATATGAATTGATGTGGAATAATTTGATTTGTTTTTGTTGTTCCCCGTTCACTTTCGTTTAAAACAGTTCAAGTTTATAAAACAAGTTAATAGTGAACTATGACTGAAATTAACATAAGGAAAACACACTAAGTAATTTTCAACATCATATTCTTATTAGAAATAAATCAACAAAGATACGTGCTACCCAAGTACTCAAGTGAATAGTACTTGGGATTGAAATGACAAAGTTGGGTGACTCCTCTCTAAGCTCAAAGTGCTAAGTCTGAAGCACAACTCCTAGAGCTCACTGAGCTATCTCTGTGAACTAAGTTGTATGGAGGAGGAGATGAAGCTTGGCATGTGTATGTGTGTTTTTTATAATTCACAAGCTTAATCTTTTCACTCCATCTCTTATGCTATTTATACATGTATGAGTTTTAACTCTTTCGTAAGTGACAAATTGATTATCATACGTAAGACAAAATACGATGTATTTTGTCTCTGCTTACAAAGACTATTCTAAGTAAAGGACAAGTGTCGCTTCCATATTTCATGATGACACCGAGCTTGTAAGTTAGCCTTTCTGTGTGAAGGTTGACTTATGTTGATAAGGACTTCTTTATCTCGATTCAAACTTCTCCGCCTTTGTCCCGCTTCTTTCTTGACTGTTTATCCTTCAGCCTTTCTTCTTCGCTTCACTGTAAGTAGTTGGAGAGTCTTAGGGATTCAAAGAGAGTTATTGTCATCACTCACGAATCCATCATCTTCTTCTTGACTCGCTTTCACCCTTTAAGTTCGGGCCACGGAGTGGAAATGAGACTTCTTCATTGCCTCGCATCGAGTATCCTAAAGATGACTCAGCGGCTGAGCTATGCACTCAAAGACTGACGATTGTGTTTAACGGATGAGTACTTAGGCTATTTTCTATTCAAATCCTAGATTAAGGGTTTGGGTATTTTCCGAACCCAGCTCCCCTATTTGGATATACAAATAGCCTAAGTGGGTTGATCGCTGTAAGTGAGCAAATGGCTTCTTCCTACACTGAATGTACTAATGAATACAATAAGGAACACCGAGTAAATGAATACAACATACATCGCTTATTGATCATTACATAGTTCCTATCACTAGTACAAAAGATAAAACAAAATGAGGTCAGGTCCCGGATGGATTCCCAATGCTTCAAGCTTGACCTTTTGGTGATGAGTGTTTCTCTCACGATGGTCTCTTATCTTGGCGCTTAGGTCTTGGCAAGCGTAACCGATATTTCCCCGGGATTGGATCCGAGAGGCCATGGAATATAGTGATCATTGCGCCTACACCGGCCTGATCAATATCACTCCATCTTTGAAATGCTGGGTTTCCATAGACATCAATGTGAAATAGCCCTCTTCCGGGCTCTTCAATCACTAGACAATTCACACAAATTTAACCCCTTCCAGTAGCTCCCTATTACACTCCAGCCCGTCGGGCACTTTAATCTCGAGTTGGAACTCAACTCTTCCTTTTGCCGGAAGTTTGTGGTTGAGATCCTTGAGGTCTTGCGAGTCAGCGTGTGGTTTGCCGGTGAATTTCTAGTTGGGCCGGGTGCATCCCTCGCCTTTCATATCTTTTGCCGAGCATCTTCATCGCTCTCAATCACCTTATTTTGCTTCTTACCAATGATCGGACTAAGTTCATCAAGTTCGATCCCAAAGTCACCGAATTTTAAGGATCATGAACCTCAAAGTGTCTTTTGTCATCCCCTCCGTGAAACATTCATAGCCAATGGTTTGTGTGGGAATAATCTTGACATCAGGATTTTTCAAGAGTTTCTACCTGCCATTGTCCAGTTGTATTCTCAATTCTCGCTTCCCGAGCTTCGCTTTTCTTTTCTTTTCATACTGCCATTGTTTCCATTTGAGCACCTGAGCATCCTTGAACTTTTGTCCCGCTTGACCTTGGGAGCTTGTTTGCATCTAATCCCATATCTTCAAATAATTACTTGCCGCTTCCTGTTTTTTCTTCTTTCGCCTAGTTTCAATCTTCTTCTTATTTAGCAAGATGTTTACTCACCGTTGAGGTGTGAGCGTGCATTCGCTGTCGCCGATTTATAGGATCTTCTCGTGCTCGCCAGTTGTCATTATGCCTTTGCCTTTGTCCCGCCCGAAGAAGACGATGCAACCAAGGGTCGTGGTTGATAACTCGTTGTTGTTGATGATGATGTTGGTGGGATGGATGAGATGGAGTTGTTGCGGATCGTGGTGATGTTGATGTGGGATCTACGAGATCGATGATGTTTGCTCCCCTCGTGTGAGGAGTTTTTCAAGACATTCTCCCCAACTGCTGCCGTGAGCGCCGTGAGGCAAGAGTTGGTGTTGATGCCGAGGGGACGGACGCTGGACCCTTGAAGGCTTGATAAATTTCGCGATCATTGCCTTCATGTCCGAGGTGTCGCTTTGAATACCGACTTTGCTTCCAAATTAGCTTGTGAAACTTCAAGAGCAAATATTCGCCCAAGATTCCGGTGCCGTAGATGAGGATGCCCGAGCCAATGTAGCCACACTGCGTATTCAAAGAGTCCATTGTATTGTGGTGAGATCGGATCGATGGAAGACCAACATTTGTAGACTTGAGCATATTGGAGCAGCTCAGTTGAGGTTTGAGGATTGTTTCGCACGCCTCAGAGCTTCCAAGACTTTAGAGTGGTAGCTGGCTTTGACAAACTCCCCGATTTCATCTATCGCGGGTACCTACACCTAAGATGCTCGAGGAATTTAGCCATGTTTTCATCCGCCGGTGAATGTTGTCATACATCGACGTGGCTCATGAACATTTTCATCGAAGCCCCCAGACGTTTAAGATCGGGCCAGGTAGCTGCAGCAGCCTCGCAGATGTTGTTCCCACAATGTTTTAGACACTCTCAGTATAGCTTCCTTTGAAGCCCGTGATCCATCGAGCCAACGCTTAGTGAGGGGAATACATTGTCAAACTCTTTTGAATTCATCGAGCTGAGGATCTGTAAGTATGATCATGTTGAATGGGGATTCAAGAAGCTCTTTTTGGATCAGCCGAGGTTCTTGTTCGCCTTGAACCTCGGCCCCTATTTCTCCAAATGATAAGATTTCACCATCGGCCTCGCCGGCTCATCTTCGAGAATAATATCCCGCTGACATCGCTAATTGTGAGCAAGTGGTTGGTTATTGGTTCCATATCACGGGTGGTTTATATCCCTCTCGAAGTCTTTGTCCCCGCTGACCCCTGACACGGTAAGGGCGCTTCCCTGCTTCACCGGAGTCGATTGGTTGTGGTCCATACAGGGTTGTTCCTCCCGAAGTCTTGTCCCCGCTGACCCCGAGACACCGCGGCGCTTCCCTGCCTTGTAGCGTAGTCAAGGATAGTTGATCCCTATCACGTTGTTTGAGTCCTCTCGAAGTCTTTGGGAGAGATCGCGTGCCCTCGCATAAAGGCTTGGATTTGCTAATGTCATCATTGGTGTTGTGGAAGCGCCCCTACCGGGGCCGATGTTTCCTCTCGATCTCGGGGAGTAGTAAGCAATTTCGCTGGGTAATCGGACCGCGGGATGTATCGTCCTTCGCGTCACCGGGTGATTGTTGCCCGTCACCGGGTGCGCCTTTTGGTCACGCTTTTGTGCCTCTTAGGTTGTACTCCCTCAAGCCTCCAGGCCCCGGAGACTTTGGTATGTTCTTAGTCCCGCAAATGAGACTTCTTTGGGGAGCGGTGGTTTGGAGACACCGATCCACTTAGATTGTTTACAAGAATCATGTGGGCCGCCAATTCAATGGGAGGACGAGGGATGGGTTCTTTTGAAAATTTGAAGTGGCTCAAGATGCCGTAAATTTCCAAATTTTTCATCCCGAAGTATAATTTGAACCCCAAGAACGACAGAGTTATCAAAGAGACAACCTAGGATACTAAACGATACCCTAGTTTTGTTTTCCTCAGAGCTTAAGCATTTCAGATCACAGAAATGATCTCCCTATACCCACAAAGTGCGACCCCATTCATCAAGCAAGATGCCATCATCAACTGAATAGAGTTAACTTGTTCAGCCGATGAGTGGTTCCCGAGGACCTAAATTACAAAAGTGATGAGGATCCTCCGCCACGAATGAGCTTTAGTGACCGGGGTCTTGTCCAAAAAGGTTGAATCTAAAACGATTTGTTTTAACCCATCCTTCATCGTGGAGGGTTCAGATGGGCCACATAAACACTTTGTTATAATCTAACCCCGCTGTAGTGCAAAATGCGTTTTGAAATCCAGTGGTGTATTGTTTCATTAAGACTGAACCTCGATGAGATACCGGAGGTCTAAGGTTATTCTCATTAAGAGAAGGTGTCGGGTCAAAGGCTTAGTCAGAGCCCAAAACTCCCGGGTAGTTTAGGTAACAATATGAGGACATTTTACAAAGGCCGCTTTTGAGGGCGTTGAATAAAAATTTTATAATGTCTTTATAGGTGGGACATTTCTCGTGATATTCAAAATTTCCTATGACATTATTTGTTTTAAATTCAACATTAGTAAGATCCCCACCAATCGAGAAGCAACCGGAGATGGTGTTCTAGCCATTTCCATTAACAAAGATTTTAGGATTAAAAAAAATGTTTTGACTAAAATAATCAAAGTATTTAGATCTCTTCAAGTTTGTGATGAAAAACTTTTGTAAATGTTACAAGAAGGGTTTTCCAAAAGAGGTTTTGAAGATTTGAGAACACACAAATATTTCTGGATTTGAGAAAGAATTTTGATAGAGTTTAGTTAAGTAAAAGATTTGTGTGTGTTTGTTTGTGTTTGAAGAGGTATTTATAAAGTGATAGAGGGTGTTTTGTGCACAATTGGGAATGTTAAGAGTTGGTTTTTGAAAGCGCTTGAATTTCCACATTTAATGCTACCACTCCATTACCCGCAAAGAAAATCCCATTTTTCGCGGAATGCGCACAAAGGTATCTTTTTGCAGAGAAAATATCAATTTGATATTTTTTGAGAGGCATTAAATGCCAAGGGATGACAAAAGAAGACAAAGAGACATATATTCCTTTATTAAATTGGCATAGTTACCAACCTAGACATTAAAGTAATCGGGATACTTGATCATTTAGTTACTTATTCAATGCTCTTGTCAAGGTGGACCCCGAATGAGTCTTACCATTCAAAGGAGAGGTTTATTTTGGTGTTCAGGAGGATGAACCATTTCAAAGAACTTAATGAGATTGGTTTTCGGATACTTGACTTTCAATGTCAAGCATTCCCACCAGCTTTACCGGGTGGTTCATCCAAGGGTTTGGTGAAGATATCACCCGCTTTGATATTCAGTGGATGAAATGAAGTTCTATGTCTCCTTTCATTATGTGATCCCCGATGAAGTGATATCTGATATCAATGTGTTTGGTTCTTTGGTGGAGGATAGGGTTGTTGGAGATTGCAATTGCACTAGTGTTATCACGTAGATGGGCACCATTTTGTACCGATGTCGAGTCACTGAAGTTGACTTTTCATCCATAATACATTGGCACACAACATCTTGCAAAATAGCCTACATATTCGCCTTCAATGAGGACATAGCCATCATTGTTGCTTCTTTTGCACTCCAAATGCACCAGCTTTTTCCTCTCCAAGAAATTGACAGACCCCAGGTACTTTTTCTCGTCCATGTAGTACCAAAGATAATCGTAATCGAAAGTAACCCTTGAGATCAAACCCCTGAGCATTTTGGATAATAGAGTCCAAGGTTTGGGGTTCTTCACAAAATTCGAGTATTCTCTTTTGGTTGCAAAGTGAGGTGAGATTCTTTGGGATTGGACTGATATCTTGCTATTAAACGCATCGAAAATTGTATGTCTAGTCTAGTAATGCTAGATACACTACCAATCCTCTCAAAATGAGTTTGATTGACCTGATTTTCCAAAGGAGATCAGGTCCAAGGTTGTTAGGTGGGACCATTGGTGTCTTCACCGAGGCATAGTCAATATCTCATATTTCTTCAAGAGATTTCGTGTATTTCTCTGACATGGATATTCCTTTATCGCTTGCCTCGATTGTAGTCCAAGAAAGTATGTAAGTTCCCCCATCATGCTTATTTCAAACTTCTTTGTCATCAGTTTTTCAAACTGTTTGCAAAGTTTGTAGTTTGTTGAGCCAAAGATGATATCATCAACATACACTGGACTAGTATCACATCCGTTGGGTTCTATGACAAACAAAGGTGTTGTCTATCTTTCCTCTTACAAACTTGTTTTGTATCGTGAAGGCCGGAGAGTTTCTCGTACCATGCCCTAGAGCTTGTTAAAGTCCATAGAGGGCTTTCTTGTCAAGCTTGCACATAGTCAGGAATTCACCGCTTCCTCAAAGCCCGGAGAGGTTGCCTAACATACACATCTTCTTTAAGATCACCATTTAAGAATGCACTTTTAACATCCATTTGGTAGACCCCAAGTTCATGTATGTTGATATGCAAGGAAGATCCCGATGGCTTCCATTCTGCAACAGTGCAAATGTCTCATCATAGTCAATGCCTTTCTTGTTGACCGTAACCTTTGGCTACTACCGCTTTGTTTTTAATGATGCTGCCATTTTCATCAGTTTTGTTTCTAAAAACCTACTTCATTCCTATGACTACTACATCCTGAGGACATTTGATCAAGGTCATGACCTTGTTTTGTCAAACTATTGCAGCTCTTCTTGATAGCCTTTAACCCGTACTGGTGTGTTTTAGCTTCATGACGCTTTTCCTATTTTCTCGATAGATAATCAGCATATAGACATTCATCGGGCCGGCCGCAGCTAGACTAGCATGCATATAGTGAGCATGCCCTCGCGTTCACCAATGATGTTTAAGGCTCAATATCCCGAGATCTTGTCCACTTACTTTGTGTCTAGGATCCGAAGCCTGATGAAGTCACTAGAGGTTCGTGAGGAGAATGGTTACGAGCAAATGTATCTATTTTGAGCATCTCGTTATGATGTCCTATTCTAGTTGTTTCATGAATCACGTGATCCCTAACTGTCTGTTACCTATCCCTCGTTGGGACTGACATAGATTATCAATAATTCACTCCATTATTGGTCAGTAAGGTGTGAGGTAAGACATAATATGAGATATCAAAGATCGACCTTTGATATGAGGAATTGAATTCAAGTGAACTCATCAGAGGATATCTTGATGTGAGTTCAATAATTCTATTTCCTCCATCGAGATGCATAACCCGATGCTTTCAAAGACTTTCATCAAATGTGACATGAAAGGCTTCAACTTGTTGTCTCCTTTGTGTTAAAACCCTCAAGGCTTTGAGATCGCCAGTAGCCTAAGAAGTATCCATCATGCCTTTGCATCAAACTTGCTCTAGATGATCCTTGTGGTTATGAATTGAACACAGACATCCAAATACATGAAAATAGCCATGTCGTGAAGTCTACCTTTTGAAGATCTCATATGGGGTTTTGTTATGTCTTTTGACAATGATTGACCTGCTGAGTGTAACGTGCGCTTTTGACCGCTTCCAAATCTGAAATGCTCAGAGGGTGAGCCATTTAACATGGTTCGGGCACCTCAATGAGAGTTCTTTTTTCCTTTCAAAGAACCCCATTTTGTTCGTGGGTATAAGGAGAGATGAGAAATTTTGAGAAATTCCTTTTTCATCACGTAAACTCTCAAGCTCTTGATTTCAACTCACACTCATTGTCGGGCTCGATTTGTCTTGACAAGAATGTCATTCTGATTTTCAATCTCATGAATGACATTATTGTATCACCAGCCGACTTTTGAGAGAAAGTATACCCAAGTGTATCTTGAGAATTCATCAACGATAACAAGTGTATACTTCCTTTGCCGATTGATCTGGACCGACCGTCCAAAGAGATCCATATGCGTGAGTGAAGGCGCTTTTGATGGAGAAATTTTGTTTGGTTTTAAAGATGCTCGTGGTGTTTACCTTTTCACAAAAGTAGCATGGTTTGTCTTTTGCAAAACCGCTGATGGTAAGTTGGGACCTTGTTTTTGTTTTGCCGTTGTTGAGGTTTTTTGAAGTTTAGGTGAGAGTTTCATGCCACGTTCCATTGATAGTTTCAAAGGTTTTAGCAAAGGACATCGCTCCATCTGGGAGAGAGTTGACATGTCAAGTACATAAACATCATCTCTCCTAGGAGCTATCAACACAACTTCCTTATTGGCATTGAAAATGGTACCTTTTTTATCATTGAATTGTACAATGTATTTAGCATCACATAGTTGACTGACACTAATGAGATTGTATTTGAGACCATTGACATAGGCTATTCTAGAGAAAACTATTCCATTACAAATATCAACCATAACCTTCAAGTGGGACATGATGAATTATCACCAAATACTACCTTGGGCCCCGTTCCTTTACATACTTTGTGCAGATATTCCTTCACACCGGCCATGCTTATTGAGCATCCACTGCCTAGATGCCAAATAGGCTCCCCGCATGCCTCTCAGCACAAGTAGTAAACCTAATTAGTTTCTTGTGACCCACTTCCTACTAGTGGGCTTGGGTCTCAAGGTCTCTCTCGGAATTTGCAATCGACTCATGGTCAAGTGGTTGTGTGCACAAAGGCTACCACAAAGTTTTGCATTTAGAGGTCAGAGGATGACTCACCGACTCTAGGTTGTTTGAATTTCTCCTTGCTTGAATGACTGGCCATGTTGGGATGTATCATGAGTCGATTACCGTGATATACGCGATGTATTCATGAGACAATCATCCCGATGATGATCATTAAACCCACAAAGGGAGGGCACAGAGAAAAGGTTTTGCTTCTATTCTTGGCGTTTTGGAGGATGAAGCATACTTATGACCAACTTTGGTATAGTTTGCTTGACCGACATATCAAGATGACCATCGTCTCCGTGATCATCCTTTTGCGCATCATGCGTAAAAGGATTTCTAGAAAGCACTTGTCGATGGTATGGCTAGTGTAGTGACACGCCTCACATTTTTGTTTGTTTTGGAGGTTGGCTTAGACTTCGGTGAACTGAGGAAGCCGACTTTTGTTTCCTTGATTGGTTCAAAGTGACCTTTTCAATGGATTCCATTTTTCAGCAGCTTCCTCACAAGTTCGGGCCCGCTATTTAATTTGGCTGCCTTCAAAGGGGGACAGAGGATGTTGAAGTCTCAAGAGGGAGTAAAACTCTGTTGAGTTTGTTTTGTTTGTCTTTGTAGGATGGTTCTACCAAGTCTGCACCTTTCTTTTGGTGGGAGGATTGAATTGTAGCGAGTAAGCTCAGAGTTGGAGCAAAGACTCTAAGAGGTTTCGTGGTGGAAGCTAAGTTGATTCTTTCGCATCACTGTGCATGTGTTCAGCATCATCGGCACATCGTGAATCCAAGCATGCTCTTGGAGCTGACTGTGCTCTGTGAATCCTTCCGTAATCGAAATTGAAGCTTACTCGATTAACCCGCTCAATCCAATCACTGAATTGGGATCAAATTTTAACATATTTGTGATCATGCCACCGCATTACCAAAAAGGCTTAGGAGATCGGTCTTTTGTTGAAAGGGTCGTGAGATGATCTTCACCTATGACTCTCTTCTCACATCAAGCACCTACAAGATCAAAGCACTCGATTCTTAAATTCAACTATTAAGAATATCATTTGCCTTTTTAAGTTCATCTTGAAGATCCCGATTTTATCTAGTTCGTTTTGAATTTGCAAAGTGACAAAATTCTCAAGCTTTGCTTCTCATAAAATAAGCTACCATCTCTACACTTTATTATTCAATTCAAACTTAACTTGTTGTACTTAGAAAAAAGATTCTGTTGGAATCACTCCTAAACCTTATTCAAGTGTTAGTTACTCATATGTAATAGTTAGCTTATTATGGCCTTTATGTTTGTTATTAGCCTTAGGCTTATGTAGAAGGCCCATAAGCCTAGGCCTAGCCCAATAAGGAAAGGAAGGGAACTAGGAGTGTTGCCCTAGCTTCCCTCCTATAAATACCCTTGTAAACCTTCATTTGAAGGTTGGTTGTTCAAGTTATTCTCTTTCACTCACCTCTACGCATAACCGCTTTATATATCGTGTGTGTGTGTTTGGATATCTTGTTCAATCGCTTCTATCTTTCTATAAGCTTGTGTGGTAAAACTAGTGACCTAACAAAGGGTATCAATCGCCAAATAGTTGGGTGTACTCGTTTGTTTTTGAAGTTTTTGGTTTTGGTCTTACGCTAAAGATAACGCATTCTTTAGCTCTCTTAAAAACTTGTCTTTTACACTTTTAATCCAAGATTCTTGTACTTTCAACGTTTTAAGGTGTTAAAATACTTGTTTTTGGCAAAAGTTTCAAACTTTATGCGTGGATCATTGTTTTTGAACTAGTTTTTATTCGTGGGTGTCATTCTACGCATAACTGCTTTGAGTGCTTTGGATCATCAAGTTTCACACTTTTGTGTTATTTTGGTGTTATTGAAGCTATTTCATCACACAAAACTGGTTTAGAAACATCTTTGGGCAAAATCAAAATTACGAGTAATCCTACGCGTATTGAAACCCTAAAATTACGCGTAAGATTATCCTTGGTTTGATCTTCATTTTCGTGGTTTATTCCGTGTTTTCTTACTTGGATAAGTCTAAAATACGCCGACTTTGGATATCTTTTGCAATCGTGATAGTGTAAAAGATCATTTGGGCATAAAACCCTAAAATTACGCATAAGCTCAAGCTTTACGCCAGAGAAATCCTACGCCTTAGATTTTCTTACGCCTAAGCCTTGTCTTACGCATAAGCTAAATCCTACGCCTAACTTTCTACGCCTAACTTTTGTCTACGCATAACTTTAGCCTTTTTCCTACTTACGCCAGTAAGCTAAAACCTACGCGAACTCCTTATTGTTACGCGTAACTTTGGTGTTTTTACGCATAAGTGCTACTTGGTTCTTGTCTTTTCTACGTCTAAGGATACTTCATCAACAAAGGTTCATTCGACTACAAAGATCCATTTTACCAACACAAGTTTATCAACATGTCACAACCACCATACTCTAACTATTTCCCTTACACTTATCCTCATCCTCAACGCCAACAACAACTAACTCCACAACATCAACAATGGAATCAACAACAAGCAATTTATCAACAACAATTTAACCAACAACATACTCCACAACTTGTTGCAAATCCACAACCTCAAATGGTTCAACCACCACAAAGTCTTCAAGCTCAACCATACACAAATGACTTTAATCAACATCCATCAAGGATCACTATGAGGGAACCCACTTGGTTTGCAAAGATGTTTGAAACTTTAAGCAACCAACAATCAATTCATGAGGTCGGATCACTTGATAGACCTCCAATGCTCACTCCAGGAAACTACGATCAATGGGTGATAAGGTTCTTTAGATTTTGTGATCTAAAGAAGCCACATGGAAAGTTCTTAAAGAAGGTTATCTTGAAAGGTCCATTTGAGATGCCTACCGTCATTGTACCCGGAGATCCAAATGCCATTCCACCAAGAGATGAACAAACTAACATTGCTATCAAGCACTTGAATCCTCAAGTACTTCTACACTATGAAGCAGATGAGCTTGCAATGGAATATATCCTCCTAGGATTACCAAACCTAATTCTTCGTAGTGTTGATGCTCAAAAGACCGCAAAGAAAATGTGGGATCATATTCGTCTTCTTATGGAAGGATCAGTACTCAATCAGAAGATTTGGAATCCAAAATTTACTTGGCTTATGAACACTTCATGATTGAAACCGGAGAGACACTCGAGTCCTATCATCACCGATTTTCAGACATCATCAATGATTTGAATAAACACAACATCCACATGCCAAGAATTGCAGTGAATACTAAGTTCCTAAGTAGTCTTGGTCCCGAATGGGAGAAGTATGTCATTTTTCTCCGTCAAGCTAAAAACATGCATCAGCCTACCTACGGATTGTTGTACGATTACTTGAAGCCTCATGAAAAGGAAGTTGATAGGGAAAGGATTCTCCGTGCTCAAATTGCTCCACCCACACATCCGAAAAATCAACAACTTGCCTTATATGCTCAACAAAATTATTCTCCTCAACCAAAGAACTCAACCAACCGCTTCAAACCCACCAAACGATCAATCACATCAACCTCAACAAAATCAATTGGTTCCTTACAACAACAATGATCAAGCACTTCATAATGAGGAATCCGATCCGCTCGAAGCATTGCAACAAGGATTTGCTATGATTGCTAATGCCTTTAGCCGTTATACCAACAAATCCAACAACCGTGATTCGCTCCTCATCTAATACAAGGAATCAAGCCGTTGTAAACAATGGACGAAGTTGAAGTTCGTAATCGTGGTTATGGTCGCCGATGGGCGGTGGTCAAGGATTTAATGCTGTGGGTAGGAATAACAACAGAGCTCAAGTGGTGGAACAGGAAATGCTCAAAATGGGTTGAATGGTCTTCGATGCTACAACTGCAATGAGAAGGGACACTGGCTAATGCATGCCCAAAGCCAAGGACTAAGGGCGCGCTTATTTCAAAGAGGCTCTTCTTTGGCTCTTAAGGATGAAGCCGGTGGAACTCTCACGCACAAAGAACGAGCTTTATGGCAAATGCCGACTCGATGATGATATGGAGGACTTGCGTGCCAATGCAAGTTATGTTGATGGCTAATATGCATGAGTTACACATGAGTGACACAGCCCAAGTATGACACCGATGGCTTGTCTCGTAAAACCAACAAACCATATTTATCTCTCGATCTCATATCTCCGCCAACATCCGATCCGCAAGGCTCGAATGTTCAAAATGAGTCGTCCACATCTCATTCCGACGATTTTCAACTAGACCCGTAGTTATATTTGACGATCAAGATGACCAACCGGTTTCCCTTGATAATCAAATTGACTCGTGGGTTATACTTGAGGATCTCAAGTAATGATCATGTTGAGACTCACGTTGAACACGCCTAACTTTTGCCTCATCCAGATTTTGCTCGCTTAATACAAGACCAACAAACCATAGTGGAAAAATGTCATGCCATTAATCAGACTTGAAATGCAAAAAAATGCACTGTTAACCAAGGATTTTGAATGTTTACAAAAGCAACTCAACTTTTTCAAAACTCAAGAAAACGTGAAAACGGTTTTGAAGCAGCCTTTGCCAAATCTTATCAAAATGAAAAATATTTAGAAAGACAGATGCGATCTAGCCGCTCAAGAATGCTTTGTTGTCCAAATAGAACAATCAAACATGAACATAAAAAGCAAATTAACGCCTCACCTTGGAAAATCAAAAAGCTAAGGCCGAAGTTGTTAACTTGTCAAAAACAGCTTCTCGCATACAAAAAGCATTCAACGAAACTAATAGATGATCATCTTGAAGAAATCATCGGCTTGCAAAACAAACTTAAAGAGTTTAAAACTGTTGTTTACAAACATGGCGAAGTCGGTCACGCCATTGAAAAGTTTACTTTAAAACCCAATCCAAATGGATATGGACCTAATCTTGCCGACATAAAACCTAAGCTTTCAACAAAAGCATTCAAACCAAATCCTCGAAGTTTCCAAAGGCGTAATATAAAGTTGATAATTTCGTTATGAATGTTGTTTAATATCATCGCCAAGAGGAATTAGATGCAGAAGACGAGAGTCGATCAAAATTAGAAAAAGTTGTTTACAACAAACCTTTTAACTATTCAAAAGCGTCACTTTCGTCACACCAACGGATTCTTCTAACACACCAAGGGTTATCATCAAAACACCGGAGTCTTCTAATGTTAATCCCCAACCGTGATTATGCACAAATTTATGGTCCTTTACCTTCCATCGCTGAAGTAAATTCAAAACCCTAAAATCGAAAAATTCTTAGATATTTTGACATCTTCATGGCCGACCTCAAAATTTTACAACATGAGATAGAATATCGCTCTGAAATCAAAATTGATCATTTTCAATCGCCTCTAGCGCGAGAACAAAGAGACATTTTTCGTAAAAATCTTTACCTAATGTTAAAAATTTGAAAAATTGTGCATTAGCCTGGGAAAAGGATTTTCATAAGGAACTTGGAGTGATGAAGGTCGCTGAGAAAACGTAAACATCTATTTCTAAACTAAACGTAAAAAGAAACTGTTGAGAAAAGATGTTGATCGACTCTTGGAAGATGTCATCTCGGCCGATGTCCATAATGTTGTGCTAAAGAATTCTTTGTCATATGCATTTGATCATACCTCTCGCCGATATCGTTGAATCGTGGATAAATGTTGAGAACACTTATAATGTGCTTCAGATCGAGTCCTTAAAAGTTGAAAACAAACGATTGTCAAACTAACTTTCAAATGCAATTCGTCGCCTTAATTGGTGTCAAAAAGATATTCACGATCAACAAATTGCTTTTCAACACAAAATCGCCAGCCATGCATAAAATCTTCTCGATCCTAAATTGAGCAACCGATGATCAAAACGTGTATTTTAAGTGTCAAATCTCAAAATATGAACAAGAACTTTTAAAAGTTAAAAAGGAATATGGTGTCATATTTGATTTACTCAAAAAGACTCGTGATGAAGCATCAAATGAACTTGATCATTATCTTGCACACACTAAAGAAGTTATGCATTTTGTCGAAATGTTCGGTCTGACAATCAAGATCTGATTCACACTATCATCAAGTTAAGAGAAATGTTAGGAAAGTATGAACAACTTCCGCCAACCATCATTAAGAGATTAGCCCCAATAACACTTAGTACTCATGAACCTAGAATCTCTACTGCCAAATCACAAGTAGCTAACGTGCTTCCTTCTATCAAACAGAATAGTTGAGCCTTTTCCAAACGTCCGCACTTCACGTTCTAGAGCACTCAATCAAGAATAGGAAGTTGCGGCCTAAGAAAAGATCAATCAAGAATGCTAAAGTAGAAGAACACCCTAGGACTATGAATAAGACTCACGCTGCTCCACTATAGATATTAAGGCCCGCAAATGTAATAGAAATAGTGATGTAACTAATGCTAAACCGCTAAGTACTTTTGATATTCACCGATGCACCTTGTGATTTTTGTCGTAAAAGTATGAATTCTGATTGTCATGATAAATGTGTTGCTAAAGCTATCATCTCTCGCTTAAGGAATCCTAAGAACCGGAATACCTCTAGGCCCACTAATCTTTCTAAGTCTCTGCTTGGTAGACCGCCATCTTTAGATTCTAAGAAACGCATTGCTGTCCCTCTAGCTCCATTTTCACCTCCTAAGAATGTAGTACCACCTAGTGCATTCACTAAGACTAAAGCAAAGAGTAGTTATAGATGGCGGAAATGGATATATAACACACTAGGATTTAAGTGGATACCTAAAGCTATTGATGTGTGTATATCTACTATAATTGCTACGGAACCCTCTAACATTTCGGGTTCCAAATCTACTTCTATTCCATCCGTGTCGCCTCGGTGTAATGCAGTGATACGATCATTCTCTGATTGTTGATAGCGGATGTTCCCGACACATGACAGGCAATCTTAAATCGTTATCAAACTTTATTGCAAAGTTCATTGGCACCGCCGTTCGAATGATCACTTCGCAGCTATCATGGGCTATGGAGACTATGTCAATGGGAACATCGAAATTAGCGGGGTTTACTATGCGGAAGGCCTCGGTCATAACTGCTTTCAAGAGGTCAGCTTTTGTGATGGAGATTTGGAGGTTGCTTTCCGGAGAAAACTTGTTTCATTCGTGATCTACAAGGAAATGACCTTATGTCCGATCGCTAATTCTAGTCTCTATTCTATCTCTATGAAAGACATGGTTGCTTCATCTCCCATATGTTTACTTTCAAAGGCAACATCAACAAAATCCTCGCTATGGCACCGTCGTCTCTCACATCTAAACTTTCAAACCATCACCAACCTTGCTCGACACAAACTAGTTGAAGGACTTCCACGGTTTCGTTATTCTAAAGATCACCTTTGCTCACCTTGTGAACAAGGCAAAAGCACTCGTGCTCATTTTCCTTCAAAGGTGGAACACGCTCTCAAAGATGTGCTTCATCTTCTTCACATGGATTTGTGTGGCCCGATGCGTGCAAACGATCAATGGCAAACGCTACATCTTAGTAATTGTTGATGACTATTCACGCTGGACTTGGGTCTACTTTCTTCAAGCAAAGATCAAGCTCCACAAATGATCATCACCTTTCTCACGAAAATACAAGTTCAGCTACTAAACACCGCTCGACTAATCGTAATGATAAAGGCAATCAATTTGTTAATCAAACTCTTCGTGAATTCTATGAGAAAGTGGGAATTCAAAGATCGACATCTATTGCACGCATACCGTAACAAAACGGAGTTGTCGAAAGACTAAACCAACGCTAGTGGAAGCCGCAAGAACAATGTTAATCAATGCTAAACTTCCAGATTACTTATGGGCGTAAGTCGATTCACGCATGCTATACTCAAAATCGTTCTATGATTACAAAACGCCACAACAAAACACCTTTCGAGCTCGCCCATAACAGAAAACCGAATCTAAAACACTTTCATGTATTTGGATCTCTTTGCTATCCTAATAATGATCGTGATGACTTTGGAAAGCTCAAAGCCAAAGCCGACATTGAGTCTTTATCTGATAATCGCGGATAATTCCAAAGGTTTCCGAACCGAATCGCCGACAAAACAGTGATGGAAACGATTCATGCTCATTTCGATGAACTTACGGAAATGGCTTCGGAGTATAACAGCTTAGAACCCGTCACAACCGCTAAACTTCCCCAAACCCCATCATCACCGAACAAAGCCCCCTTACTCGCCAACAAATGGAAAGGTTATTTGCTCACTGCTCGCTGATCGATATTGATGAACGTGCTCCGTGTGTATCCGCCAAGCTTCACCGCCAACCCGATAATACTCTTATACCCGATACACCGCTACAACAACTATCGCTGAAGATGCACCTACACCAGCTTGACTCCACCACAACAGCTTGAACAAACCGCTTCCAACAATGATGAAAACCGCCGATGATATTCTCAATGAAGTACCCCCACCGCAGATTTTGATCCAAATGCTTCTTCAACCCGCTTGCTAATGAGATCGCCGCACTGATGTCGCGAATCTTCAACAAACCATTTGAATCCTCGACCGCACAATGTATACCAACATCAACCCTCCACACATAGATGGACTAAAGACCATCCTCTGAAAACATTATTGGCAACCCGAATCAACCGGCCGTTACGAGACAACGCCTTCACACGACGGTGAACATTGCATTTATGCACTCACCGTCCGCCAATCAACCTAAAACATCAAAGACGCAATGACAAAAGACAACCGGATTGAATCCATGCAAGAAGAACTCAACCAATTCAAACGTCTTGAAGTATGGGAACGGGTTGAAAGACCAACAGGGTCTACGCCATTGGTCTCAAAATGGATTTGGAAAACAAATTGATGTCAAGGAAATGTTATCGTAAATAAGTCACGCCCGTGGCTAAGGGTTATCGCCGTGAAGAGGGTATTGACTTTGAAGAATCTTTTGCTCCGCTGCTCGCCTTGAGGTCGCTCGATATTTCTAGCGCTCGCGCTCATATGAATATGACGGTCTATCGATGGATGTCAAAACCGCTTTCAATGGACAACTTAAAGAAACGGTTTATGTCACCAACCGATGGATTCGCTGATCCCGAAGCTCAATCACGCCTACAAACCTAACAAAGCTCAGATGGTCTCAAACAAGATCCTCGAGCATGGTACGATAAGCTATCATCCTTCCTCATTGCTAATAATTTCACCAAAGGTTCGGTTGACCCAACTCTTTTTATACAATATCACGGGAACATATCTTAATTGTTCAAATTTACGTGGATGACATCATTTTGGGTCTACACATAAAAAGTTTTCAATCGCTTTTGCAAAACTAATGAAGAAAAATTTTGAAATGTCCATGATGGGTGAACTTACATTCTTTCTGGACCGCAAGTTCATCAATCACCCCGTGGTATTTTCTTGAGTCAGTCCAATATGCCCTTGAATTGTTAAACAAATTTGGAATGAAAACCTGGGACACCTATGCCACACCAATGGCTCATACCAAGAAGCTAGACGCCGATTTACATGGGAAATTGGTGGACCCTACAAAATACCGTAGTATTATTGGGTCTCTCATGTATCTAACCAGCGCACTGATATTGTCTTTGCCGTATATCTATGCTCCCGCTATCGGCCGCGACCAATCCAAACCCACCTCTCTCGAGGCTAAAAGAATCCTCCGATACATAAAGGGAACCATTAACTTGGGGATCCGTATCCGGGATTCTCGTTTTGAACTAATCGCTTTTCAGACGCCGACCACGCAGATGCTTAGACTCACGGAAAAGCACTTCGTGAGCTTTACAATTTCTTGGTGATAAACTGGTATCTTGGCAATAGAAGAAGCAGGATTGTACATCGCCGCCTCAACCGGCGTAATATGTAGCCATGTCCGCATGTTGTGCTCAAGTCATCCGGATGAGAACACAACTCAAAGACTATGGTTACGTATTTGACGTAATCCCGATGTATCGCGACAATCGGAGTGCCATTGCAATCTCGCAACTCCGCCAAAGACTGAAATCAAAGCACATCGATCTTCGATATCATTTCATCAAGGATCACGTGGAACAGGTACTGTTGAATTATATTTTGTGGGTACGTAATACCAATTGGCGATCTTCTCACCAAAGCCTTGCCTCCCGCTAGGTTTAATGAGTTGGTCCACCGGATTGGTATGAGGTGTTTGACTCAAGAGGAATTGATGACCTCCTAAAACAGCCTTTTAAAACCTCCAAACACCAAAATCTCTTTTGTAAATAATTTTTCAAAAACAAAATACAAAAGTATAAAATCCGATAAAACAACAAAAATATTCTTCTATCTATTTTCTTTCAACATTGCAAGTACGTTTCTTCCACCAACACTATAATCTTTCAAAATTCAAGATTTTTTCGATCAAGTGTTGAGGGGAGAAATCAAAACTTTAACCGCTTCAAAACATCTGTACTTGCATGTTATCATATCTCGTTGTTTCTTTTAACAAATGGTGGTAAATTTTCGTACAATGACACTCCTGACTAAATTTATAACCTTTCATTATTTCTCAAGTCGAGGGGAGTGTCACAAAGTTTCTTTCCTATAATCTTTGTTTGGTAACCAAAATGGAAGTTAAATGGCTTTGTTTGAAAAAGGAAAAGGTGGAGGGACCAAAACTGCCAAAATGTTAAAGTTATTTTAATAAAACACCTCCCACCTAACTTTCACTTCACATTTAATTACTAAACCTAAACACATCCTACTAAGAATCGCTTCAAGAAATCCGTTTTGATCATCATTTGTAAGTGTTTTGTGATTAAAACATGTTTTAAGATAAGGTTTTTAATTTCATGCAAATCCAACGGCTAAAAGTTTTTCATGATTTTGTGTTCTACGATAAGCATATGAACACACAATCATTGTGTGTGTGTTTGTGGTTAAATGGATAGTGTCAAAACGCTTTTATACATCAATGATACCATTTTAACCATCAAACCCACCCGTAAACACACAATGATTTTTGAAAATTAGGTTTATGAGTCGAATTGGGTATTTTTCAAATGTGAAGTGTTTTGGTCAAAAAGATTGTTGGGTTATGTTCTTATGATGTTGAATTGATGATTTCCTTGCTTATTAACCACCCGTAAACACTAATTATTAACAATTTGGAATTAGGGTTTAAAGTTCATAAGTTTGGGTATTTTGATTCACAACGAATTAGATGTTATAACTTGGTATAAAGACTCTCACAACACTCTTAAACTACCGTAAAAGTTTGTGCAAATCCATGGCTAGAATTTCATACGCAGTAATTTTAACCCTTAGGGTTTTGACCTACGCTGCATGACTTTCTACGCATAACTGCTTAACAATGTTCATGCCATGATTTGTTGATTAAAATGAATGTATGTGTTAAAATTGATGATATGATGAATTTATTTCGTGCTTGCTACTTAAAATTCGTAATCAAGGTCATTTGCAACTCTACGCATAAGGATTACCCTACGCATAGTCATGTTATGCGAAGAATAATCCTACGCATAACTTTACGCATAAGGTTCTACAATGGGACTACGCCAGATCCTCGTGAAGGATATGCGTAAACAAAGGACCTCTACGCGATAAGGTCTACTCTACGAGTAAGCCTTACGCCGAAGGTATATATATACGCCACGCCGAAGCTCCCACGCATAAGGTCCCCTTTCCTACGCTAACATTTCTTACGCCGTAGTTAGATCCTACGCTAAGCTTTCGCTCTACGCCATATCATCTCGCTTACGCTTAACTTTTTCAAAACTACGCTTAAGCCTGGATTGACCTTCATAATGAATTGTTACGCGTACAAACTTGTAAATAAACTAATCATAACGTCACGAATCCAATAATGTCACTAATAAACTTAATCGCTTGATATGTTGTGAACAATAAGTGATAACATAAACTTTAAAACTTAAAGTTAACTAACTCACTAAAACATTTCACGACGTCATTGGACTATTGAACAAACAAGTGACTTAGGACTCGTGAATAATCATTGACACTGTTCACTCAATAACTAGACAATAAGACCTTCTGTTGACTAACACTATGTCTTTCGATATGTTGGTTCTTTTGGCTAATGTTATTTCGCATCACGACATGGTCAACAAATGAATGTGGATGCACGAAGTTCTCACCATTGCTGCTATCTTCCCAAACGGTTATCCGAGAAAGATTGGAAAGAACAACCTTAGGGTTGACTTTGATACCCTCACTTGCTCGTAATCTTCTTGCTTGATTGCTATGGATATTCTCGTGAATCATCCCTACCGTAACATGCTCTCACACTCGCCACGCCCAGAGGTCTACATTCAACAATTCTGGGATTCTATGCAGAGGATCACCGGTCAAAGTGCAGTGAATGTGACACTTAATCACAAACAAGTCACTATCACTCCTGCCGACTTACGGGCTGTTCTCATCATTCCCGACATCGCCCAACCGACTTCTTTGCTACCCCTACAAGAGACACTTCAAATTCTTGATAGATATTGGTTATGATGAAGCTTCGTGAATCATTACTAAGCACTCTCACGCGGAGTCAAGTATATTCCTCAACCATGGAGAACACTCTACATGATCATCACCAAATCGGTCTCGGTCGCGATAAAGGCTATGAGCATCCCAAGCTCATGGAACTACAAATTTTCAGGTCGTTGATCAACAAGAAGGACATTGAAATCGGCAATCGATATGGGAGGACATGATGCTATTTCACAAGAAGCTTGGCTCCAAGATTCCCTATGTCGGATACACCAAACTGTTGATCCAGAGAGCACTTGGACTTCATCCTGACATCCCCATGAGGCTCAATGACCCGGATAATCACGACATATTGATCGAACCCATATTATCCGCCGTAATCAAAGAATCGCCAACAAAGAAACAGGGTACGGTATTACCTGATCACCTTCTGACCACCGAAATCAAAAAGCTTGAAACATACAAAAGGTATCGGTTAGCCGTAAAAGAAGGCAAAGTTGGTCATCTTGATGAAAAATCTTCTCGTACACCTACCGGAGGACCGTAAGAGGCAAGTGCCGAAGTGTTACAAGTAGAAATATTTATAGGAAGCTTCCCAAAAGGAATCCTCCTCGTAAAAGGATTGTTCCCCGTAAAGGAAGTCCGAACCTATTCCCACATCCGAACCGCAAAGAAAGCTTGTGGACGAAAGCTCAAGGTACCGACACGATGAAGAGATTACCTACTCGACCAAGAACCGTAACACCTCCTTCAAGCAGCCTAAACCTCCAAGTCCACCACCGACAAAGGAAAAGGAAAGACTCAGACTTGTACCGTATGATGAAAGCTCGATCAAGAAGAAGAGCAACCGGATATATCATACAGGAATAAGTTTAATATCGTTAGACACCTTCACAAAGCTGAAGAATTTGCTAAAGACCAAATGGGTGGTCCCGAGGATCAAGTGGTGTCGCCCACTCAACCATCTCCCCGATGCGTTAATCAACCCGATCAGGGAGCTGGTGCCACCACTCTTATGCAACAACAAAAGCTTGTGGAGGATACTATCAAATATGAGTTTGAGGAACCGAAACCGAGAAGTCCGAAAAGATCAAGATGTTGATTATGATACGCTTCTTCTAGATAGTCCTCGCGATCAAAGGAAGAAACCTCTCAACCTCCAAGGATCCAGAGTCTCCTCATATCTCTTCATCATCGATTCGCCTTCTCACTCCTCACAACCACCATCAAAGAAGTCAACCAAATCATCATCCAAATCCGTGAAGAAACCATCTAAATCTTGGATTTCTCAAGCTCATGAACGGATTACCAAAGCCGCCAAACAAGTCGAAAGAAAAACGTGCTCAACAAAAGCTAAATTTCTTTGTCGATCACATACAAAGATATGTATGACGAGCATGAAAAGATAAAAGGAGAAAGGAAGTTTGTTCAGAAATTCATGAAAAATCACCGTCAAGAGGAACTGAACGAAATGATCAAGGCTACACCTAAAAGTACCTTCGAGTACGCTCCTAAAGTCACAAAGGAGTTGTTCACCAAACAACTTTATCCAAATCTTATGCAGACCGCCAAGCAAACTATTCGATCAACGCCCTTAACCGTCACAATCAATCCAACCGATCCGTAGTTTTCTCGATAATGAATTGGTGGCCAAGCTTGTCACACAAATGTCCGCACGATCCGGGACATTTACTGATGAAGGAAAGTTGTTTCAAGCATTGCCGACTACCAACTTCAAGAAGCTTGTAGATTTGAAGTCGAAAAGTCTAAACGCCCTAGAGACGATGAAGACAAGGATAAGGATAAAGACTCGCACCTAAACGCCGTAAGGCCTCGTGAATCTTCTTTGACGCAACCTCCTCCACAACGGGCTCCTGTTCAACAAAAATCTCCTCCTCGCTCTTCTACCGAAAACCTCGTGACGATTCCGAAGTTACCACCCCGACTCGTAAAACCGATGATCACTATGAGTATACGGGTGGTGACGATGAAGAGGTCCTTGAGCCCCTACAACAACCCACCTCTCCCAAACAAGTTCGAAACCGTAATCATCATCTAGGCCTTCAAAAAGAAGAAGAAGAAGACGCCAAACCGACGTCAGATCATGGCTAGATGATTATAAAACAGAGGAATTTGAATGGTTTGCTAATCTTGTTAACAACACTCCCTACCCTCAAGAAGGTCAGAATTTGGTAGACGGTTCTACATTGGAGCATGCAAAAATTCTGCAAGAAAAGTTCCATGTGAAGAAAATGACGAAATCTGAAATGGGTTTAATCAAGAATGAAGCGTTTCAACTTCTAAAAGACAGCTCTGAAAGTGCCCTCGAGGTCTAATATCACCTTGAAAACATTGCTCGAGCTATGTCTAACAACATGGATTGGCTCAACCCGAAAGCAAACATTGACTTCACACAAAGGGACAACCCTCCATACTACACCGATTGGACCAAACCTCTACCAACACTTGGACAAATAGCTGAACCAAGGATTCCTTTCAGATACTTCTTCAACAAAGACCTGGATTTTCTTCTACACGGTGACGATGATTCAAGAAAATATGCTACATCGTTGACACTTCCATTCCCGCAAATGCCTACTCAAACCGCATAGCCATTGAGGAACGTGCCAATCACTTGTTCTCCAACACGGGAGGCATACCCGAGATGCATTGTATGGGATTCATCATCGCCGTAACGCCACGAATCTACTATAGAAGCCGCCGTTCGTAAGTCTCAACATGCCGCATAGTTCTAAAGATATCGTTGCCATCATACACGCTGACCTTTCGTCTAAGTGGGACTACACATTCCTAAAGAAGATCGTAGTCAAACGACAAGATGAACGGACTATGCTTTCTCCGAGGTCGACTTTGAGAATTTGTCTCTCAATGACATCAAGACATGTACCTTGCCAAGGTACGTGGTCGCATGAGACAATTCTCAACCGCAAGCATAAACGTGAATTTATCAAGTCACTTCTCATCTTCATAAGACGGATTGTCATCAAGGAACGTAGAAGATCTCCACCGGCCGTTGAATCTTATCGACGCTGTCAACTTCACTCCTCCAAAGCTTGATCTTCCCGATATCAACCAGTTATCTCAATATACACTCATCGAAACCTTTCGCGTTGTTTACCGTAGTGAACTTCAAAGAAACCGCTTAATGGCGTAGTGAACTCCACAAGTTCGGGATCATACTTTGAAGCCGGTTAGGGATGGATTGGCATACGTGTTGAAGGATATACGCCAAAAATTGGGTCTCCTAAGCTGGAATTCTCGTGAAAGGAGGGATGTGAGACGGATCATCACAATGATTGATGAACGGTTGTTTCAAGGGATCGCCGCACGATTGGAGAGTTATGTCGGTGGTCGCACCCAGTGAGAAACATAACCGATTTCAACGCCTGCACACCCCGGGAACATCACCGCACTTCCCGGTACCCCTTGAATTGTTTTCTTCATATCATTTTAGATGTTTGATTAATTATGTCAATGGCTTGTGCACACATTACGCTGTACAACCCGCACTTGTAAATAAAGGACCCCGTGGTACGCTGCCACAATCCTTAGATAAGGAGCGAAAGCTTCTTACTTTTGAGTAAAACCTATCAAACCTTTCACTTTTCAAGGTTTTGCTCAAAAGAACAAGTACTTTCCCTTATGATTTTCAAAACCTCAACCGCTTATATCACTCGTTGAGGGGGAGTACTTGAATCAAAACTTTGTTCAAAATTGTTCTCAATGGTCATTCTTCCCGCAACACTCGAAATGGTCATATTTATTCTCAAACGCTTCAAAAATAACACTTTAATATGCCATTTTGAGGGGGAGAAAATATGTGATAAGAAATATGTTGTGTAAAATGCAAATGAATCTGTGTGATTCGGACTTAACCAACGAATTGACGATGCTTAACTGTTAGTAACTCGAAAAGACTTGTCCCGGACGGGTAATAATTTCAAGCTAGTTCGCTAGTGATGTAAACGTGTCTCGCAAAGGACTTGTCCGAGTAGAATGTACCATTCGAGAAACTCTTGATAAACATGAACTCTGACGGGTTTGACGACCTTCCGAGGATTGTCTACACCTTCAAGGTAGTTATTAGAGCTAGTTGTCACCTAAAAGCCGACAATGCAACTCTTTAACTATGCCACGTAACCGTCTCATGGGGATTGTCTATCTTGAGTGAATCAATTCAAAATGTGCGCGCTTTTCCTCATCGGCATTTTAACCGTAAAAACACTTAAGCACATGTGGAGGGGGAGTATTTATGCAAAATCTTATCTCAACAAAGGTACTAAAATGTTTTTCATTCATAAACACTTTGAGAGATTTTTCACATCGCTGGTTTTATGGCAACATAGGTTAGTCATGGAGTTATAAGGTGACTAAGGTTAGAATAACCGTCCTATGATCCGCCAGAGTCGGATGGATCTACCCAAGGACACCACAAATAGTTAGTATTTAGAAGTCCTTAGGTATGATTGTAAAAAGGAGAAAATGAGAATCGGAGAAAGAAGGAGTTGAAGAATTAAAAAGAAATGCAAAGAAAAGGGTGAAAAGAAATAGCCCTCCGGATTATTCAACTTAGGCGCATAATCGGTTCAATTCATATGCTACCGGGTTGTCACTTAGTGACGCCGGTATTGAAGATTAAAAGTCGCCATGGACCCAAAGGACGCATGCACTAAACCTTCTTATCCACTCAAGTTTCTCTTAACGGAAGCTTGTTTCATTCTCACAGGGAACCCTACGTAAACTATCGGCTTTCTTAGAGATTGCTGGTATTGAAGAAGGAGACCCTCTCCCTAGTCTCCGCTCCAGAAAACCAAAACGCACTATTGAGTCTAGAGCCACGAGATTCATCAAAAGATCTCTTAGGTACACTTGACATTTAATCACTTGATGATCAACAATAAGGTTATCACTGGTTCATATCGAGTCCTTCACATATCTTAGCAATCTGTCGAGAACATTTATGAGAGGTTCACATTTGTGATCCTCGCGATTGAATGGAAACTCCCGCCAGGTCAACATCAAATGTACCGACAAAGAAGTCGCCGCAACTCCCCGTGGATTACGCTTAGTGTGTCTCAAACGGTCTACAGTCGTGAGGTGATGCTTCGTGTACCTCACGACTCATCTCAATCGTAGGTGTACTTCGTACATCGTGTTATCTCACTTGTGGGACTCGATTCAGAACGCCTTTGTAAGAATTAGAGTAGTGTTTTCACACTATGCCGTTAACACTCTCGAAGTTCAAACTTGTAAGTGCCGGAATCCGCTTATTACTAACCGCTTAAATGTTTTCTTCTTATGGAAGCTCGAGCGAATGATCGTGCGATTCTTCTCATGCTCACGCCAACTTCATCACTAATGGAAGTTCTATCCAAAAGCAACACAACAAATGTAATGATTCTTCGTCAATACAAGAATCTACAAAGTTAAAGACTTAAAGAACTCCATCAAGATCAATTCCAACGCCAAAGAGCGTGTGAGCATGTTGAAGAACGACGGGAGACACCGTGAGCAAAATGGGCGCACTGAGGCGCACTTGATGCGCATAACAACAACATACTATCACTTTCATCACAAAGAACAATGATCAAAGAACAAAGTTAAAGATGACGTCAAAGCATAACCGCTCAAAGTAAACTATCTCTACACCGGGAGATTGTTTAAATCAAGGCAATTCTTCTCACAAGAAAGAAGAATGTCGAAGACGCCAAAGCTACTATTACATCAACGCCTTCACCGCTTTTCATCACCAACACTTGAGTGTTTGTTACTCATATGTAATAACACTTGAGGGGAGATTGTTGGAATCACTCCTAAACCTTATTCAAGTGTTAGTTACTCATATGTAATAGTTAGCTTATTATGGCCTTTATGTTTGTTATTAGCCTTAAGCTTATGTAGAAGGCCCATAAGCCTAGGCCTAGCCCAATAAGGAAAGGAAGGAAACTAGGAGTGTTGCCCTAGCTTCCCTCCTATAAATACCCTTGTAAACCTTCATTTGAAGGTTGGTTGTTCAAGTTATTCTCTTTCACTCACCTCTACGCATAACCGTTTCATATTATCGTGTGTGTGTGTTTGGAATCTTGTTCAATCGCCTCTCTATCTTTCTATTAAGCTTGTGTGGTAAAACTAGTGACCTAACAGATTCAGTCTTTGTTCTTCTACAAACTTAAGGTCTACATTTAGGTAATTTATGTAAGATCACAATCGAGTCATCATCCATAGAGAGTAAAATATTTACCTTCTTCATTGTGATATTGACCCATTCTCCATTCCTGGCATGACTCTTTCCAACAGCTAGCTTGTCCTCTCTTCTCGAGAGGGCCATCGCTGGCACCGACATGCACCATTTCATCATCTCGATGACGATGACCGGGCTCTTCATCCCAAATAAGGTCCTCAAAGAACAAGGCCTTTGTTTTACCCCGCACAAATTGAACACTTTTTGTTGTTTCAGGGATGGCCTCGAGAAATGCAAGCTTAGCTTTAGCTTTCTTATACTTGGCTTCATAATCAATGGTGGTTTTGTTATTATCGATTTATTTTGAAAAGTTTGATGAGACTGCCCGATACATTTTGGTTGAAATTTGCTTTGGCTCGAGGACTGATTTGAACCTCGATGGTTTATAAGAGGGTTCTCAAATTGTTTTAGAAAACGTCAGGTTTTTGCAAAATGACCCTTTTTGTCACACTTATAGCATTCAGTGTCTTCATTGCTTTTTAGCATTTGAAAAAACCTTTGTTTCTTTTTATAAACCTTCGAGAGTTAGCAAGGAGTGCCCTTTCCTGAAATTCATTCAGGTCATTTAGGTACTCCTCACTTGATCTCTCATCAGGCTCATCATCCGAGTTTTCTTGGAAATCTTGAACCACATTGTTAGAAAAGAAAGAAGTTGAAATTGGTGATGAGGTGGTGGTCGTGGACTTCTTGACTTCCAGACTTTTAAGTCGTGGTATCGTCTCATGATGAGGTTTTCCTCATAGACAAATTTCCCATAAATTTCAGAAGCTCAAGATTTTGATATGATTAGCATTCCCGAACTCGAGAGAAATTTAACCACTTCTCGGGAGATCGTTGACAAAACCAACATGGATTTCATGTTTGGACAACTTAACACCATCATTTGATAGTTCATTTAAAAGAGTTTTGTACCTGGTGTAAGTTTGAGAGAGAGTTTCTGAGTCCTTAGCCCCGAAGGTGTTATACTCAAGTTTCAGGTCCATTATCCTGTTTTCCTTGGTATCAGATGGTCCTTCATGGCTATGAACTAGGTCATCCCAGTTTGCTTAGCAGTACTACAGCTTATAACGACTCCATAATATCGCAGTGAAGACAAGATATTATGATACTTTTGAGTCTTTGGTCCCGGTTGACCACTCTTTTCATCCGGGTCCATCAGAGCTTCGTGCTCAAGCAACCCTTCACCTTTGGGATAAATGGACCTTCATTTATATAATAAGGTTCCATCCCAATCAAATAGCAAAGCATTCGCTTTTTCCATTTGTTGAATTTTTCAACTTCAAGTCTAGGGGACAAATTTGAATAAGCTCCACCCTTTTTATCGACTAGTTGGGGTACATCAATTTCACCCATTTAGGATCCTAATTTAAAAACTTTTATGAAGCGGCCTAAAAACGAGTTTTATAATTAGCCCTGCTCGATACTCAACTTGTTGTTCCCCTCGTTACTTTCGCTTAAAACAGTTTAAATTGATAAAACAAGTTAATAGTGAACTATGACTGAAATTAACATAAGGAAAACACACTAAGTAATTTCAACATCATATTCTTATTAGAAATAAATCAACAAAGAATACGTTACCCAAGTACTTGCGAAATAGTACTTGGGATTGAAATGACAAAGTTTAGTGACTCCTCTCTAAGCTCAGGCTAAGTCTGAGCACAACTCTTAGAGCTCACTGAGCTATCTCGGAACTGTTATTTGGAGGAGTGAAAAGATGGCTTCAAACTGCTGTATGTGTGTTTTTTTACAATTCTCAAGCTTAATCTTTTCACTCCATCTCTTATGCTATTTATACATGTATGAGTTTTAACTCTTTCCTAAGTGACACCGAATTGACATCATACGAAGACAAAATACTGATGTATTTTGTCTCTGTTTACAAAGACTATTCTAAGTAAAGGACAAGGTCAAGCTTTTCCATATTTCAAAGATGACAGAGCTTGTAAGTTAGCCATTTAGGAAAGTTGACTTATGTTGATAAGGACTCTTTATCTGATTCAAACTTCCGCCTTTGTCCTTCTTCAAATGCTGTTTATCCCGCTTCTTCTTCAGCTTTGTCTTCGATTGTAAGTAGTTGGAGAGGATTCTAGGGATTCAAAGTGAGTTATTGTCATCACTCACCAATCCATCATCTTCTTCTTGACTCCGTCTTCACCCTTTAAGTTCCCCACTGAAATTGAGTGGAGAGACTTCTTCATTGCCTCGCATCAGGTATCCTAAAGATGACTCACCGAGCACATGACTATGCACTAATTGAATCTGATGTGTTTTTTAACGGATGAGTACTTGGGCTATTTTCTATTCAAATCATAGATTAAGGGGTTTGGGTATTTTCTGAACCCAACAGTTTTAAACTGATTTAGGGTTAAGTTTCGGTTATGAATTGTTTTGCTATAACTGATTTAAATCAGTTTTGGGTGAATGAGGGAGGGAGCGAATTTGTTGGAGGTAAATGAAATGTGCACCGCTAGATCAAAATAAATGTCAGGTGTCTTTTTTTTAGAGTTTTGGGGGGATACTTTTCTAAAAGCAACCTAGTTTTATATAGTGTATGATTGTCAAGACATTCTAAATTTGAGTGTCTTAATGAGTGTGCAAATCACTCTTCCACAAAAAATGATAGTGTGACAATCACTTCCTAAAATATAAAGAGAGTGATAATGTGTTAAATGTTGATGCGATGATGGTGATGAGTGATGTCGCAAATGTGTCCGGCCTAATAATATTGATATGGATAGTTGAGGTGACTGGTGAATTGACATGGGTTATCTGACGTTAAATAGTCAATTCGAGCAGCTTTAACCATAAATCGACAAAATCCTCAACCACCCAAATTAACCTACACGGATCTCAAAGAGACAAGTAACGTTCACATACTTCACCAATAACATCCAAACATGGGGAGTTTTCCAACAAAAAATTTGGAGATAAAAAAACAAGCATTAAACATGCTTCATCTCAAAGTTTTGTTTTATAAATTATATATATCATACTACACTACAATTTAAATGTTATAAGATGTCATTGTTTTTTTGGATCATTTGAAGTAAACGGTTTGCATAAAGATTAAAAACAAGTTGGGGTAACAATATCGCATATCATAATGCAAAGGACAACCCAAGTTTTTGTTTTTTGGTCCCATATAACATACAGATACATGTGAAACTCTTTTTCCAATGGGACTTGGGAGTTGTGTGTGTTTTCGAAATCTGAGTACTTAGGGTTCGATTGACGGTGTCTATGTCGTTGGTGCAGAAGGGAAACCATGTCACCATCTTCGTAAACTACATGATGTGAAAGTTTCATGCATTAACAACCTAAAACAGTGAAATTATGAACTTAGGTGATGCTTTAAGATCAAGATGAAACTATGGAAGAATGTTTTATAAAAATGTCAAGTTGAGTTCTCATTGTAATTTCGTCTAAGCATGCTGGATAAGAAAAGTGGATTTTTTTTTATAGTGATCAGTCTTTGGTCAAGAGAATGGAAAAAGGACTAATGGTTGATTGGTTGATGAATGAAATCATGATTTTTGACTGAGTACCTCGATCACTTTTCCATACCAATCATTGACTAGCTAATCTAGCTGTAAAAACAGTTTGATCACATTGATCTGATATTCTGATTTAATCAACTATACCAAAGCATATCTTTGTGTTCTTAGTTTTTTCACATGATTTACTTCTACGATACCGTTGTTCCTACGTTCTTTGGGTGTAACTTTTAATATGATCGAATATTAAAATGGTTGTATACGGCGATTTATTGAATATAGAAAGAAATATAAGAACAGAAAATTTCAAGCCTATGGTGGTAACTTTTCAAACTTTTTGTGTTTCATGAGTAGCTTATCGCTTTTACACCGGCTATTCCTCATAAAACGGCACCATCTTGGGCAATGAGAAAAGGAACATCAATCTAAATTTTCACTTTGGTACCATTAGTTTTCAACAACTACCACCATTTGTCTTGTAATCTGGATTTTTGACACTCCAAGATTGTGCACGGAAAAATAATACAAAGTTTTGGGAGATAGTTAACTCAAAACGAGATATAACTAATCCCAGTTTTCCAAATAAACTTCTTTTAGTGAAGATCTAATTTTGTATAGTTCATTTGTGGTTTGAAGATCTAATCTTGAGGTTAAGGCCCTATCGAAAGATGACACCATCCTTTAACTTCACATTAGATATATTTGTGTAACCTAAAGCTTGGTACACACTTTGGAAATTTGAAAACGCTGAAAGGTTACAAGACAAATGGTGACATGTGGGTATTTACCATTTCTAATACGGACTCTATTATATAGTAATTATGAAAGATTGTTGATGACGTGTCATACTTGAAAGTCTGACACGTTTCACCATTATAACGTGACACATCATCAAAATTGTGCAGATTATAACACTTAAAAGATTGTTGCTATGGCACATCTTTTAATTAATTCATGTATCAAAACGAGACAATGAAGAAAATTAAATTGAGCCATCTTTTATGTATAATTATAGATTGAACAACATTTGCTTGTAATGTTTATTTGGATATGAGATGATCTTGATGTCCTTTATACTTTAAAACAACATAGCAGTTTCCTAATCATGTTACTAAATAAAATGAATTTTTTACTCAAATGAGCGACTAATCTGGATATCTGTGATCATATTAGAACCTTTTATATAAAGAAGCTTATTTGCACATTAAACTATATAAACAGATAAAACATAGACGATGTATAATTATTTAATACATAAAATCTAAAGGTGGTGGCAATGGGGCACGGTATGCCTCGGTATGAAGCCAAACCAATCGGCAACACCGTTGCCACCATTGAGGTATCAATCGGTATGGAAGACTTTCGGCAATCTTTGCCGAAATGGTATGGAAATGGAAGGCATGCATGCTATAATTAAAAAAAAATGAGGTGAGGTATGGAATCATGGTTGCCACTAGAAAAGTATGATGAAGTATGAGTGAGGTATGAGATGGTATTTGTGGAATAATATTATTGGTGGATGGTGAGGTATGAGTAAGTTATGGATGGCATGAATGATACCACCCTAATGTAACATGAAATCAATTGCTTCCGGCTACACAACCCATGATGGTGACATTTTGTACCTTAATCTAAAACATAAGTTGTATTGTGAATTAAATGAAAGTACAAGGTTCACATTTCAACACATTCAATACTCCATCAGTCAACAACGTACATACTTTAACACCAGTCACCACCAACGCTTTTAACGTTCCTATTATCTCACCTTGTCTCTCACTCTCTCACACACAAAACACACTAAAAAAACACACGACCACTTTCCTTTTTTATTTTATCTCAACTCATGGTGATGTTAACGTTAAGACTAATGATGAAAGTCAAAAGAGACCAAGAATACAATCAACTACCACCACTAGTAGTCATGCAACCACCACCAGTGCAAGTAGCTGCTCAAACCCATTCAACCCACCGATCCATCGAGACACTAGTGGTGGTGCTAGCTGTGATCACCATTGTGGGTGTTATAGCAGGGTTTATAGCAAGGTTATGTGGTGGTAGACATTATGGTGGACATGGTGGTGATCATGAGTTTGAAGGCTGGATTGAAAAAAGGTGTAGAAGCTGTATTGATGCTGGAGTACCAACTGCGCCGCCGCCGCCGCCAGTAGTTGCGGAGGGGGCCGCAGTAGCTCCCCCAAAAGAAGAAGAAAAGAAGTGAAGGAAATGAGAAGTGGTAAGAGTAGATGTAATATGGTGAGGTTTTCTTGTAAAATATATAATCTTGAACGAGTTAAATATTGGTTTGATTGAATTTATTTGTGAGTAGAAGAGATTTTGGCTAACTGATATATGTCATTTATAATCTACTTAATTAGGGGGTGTTTGTTTTGGTCTATATTAGCCAGCTTATAGCTTATTTGGCTCAGTTTAGTACAGTATTAGATTTTCAGACAATTTGCTTTATTTAGAAGGAATAGTACGATATTAGGGTTTTCAAACAATAATTAGATATGCAAATCAATGCTTTTTACTTTATTTAGAAAGGAAAAAAAAAAAGGGGGTATGTAGTTTGCAATTACGTTTTTGCCGAGGCAGTTTAAAGTGTATATAATAGAGATACTATAAATTCTCTTAAGTAGTGATCACGTATGACCCCCCGGCACCAGTACGGGTCAGCCGCGGACTTAGCACTAATATGTAATACTCCCGGCGCCCATATAATTCGGACGCGGACCAAACACATACCCCGGTAATGGCCACCAAGCCATTCCGCGGACAGTAGACGCGCCCGAACAAGAACACAACCCAGCCCCACGAAAAGGGAAAGGAATCTTCCTAGGTCGGACGTAAGCAACCCCAAATTCACCAAAAGGGAAAGCAGGACAACTCCCCAAAAACATCACCATCACAACAAGCGCATAAGACACGCACTGACTTACGTCACAAACTGTCGCTCTCAAGACCCGTGACCTTGAGAACACGACGGAAAGGTCAACCATATAAATAGAGGTCTCACCCCTATTCAAACGGTAACATACACACTCTCTCTCTAGAATTCATTTCATCTCTCTAAAAACAACCACTTACTCTCACGCCGGAGGTTGACCGCGGAACCCCGTTCCGCGTGAGACTAACGTGTTAGTTTTCTCAGCAGCTAGCAATCGAAGATTTCACTTAATACAAGATCTATTCTCCGAAGAGTTAGCCTACACTAATCCTCGAAGGAGAAGCGCCCAGATTTGTATTAACAAGTAGAAAAATGCATTTGATGAATGTGAGGATTTTTTTATCGCACATTGCGATATATTCTAAAATCTTGAATTTCTTCATAGAAATGAAATTCTAAGTTTAAAATTTTGTTATGGGAAATATTTTAACATATAATCACTACAAGAAAGTTCTATCAGTGATTGTGGTTAATGACATTAAAAAGTGTCATTAAATCTAATTTTTTAAAAGTTGCGAGGAAAAGATCAAAATTCTAAGATTTAATGATAATTTTTATGACAAATATATGTCATGAAAGGTCCTATATCCCGTTATGAAAAGCAAAAAATTTATCCTTGTACCTTTTTTTTTATCATTATAATTGGACTTTTATCTAATTCACTTTTATTTACACTTTTTAAGTGGTGTGTTATAAGAATCTTAATGGGGAGAACTTTTATTTTATTTATTTTATTTTTATTTTTTTTATTTTATATTATAAGAATATTATAAAGTAAAAGCTGAGATAACAGTGTGAATATTTTGCGGATAACCCGCACTACACTTGAGACTCTAAATTAGGTAAATATTGAATTATCCTTACAAATAAAGCTAAAACAACGCAACGTCGAGGAACACCTTATGGAAGACATGGAGAAGAAACACTTGGCAGCGAGGCCAAAAAGGCAAAGCATGACTAACGCCAGAATAACAACTATCTCGTATCTCCGATTTAGGATTCTACATGTCTGTATAATAAACGTGTAAGTTAGGCTCCTTATGTATTGTGCGTGACATTCGTAGGTAACGAACAACTCCTGTAATATGCACTGTAAGTAGCACTAAGTTAGCGCAACCCAATATGTAGTATGCATAACTGCTGTCGTGCCTGCATGCTACATATAAGTTAGTTTCCTCCCAGAAACCGATGTAAAAATCTGCACTTTTTTGTACGGGACAACTACTGCAATATAAGTACTAAGTTTCTGACAACTGTTTCATTCGACATTGCAGATTTCACACTCGCAACAGAAAAAATTATAGCAATCGTCTCCGCCGCAACACGGCGGGCTCCTACACCTTGTTATCCTTAATATGAAAAAAATGAAAAATCGTTACAAATGTAATACCTTCACAGCGTGTGGGTATTAAGCAATAATCCATTGCAAATGTTATTTATTAATACTGTAATATTGGACAAACAAAACTACAATCCTTAGTCGACGATCTCCAATGATTAAAGATTAAAGTTCAACTACTAGACAATTTTGCACTTGAAACTTTATAGTTGGAAACCATTATATGGTCCAAAATGCACAAAATGTCGGTATATTTACATATAATTTGTATGTTAATCACACTTTATCAGCGTAATAATTTACATTAACAGAAAGTGAAGCATCATCATCCTTTTCGAATTTATTACGTAGTAAAGTTTATTGAAGAGCAAATTTCAGAATTAGACATTTTTCTCAAAATGCATTAACTTAAAAAAAAAAAAAAAATCATTTTCAATAATGGTCTTGATAGACCACTAGGCTGTTAAAATTTTGACACATGTTCAAAGTTAGTATTTTTTACTGACATTTTGCTAGATCGAAATGATGTTTTGCTATACCAGTTTTCTCTAATTCGAAAAGTATGACCCACGATTGACTTTTGGACACGTGGGTTCCACTTTTCGAATAAGCTAGACAAAACTGGTATATAAAAACATCACTTTTGTCTAGCAAAATGTCGCTTCGATTTAGCAAAAAAACTAGGGGTGAGCTCGGTTCGGTTTGGATATTTCAAAACTTTTATCTTATTTTTTTTTATATCTCAAGCTCAGTGGTCAATTTCTCATTCGCGGCCTTAATTTCGAGGTTGACCATTTTGCATTTTTTAATCTCAATATTGCAATTGTTGATTAATGATTCAAAGAAAGCACATTATTGATCATGATTGGCTTCAGTCTATTTAAACTCGTCTCCATTATGATTCATTTCTGGAGTATAAAACATAATATTGCTACCATTATGTTCCCCCAAAAAAATTATTAGTAATGGATTCGGGTAGGGTAGATTGTTGCTTTTCTTGACAAATGGATTATATGCCACCACAACATCATAATCGGTTACCTCAGCTATCGTGTTAGTGTCATAGAAAGGTCTGCAATCAACATCAGTACCTGAAGTAGCCTCTTGAATATCTGCCATGAATATACTCGTAGCAGGTAGGTGTTGTTCGTCCTCTGAGGCATCCGTATCAGACATATTCAAGAAATCATATTCTGATTTTTCCCCAGTTTCTGCTTTTTCCATGATTTATATGTTGTTCTCAAGTAACATCTTCTTTACCTCGGAATATGCGAGAAAAAATGGTTCAAGAAGTTAGACATTTGTGATGTGTGAATGAAACTTGATTACAGATCTTCAAACTGATAATAGTGACTTGATTTAGGTCTTGTGCATGTTCTTTGTGGTTATGGAAAGTTCTCGGTGAGTGATTAAATTTCTCGGTGCTCTTTATTTAAAATTGAAAAGTCCTTGGTCTTGTAAGTTAAGAAATTTCCCGGTTTAAGTGAAAATTTCTCAGTGGTAAAGAATTAAAATTGAAAAGTCCGTGGACTTGAAATCTTAAATTTTCTCGGAGTGAGAAAAAGTTCTCGGTGGTGGTTTACGGTGCCACGTCACTACTTAGTGGAGTTGCAATTTTCTCGGTGAAACTTTTTCTTGGTGTTAGGTTCTCGGTGTTAAAAATGACAAAAGTTCTCAGTGCCCCCTTTAAATTTCTCGGTGAAAAGTTCTACGTGCCACGTCACTATTTAGTGGAAGTCCAATATCACCGAGTAAAGTTTTTCGGTGGTCCTAAAATACTCGGTGAAAATCTAGGTGCCTCGTCACTACCGAGTAAAATAGTACCAATTACTTTTTCCTAATGTCTCCGAATGTACCGAGAAAACTTAAATGTATCGAGTAATTTCTTAACAATCGAGAAAAAGTACAAAGTGTACCTTTTTCACTAAAAAATATCCAAACTACATTCCTAGTGTTCCTTAACCGATTTTTTCACAATAGATCTACACTATAAGTCCTAAATTATCATAAAAACACAAACTTTAACACAGTTAACCATTAAATCAAGTTTTTGATTTAAAAAAATACGTAAGTGTACTTTTCTAAATAAAAAACGCTAAAAATGACCATATTTGTGTTTTTAATCCATGTTTGTTTTGATAGAACTTATCTACTAGACCTAAGATATGATAAATATGAAAACTTTGAACTTTTAACCGCAAAAATTTCACGTTTTTTTCAAGAAATTATCGGTTTTAGTTTCGAAGCTACGATTTTATTAAAAATGAACACTTTTCACTTTTTCGACACCAAAATTAATCCACCTTCATGTACAAGCTCTGATACCAATTGTATAAACCCTTAGTATCATGAATCAAGCACACAAATGATAAGATTATACACATTTTAGAAAGAGAAAGCTAAAGAGAGATTGGGAGAAAATGGTGAAACCTTTTATATATCAAAACACATGCTATGAGTCGACACACCCTCTCCACACTTGGAGATGGTTTATATATGCCTCTAAGGGCGAGCAATTTAATGGGCCGTGGTAATATAGACTAATTACCATATACTAACTATTGCAAGTTATACAAATACAAAAGTAAGATGGCCATTTTCGACCGTACCATATACCAATAACATTTATTGTTTCATTGCTTGCCCTAGCACTCTGATTGTCATGTTTTATCCACTTGATAATAGTTCACTTGTGGTGGAAACTGATGACACTGAGGAACTTCCTTTAATGATGAAGACACTTTTAAGAACCGTGGGTAATTGCGTTGATCATACGAGGTTTTGTGGTAGATTCTGGATTAGTGTTAAAATTGTTACAAAACACGTGCAGCGTACCCCTCTATTCCCATCTGTTAATACAAATAAGCCGTAAAAACGTTTATTTATATTTTACGATCTTCTAGTGTTTTGTCGATAACAAACGTAAGATCATTTTAACGAAAACAAATAAAAATATTAAATGGTTTGAGGCAATAGTTTACTAACACACTTACGTTTTCACATAAAACACTAAATAAGTAATAGTGTTTTCATGATTTAGTAATACATATGTACAACAACTAGTGTTTACATATTGGGTAGATATATACATAATTAGTATGTATTATAATGGGTAATATAAAGGGTAGAAGTTTAAGTATTTGACCCATTGACCAAATACATTGAATATAGTTGGGTATAACCCAAAGTCCATGACCCATACCCATGGAGCATAACCCATAACCCATTGCATGACATCATGCATAAGTCATAAATGGGTATTATCCATGACCCATGGAGATAATCCATGACCCATGAACTAGATGCATTGCACCTACTAGATACATTGTATCTACTTGGATATCCATGGTCTAAAGTCTAGGACCCATGACCCATAACCCATGACCCATGATCCAAAACCCATGGGCAAAGAGGAGCGTCCCACGGTTCCCCCAATTTACACTGGACGGGTCCCTCAAGTAAGGGATCCGTGGAACAATAGCAATAGTTTGTCTATAAATAGTGAGCCATTTCTTCATTGTAACTCACCCCTTTCACACATATTTTCTCTTTGTGTTGTAAAATCTCTAACCATAGATCCAAGTAATCTTTCTATGTAGTTTTGTGTTTGTGTGATTCTCTAGGTTCCTCTTAAAGGCGAGGTCACCACCTCTTGAAGTCGAGCAAGCTCAAGTCCATGAGTTGCCTAGCTTCGTCATCATCAAGACTACTAATGGTATCTTGTTGATAGTTCTTCTCTTTCTCATTAGAAGTGTAGTGTCGAAGACATAGTTGAAAGATGTCTAAAGGGTCAAGACAAAGACATTAGTGAAAAGTGTCAAAGAGTCAAAGTAAAGGCATTAGTGAATGGTGTCGAAAGTCTGTGTTGAAGGCATTAGTGAAAGATGCCTAGAAGTCAAGTCAAAAGGCATTAGTGAAGGGTGCTCTTAGAAGTCGAAGTCAAAGGCATTAGTGAAAGGTGTCAAGGTGTACATTCGATATGATGTGTCGATGTACAAGATAGATTTGTATTAGGTCAAAGGATACTGATATCCTTGTTGATGTTGTCATAGGAGTAGATCTCCTTGGGATAGGAGTTGTGTAGTGTTGTAGTAGTTCCACCTTTGTAAATGGAACTCGTATCTAGCCTGTACCGGATAAAGTGTAGGCGACGAGTGATAGGTTTGGTTCTACCTCGTATAAAACCCGTCTAGCCTTGTACCGGATAAAGAGTAGGCGTAATGTGAAGGCTTCTACCACAAGGAGTTTGTGTTGTGTAGTGATTACGAACTCTTGAGTAGGTGACTCGAGTGAGTAGGGCAAAGAAGGTGTCCTTGTAATGGCCACTATAAATACTCGTGTTGTGGTTTTGTGCTTCTTACTCTTTATCTTAGCTTTTATTTATCTATATGATTGTCTATCAACATCCAAACACACACGTTCAACTAGATTGACATAAGTCGATATAAATAGTTTAAAACCAAGTTTTAATCAGTAAAACTATTCAACCCCCTTCTAGTTTTTCCATAATTGGCATAAGAGCTTCGTACCAAGTTTCTTAGAGTATGTTGTACTTTAAAACTTGATAACGATCCTCTTATAATTGAAAGCTATAAAGAAGGTCTTTTACAAAAACAAACACCATGTCTTAAAAACACTTTTGTAGGATGTTGATTAGATGACAACAATATTTTTTTTCTCTTAATTTATCTTACTAAATTGCACTAACCTTCCTTGTCATTTTGCTTAGTTAAAGCTCATGTTTATCAAGACATAGGAATTTCTTGGTAATAAGACTACCTTCCCTAAGAAGGTATCTTAATCACGAAGGAACTGGAGTTTGTTAATACAAATAAGCCGTAAAAACGTTTATTTATATTTTACAATCTTCTAATGTTTTGTCGATAACAAACGTAAAATCCTTTTAACGAAACAAATAAAATACGTAAGTGGTTTGAACTAATAGTTTCTAACATATTCACATTTTCACATAAAACACTAAAACAAGTATAAGTGATTTTATGATTTAATATTACATATGTACAACAACTAGTGTTTACATATTTGGGTAAAATATACACATAACTAGTATGTAGTATATTGGGTAATATAAATGGGTAGAAACTAAGTATCACAACCATTGACCAAATATATTGAATATAGTTGGGTACAACCCAAAGCCCATGACCCATGGAGCTTGACCCATAACCCATTGCATGACATCATGCTTTTATCATATATGGATAATATCCATAACCCATGGTATTGACCCATACCCATCTGACTAGGTGCATTGCACTCAAGAGATACATTGTATCTAGCTAAAGACCCATGGATCAACCCATGACCCATAACCAAAATACCCATGGGTAAAGAGGAGCGTCACACGGATCCCTAGCTTTACGCTAGACGGATCCCTTTGTGGAGATCCGTGGGATCCGGGAAAGTATAATTTTCCTCTATAAATAGTGAGCCATTTCTTCTCATGTTGTTCACCCTTTCTAACATACTTTCCCCTTGAGTTTAAAACTCACTAACCTCAGATCCAAGAGATCTATGTTTGTAGTTTTGTTTTGTGTGATCTTCTAGGTTCCTCTTAAAGGCGAGATCACCACCTTTGAAGTCGAGCAAGCTCAAGTCCATGAGTTGTCATGCTTCCTCATCATCAAGACTCATGAAGTCTCTCTGTTGATGATTGTTTTCCTTTTCCTAAGAAGTGTTGAAGACATTTGTGAAAGGTGTCTCAAGTGTCAAGACGAAGATATTAGTGAAGGTTATCTATGGTCCATATCATAAGCACTTGTGGTGGGTGCTTAGAAGTCAAGACTAGAAGCATTAGTGAAGGGTGCCTAGAAGTCAAGACACAAGATATTAGTGTAGGGTGTCTGAAGATCTAGTTAAAGGCATTAGTGAAAGGTGCCTTAGACGCACATTCAGACAAGATAAAGTGTGTTTTGATGTACAAGATATTTAGTACTAGATCCAAGGATATTGATATCCTTGATGATGTTGTAATAAGGAGTTGGTCCCCTTTGGGATTAGTCGTTGGTGTAGTGTTGGGTAGTAGTTCCTCCATTGCAATGGAACTAGTGTGCTTAGCCTAGTACCAATAAAGGGTAGGCACGTTGTGTGTAGGTGGTTGTTCACCTTGGTGTGAAAGAACTAGGTACTTAGCCTAAACCTCAAAAAGGGTAGGCGACGTTGCGTAGGTATGGTTCACCTTGGAGTGAAAGAACCCGGTGGTTAGCCTAGCACCGAAAAGGGCAGGCGACATTGTGAAGGCTTCTCCGCCATAACGAGTTGGTGTAGTGATTACGAACTCTCGAGTAGGTGACTCGGGGAGTGGAGTAGGGTAAGGAAGGTGTCCTTGTAGCCAAACCACTATAAATACTCGCGATGAGGTTTTGTGCTTCTTACTCTTATCTTTCCATTACATACTTATATATGTTTGTTTATCAACATCCAACACACACATCTAAATAGATTGACATAAGTCGATCTAAATATTTAAAAGGAAGTTTTAAATTGGCAAAACTATTCACCCCCCCCCCCCTTCTAGTTTTCCACAATTGGCATCAGAGCTTCGTTATCAAGTTTCTTGAAGTATATTGTACTTTAAAAACTTGATACGATCCATGGTTAATTGAAAACTACAAAGAAAGTTTTTAATAAAAACAAATACCATGTCTTTTAAAACTCTATGTTTGGATGTTGATTAGATAACATCATTTTTCTTATCTATTTTTCATTTAATTGCACTAATCCTCTTTGTCATATTGATTAGTCAAAGCTCATATCTACCAAGCCATAGGAATCGCTTAGTAACAAGATTACCTTGCCTAAGAAGGTATCTTAAGCATAAAGGAGCTGGAATTGTCTTCTAACATTTGTTGTGTCATTTGTAAAGACATTCCTAAGTGCATTTAAGGTATGAATTTCTACTTATCTCTAAATGATATTAGTTTAATAAATAAGTGTGATTACTTAGGTATTTATTTGAGTAGCTTTCGTGTATACACATGTTTTACATATAGCTTCACTAGGAAGGTTTTTCTCACATGCGTGTAAAATTTTCGTCAAAAGTCGAGGTATATAAACGTGTTTTCTACTTCACTAATCCAAAACCACATTCTTTTTATAATAAAACAAAACACAAATTTCAAAAATTCCTCCTACCCCATAAATACACCATCCGTCGTCCTACTCTATCCCCACTTTTTCAAATCTTCCAATTTTAAAAATTTCCTCTCATTCAAAACTTCATCTTCCTCCCCATTTTCATCTCAACCAAAACCAAGAAGGATCGTCTTCAACATGGTTTACATCACCCTCGTGCTCATCGCCTTAACACTTATCGCACTTGTGTTCCCTATGATGAAGTTCACATACGAAGACATATACTTTGTGTTGTTAATTTACATTGGGGTTATATACCCAATCCTTTGTATCATCTTTAGGATTGAAATGAAATATTACTAATAATCTAGTTTATCTAGGTTATTATCATAATGTGTTTATCATTTCTTTTTATTTTCTCGTGATACATTAGAAGTCATGTATGCATGCTAAAAGAAAATGTAGGCTAAAACACATATCTTGGTATAAAACTATGAGATCTAAAAAAAACTATGATTTTCATCATAAAATCTGTTTCTGTAACTACAGATCCACGGATCTCGGCAATTGTACTAGCCGGATCCCTTTTTGAAAGGAACCGTGGGAACCGTCCTACTGGAAAATAGTTTTTTTTTTTCCAAATTAAAAACCACTTTATTTCTAAAAGTAATACTCCACTAGAATGTCAAAACCATAAGTAAGCTAAGTGTCATTGTTGTTTAAAAACCATTGTTAATAAAAATCTAGTAAAAACGTTAGATAATCATTGGTTGACCACAAACATCACTTTCTATTAACTCATCTTTTCTATAGGTTTCACTATGTCGCATGTATATGAGTTTGATTTTTCACTCTCTAGCGTCTACACTCCAATCATCTCTCTTGAGCCTAACATCCCTGGCAATCATGTCCGTGGGTTCAATAATCTCGAAACCCGTCACTTCCATGAAGGACGTATTGTAGACACCTCTCTACAATTCGAAGAAGGTATCAATACCTCCTTCCGAGCCATAGGACTAGAATGTCTTCTCGAAATCAACGAGAAAATATGTCCAAGGTTTGTATTGGAATTCTTCCGTCAAGTCGAACTCGTTCGTAACGAGGATCGTTCTCTATCTCTTTGGTTTTGGATCAAAAACCAAATGTTCGTTTTGACTCTTGGGCAATTTTCTCAAATTCTACGAATTCCAAATCATGGACAATGTGCCTTCACCGAAGATTGGTCTCTTGATTCTCTCTTCAACTTTCGTGAAGAAAATAACCCATATTGTTCTCACATACCTTCCCCGGAAGACTTGATTCACATAATATGCAAACCCCATCACTCCAATCCCAACATTATCCATACACTGGATATCCAGAAGAAAAGCCCTTGCTCTCATCCTACGTGAAAATGTTTGGAGTCTTAGGGGAAATCGAGAAATCCTTCCCGCTTGTTGTGCTCACATAATGTATTGTTTGCTAACACAACAAACATACATCTCGCTTACTTTGCAAGGCAAATTGTAAATCTTCAAGGCTCCAAGAATAAACTCATTCCTTATGGAATGTTCTTGACGCGCCTCTATCATAATGTCATGCATTTTCATCCTCAATATCAAAGTTCGTTGTACGTACTTGTGAACTAGATGATGGAACCGTTGACCATTTCCCTCATGAAGACGTTCTTCATTCCTGAATCCGCCAACACTCATCAACCATTCGATGATCCCTCTAGCGAAAACACTCAAGGAACTTAGTAGTATTTCAAATAGGATCAATCCTTTTTGTACTCGTGCTTTATCAATGTAATCCAATTTCTTTCATGAAATAAAACATCTTACATTTGATATCTTAGTGTTAGAACCCCTTAAACTAACCTTGGAATATAATGCATTGTCAAGATCATTGCATACCTTTAGTAAAGGTTCTTACCAGATGGACGGATCCCAAAGTTTGTGCTAGACGGATCCCTACACTTAGGGAACCGTAGGATCCGACAAACTGAAAATGCAATTGCAAACATTGTATTTCAAACATGTCCTTAGAACACCTCACACTAAGCTAGACATAGTGCCTTAAGGCAAATTAAGTCCTTATCAAGTTATGTAGATCATTCCTACTCACACATAGATCAAACTCAAAGACGCTTGTAGATCTATCGTTTCACTTTAATCCATTACTCTTCCGCTCTCAATCACACATTTTTCATGATCCTCATATCTAAACGTTGGAAACCTCTTATAGCAAAATTGATCATAATCATCCGTACGTCAAAATTGGTCAAAATTGATCAAATTCTAGTTTTTCCATCTTAATTCAAAATTGCAATGCACCTAGTCACATGGGTATGGGTCAATACCATGGGTTATGGATATAATCCTAAAGGCTTAAGATGGAAAAACTAGAATTTGATCAATTTTGACCAATTTTGACGTACGGATGATTATGATCAATTTTGCTATAAGAGGTTTCCAACGTTTAGATATGAGGGATCATGAAAAAATGATGTGTGAGCTTGAGAGCGGAAGAGTAATGGATTAAAGTGAAATGATAGATCTACAAGCGTCTTTGAGTTTGATCTATGTGTGAGTAGGAAGGATCTACTTAACTTGATAAGGACTTAATTTGCCTTAAGACACTATGTCTAGCTTAGTGTGAGGTGTTCTAAGGATATGTTTGAAATTCAATGCTTGCAATTGCATTTCTGTTTGCCGGATCCCACGGTTCCCTAAGAGTAAGGATCCGTCTAGCACAACCTTTGGGATCCGTCCATCTGCTAAGTAGAACCTTTACTAAAGGTATGCAATGATCTTGACAATGCATTATATTCCAAGGTTAGTTTAAGAGGTTCTAACACTAAGATATCAAATGTAAGATGTTTTATTTCATGAAGCAAATTGGATTACATTGATAAAGCACGAGTACAAAAAGGATTGATCCTATTTGAAATACTACTAAGTTCCTAGAGTGTTTTCGCTAGATGGATCATCGAATGGTTGATGAGTGTTAGCGGATTCAGGAATGAAGAACGTCTTCATGGGGGAAATGTTTAACTGTTCCATCATCTTGTTCACAAGTACGTACAACGAACTTTGATATTGAGGATGAAAATGCATGACATTATGATAGAGGCGCGTCAAGAACATTCCATAAGGAATGAGTTTATTCTTGGAGCCTTGAAGATTTACATTCGCCGCCTTGCAAAAAGTAGGCGAGATTGTATGTTTGTTGTCTTAGCAAACAATACATTATGTGAGCACAACAAGCGGGAAGGATTTCTCGATTTCCCCTAAGACTTCAAACATTTTCACGTAGGATGAGAGCAAGGGGCTTGTACTCTTCTCGGATATCCAGTGTATGGATAATGTTGGGATTGGAGTGATGGGGTTTGCATATTATGCGAATCAAGTCTTCCGGGGAAGGTATGTGAGAACAATATGGGCTATTTTCTTCACGAAAGTTGAAGAGAGAATCAAGAGACCAATCTTCGGTGAAGGCACATTGTCCATGATTTGGAATTCGGAGAATTTGAGCAAATTGCCCAAGAGTCAAAACGAACTTTTGGTTTTTGATCCAAAACCAAAGAGATAGAGAATGATCATCGTTACGAACGAGTTCGACTTGACGAAAGAATTCCAATACAAACCTTGGACATATTTTCTCGTTGATTTCGAGAAGACATTCTAGTCCTATGGCTCGGAAAGAGGTATTGATACCTTCTTCGAGTTGTAGAGAGGTGTCTACAATACGTCCTTCATGGAAGTGACGGGTTTCAAGATTATTGAACCTACAGACATGATTGCCAGGGGTGTTGGGCTCAAGAGAGATGTTCGGAGTGTAGACGCTAGAGAGTGAAAAATCAAACTCATATACATGCGGCATAGTGAAACCTATAGAAAAGATGAGTTAATAGAAAGTGATGTTTGTGGTCAACCAATGATTATCTAACGTTTTTACTATATTTTTGTTAACAATGATTTTTAAACAACAATGACACTTAGCTTACTTATGGTTTTGACATTCTAGTGGAGTATTACTTTTAGAAAGAAAGTGATTTTTAATTTGCAAAAAAAAAAACTGTTTTCCAGTAGGACGGTTTCAATGGTTCCTTTCAAAAAGGGATCCGGCTAGTACAATTGCCGGGATCCGTGGATCTGTAGTTACAGAAACAGATTTTATGATGAAAAGCATAGTTTTTTTTAGATCTCATAGTTTTATACCAAGATATGTGTTTTAGCCTACATTTTCTTTTAGCATGCATACATGACTTCTAATGTATCACGAGAAAATAAAAAGAAATGATAAACACATTATGATAATAACCTAGATAAACTAGATTATTAGTAATATTTCATTTCAATGCTAAGGATGATACAATGGATTGGGTATATAACCCCAATGTAGATTAACAACACAAAGTATATGTCTCCGTATGTGAACTTCATCATAGGGAACACAAGTGCGATGAGTGTTAAGGCGATGAGCACGAGGGCGATGTAAACCATGTTGAAGACGATCCTTCTTGGTTTCGGTTGAGATGAAAATGGGGAGGAAGATGAAGTTTTGAATGAGAGGAAATTTTTGAAATTTGAAGATTTGAAAAAGTAGGGATATAGTAGGACGACGAATGGTGTATTTATGGGGAAGGAGGAATTTTTGAAATTTGTGTTTTGTTTTATTATAAAAAGAATATGGTTTTTGGATTAGTGAAAGTAGAAAACACGTTTTATATACCTCGACTTTTGACGAAAGTTTTACACGTATGTGAGAAAAAGCTTCCTAGTGAAGCTATATGTAAAACATGTGTATACACGAAAGCTACTCAAATAAATACCTAAGTAATCACACTTATTTATTAAACTAATATCATTTAGAGATAAGTAGAAAGTCATACCTCAAATGCACTTAGGAATGTCTTTACAAATGACACAAAGAATGTCAAGACAATTCCAGCTCCTTTATGCTTAAGATACCTTCTTAGGAAAGGTAATCTTGTTACTAAGTGATTCCTATGGCTTGGTAGATATGAGCTTTGACTAATTAATATGACAAAGAGGATTAGTGCAATTAAATGAAAAATAGATAAGAAAAATGTTGTTATCTAATCAACATCCAAACATAGAGTTTTAAAAGACATGGTGTTTGTTTTTGTGAAAAACCTTCTTTGTAGTTTTTAATTAACCATGGATCGTATCAAGTTTTTAAAGTACAATATACTTCAAGAAACTTGGTAATGAAGCTCTGATGCCAATTGTGGAAAACTAGAAGGGGGGGGGTTGAATAGTTTTGCCAATTTAAAACTTCCTTTTAAATATTTAGATCGACTTATGTCAATCTATTTAGATGTGTGTGTTGGATGTTGATAAACAAACATATATAAGTATGTAATGAAAAGATAAGAGTAAGAAGTACAAAACCACAACGCGAGTATTTATAGTGGTTCGGCTACAAGGACACCTTCCTTGCCCTACTCCACTCCCCGAGTCACCTACTCGAGAGTTCGTAATCACTACACCAACTCCTTATAGCGGAGAAGCCTTCACAACGTCGCCTACCCTTTTTCCGGTGCTAGGTTAACCACCGGGTTCTTTCACTCCAAGGTGAACCACACTTACACAACGTCGCCTACCCTTTTTCAGGTACTAGGCTAAGTACCTAGTTCTTTCACACCAAAGTGAACCACACCTACACAACGTCGCCTACCCTTTATTAGGTACTAGGCTAAGCACCTAGTTCCATTGCAATGGAGGAACTACTACCCAACACTACACCAACGACTAATCCCAAAGGATACCAACTCCTTATTACAACATCATCAAGGATATCAATATCCTTGGATCTCGTACTAATCTATCTTGTACATCGAAACACACCATATCGAATGTACTTCTAAGGCACCTTTCACTAATGCCTTTAACTAGATCTTCAAGACACCCTTCACTAATGTCTTGTGTCTTGACTTCTAAGCACCCTTCACTAATGCTTCTAGTCTTGACTTCTAAGCACCCACCACAAGTGCTTATGATATGGACGATAGATACCCTTCACTAATATCTTCGTCTTGACACTTGAGACACCTTTCACAAATGTCTTCAACACTTCTTAGGAAAAGAAAAACAATCATCAACAAGAAGACTTCAGTAGTCTTGATGATGAGGAAGCATGATAACTCATGGACTTGAGCTTGCTCGACTTCAAAGGTGGTGATCTCGCCTTTAAGAGGAACCTAGAAGATCACAAAAAAACAAGACTACAAACATAGATCTCTTGGATCTGAGGTTAGAGAGTTTTTAAGTCAAGGGGAAAGTATGTTAGAAAGGAGGTGAAAAACAATGAAGAAATGGCTCACTATTTATAGAATAAAAATTCTACTGTTCTCCGGATCCCTCCCACAAAGGATCCGGCTAGCGTAAAGCTAGGGATCCGTGGGACGCTCCTCTTTGCCCATGGGTATTTTGGTTATGGGTCATGGGTCATGGGTTGATCCATGGGTCTTTAGCTAGATACAATGTATCTCTTGAGTGCAATGCACCTAGTCACATGGGTATGGGTCAATACCGTAGGTTATGGATATTATCCATATATGATATAAGCATGATGTCTTGCAATGGGTTATGGGTCAAGCTCCATGGGTCATGGGCTTTGGGTTGTACCCAACTATATTCAATGTATTTGGTCAATGGGTTGTGATACTTAAGTTTCTACCCATTTATATTACCCAATATACTACATACTAGTTATGTGTATATTTTACCAAAATATGTAAACACTAGTTGTTGTACATATGTAATATTAAATCATAAAATCACTTATACTTGTTTTAGTGTTTTATATGAAAATGTGAATATGTTAGAAACTATTAGTTGAAACCATTTACGTATTTATTTGTTTCGTTAAAATGATTTTACGTTTGTTATCGACAAAACATTAGAAGATCGTAAAATATATATAAACGTTTTTACGGCTTATTTGTATTAACAAAACTAATCCCTTATGGAACGTTCTTGACACGCCTTTATCATCACATCATGTACTTCTACCCTCAATTTCAAAGTCCGTTGTACGTACTCGTGAACAAGATGATGGAACCTCTAAACACATCTCTCATCAAGTCTTTCTTCATCCCTGAAACGGCAAATACGCATCATCCATTTGACTATCCATCTAGCGAAAACGCTCAAGAAACTTAGTTTCCTTTCCAAATAGGCTCAATCCTTAGATTTCATCTTTTATCATGGTAATGTGATTTTTCTCATGAAATAAAACATTTAACGTTTGATGTCTCGTTTATATAGTTGTTCAAACTTCTTAGAAAACACTAGCTTTGAAATACGATACCTTGTGCAACTTTTTGCATATCTTTTGTGAGGGTACTGTTTAGCAGGAGACGGATCCCTCACTTTGTACTAGACGGATCCCTCCACTTAGGGAACCGTGGGATCCGGGCAAACATAAATGCAGTTGCTGACTTCATACATCAAACCATGTCCTTAGACTACTTCACACTAGCTAAACATAATACCTTGGGACCACTCAAGTCTTCCTCAAGCTCAGTAAGCTTCACACTTACTCATAGCTCATTTAGGATCACACTCAAGGTGCTTTTCGATTTATCATTTCACCAAAAACTCATCATTCTTCCGCTCCTATACTCACACATCATCTCTCACATGTCAACACGTCTTGTTTCACAAATCTCTCAATTTTAGCAAATTAATTTTAGTCATCTCTACCTCAAAATGGGTCAAATACTAGTTTTTCATTTCTTTTAAGATATTTTCCAAAATTATCTTAAGTTACTATCTATTCTCTAGGATCATTTAGCTCCACTTGACACTCTCAAATTTTCTAGTGTCATCTTTGGTCATTCATTGGTACTCATAAAGTTCCATTTTCTTCCATAAAAGGCAATCATTAGCTACCTTCACTTATTGCCCTTGATCATTTGAGTACCCTTTCATTTAAGACACTTAGGAAGACTGAAACACTCAAGAGGTATAGATATTAGACCTTACAAACATCATTTTTCTCATTTCTTAGCTGCTGAGAGTCGGATCCCTAGGATTAGCCTAGACGGATCCCTCATTGGAGGGAACCGTGGGATCCGGGTCAGATATTCTTCCAAAATCTAGCTAAAACAATCATTTCAAGCTCTCCTTGCTAACTTGAACACTCCATCTTGTTTTAATTAAACTCCTATATCAGTACAACTCTGAAGTTGACTATTGTGCAAGCAAATCATCATATTCCAAAGGATCTTAGTGGCTTAAGTCTTGAATGCACTTGCTAAATCCTTCCCCTTATAAACCATCTTGTTAAGACTCCTAAAGTCATCATCTACATCCTCATTCTCAGCATTTAGAAACTCTTATAACCCTATTTTTTATTATCATCTCATCATGAGGAAAGCTCCTAGTGGTAACTCATCCACCAAAGGACCACCCAAGAAACTTGCTCGTGTTGTTCATGAAATTTTTTCAACCGAATCATCTCCTATTAAATCCACAAATTCTAGGATCTCCCCTCCACCTATCAAACCAATCCCCAAAAGGATTATTCCCACTAAACTACCAATGCCAAACACCACTATACCCCCTAAACCAAACACTCGTATTTGCACTAAACCATCACCTTTAGTTCCTAGAGCCATATCATTCACCACTCCACTCTCATCACCACATCTTTACAATCTAGAGGACTTGCCTCCTAGGCCATCTCATCCTCCACCAGTGCCAACATTCTCAATGGAAAGAATAGAGCAACAAAATCAAGGTGTTGAATCAACACTAGCCCCGACATCTTTTTCTCCGTCACCCTCAAATAGTCCCTTTTGGATAATGAGGAATCATCAAAGTCAACCACCCGATCACATGGAAGTAGATACCTCTCTACCACCATCCTCATCACATATTCCACCACCACCACCTTTGGTTGAATCGCCTCCAAATATATCTCCACATATTCTTCCTTCTTTTGTGAAATCTCAACCAAACCTTCCATATCAAGTCATTTCTTTTCTACCACCACCATTTCAGAGTCATGACAAAGATTGTTATCATTTTCAACATGTTGAAAGTTTGATACATGAAGTACGTGAAGATCAACGTTTCATGTTTTATCACCTCCTCGAATGTTTCGACGAGATCAACAAACCCAAACAACCTTGAGCTTAAGAATTCAAGTGGTGTCCTAGTCTTAAGCTTATCTTAGATAGTTTAGGAATCATATTTCATGTTTAAATCATTCTCTTAGTTTTAGAGATATGTAGATCATTTCTCGTATGTTTTATTGAATGTAATTACATGTTATATGCCATATTGTCTTGAGAATTTGTTTGATGCCTCAATACATATCTCATTTTGATGTTAACATCACTTGTTACATCACCATTGCTGTCTTAAGCTTTCAGACAGACGGATCCCTCAATTTTTCCTAGACGGATCCCTCCAAAGAGGGAACCGTAGGATCTGTGCAACAGAAGACTTGTTTACTACTAACTTGAGTCTTATTTGCAGAAAATTATGCATTATATGCTTGTTTCTAACCTTTGTTTTGTAGATTTTCAATATTCACATGAAGACTTTGACACCCTAAGCTAGGAGGAGTTTCGTGTCAAAGCGATACATTGCAAAATCATTTGCAATATAATTCACATTAGGATTACATTACATGACGTCCTCTTTGCAAAGTTGCAATCATCAAGGGGGAGCATATTCGTCACAAAGACGAAACCATTTGCAAACATAGTTGCGATGCACTAGTTTAGTATTTCTTCTTACTTGACGCCCTCACAAAGGGATGGACTCGTCAAGGGGGAGCTAAGTCAAGAATATTTCTCCTCACTTACTCTCTATTTTTCATACTTTTTTTTTCACATACTTTTCTTAAAACAAGGTGTTAGTTTCTTTTCGACGCTCTTTTTGTTTCGACAAAAAGGGAGAGAAGATAGTAAAAACTCCAATTTAAACTTTTACGAATTTTAGTTTTTCCTTAAAATAATCTTATGTTTTGTCATCAACAAAAAGGGGGAGATTGTAATACAAATAAGCCGTAAAAACTTTTATCTATATTTTACGATCTTCTAGTGTTTTGTCGATAATAAACGTAAGATCATTTTAACGAAACAAATAATACGTAAATGGTTTGAGGCAATAGTTTATTAACACACTTACGTTTTCACATAAAACACTAAACAAGTAATAGTGTTTTCATGATTTAGTAATACATATGTACAACAACTAGTGTTTACATATTGGGTAGATATATACATAATTAGTATGTATTATAATGGGTAAACGTTTAAGTATTTGACCCATTGACCAAATACATTGAATATAGTTGGGTATAACCCAAAGTCCATGACCCATACCCATGGAGCATAACCCATAACCCATTGCATGACATCATGCATAAGTCATAAATGGGTATTATCCATGACCCATGGACTAGATGCATTGCACCTACTAGATACATTGTATCTACTTGGATACCCATGGTCTAAAGTCTAGGACCCATGACCCATAACCCATGACCCATTACCTAAAACCCATGGGCAAAGAGGAGCGTCCCACGGTTCCCCTAGTTTACACTAGATGGATCCCTCAAGTAAGGGATCTGTGGGATCCGTGGAACAGTAGCAATAGTTTGTTTATAAATAGTGAGTCATTTCTTCATTGTAACTCACCCCTTTCACACATATTTTCTCTTTGTGTTGTAAACTCTCTAACCACAGATCCAAGTGATCTTTCTATGTAGTTTTGTGTTTGTGTGATTCTCTAGGTTCCTCTTAAAGGCGAGATCACCACCTCTTGAAGTCGAGCAAGCTCAAGTCCATGAGTTGCCTAGATTCGTCATCATCAAGACTACTAATGGTACCTTGTTGATAGTTCTTCTCTTTCTCAGAAGACATAGTTGAAAGATGTCTAAAGGGTCAAGACAAAGACATTAGTGAAAAGTTTCAAAGAGTCAAAGTAAAGGCATTAGTGAAAGGAGTCGAAAGTCCGTGTTGAAGGCATTAGTGAAAGATGCCTAGAAGTCAAGTCAAAAGGCATTAGTGAATGGTGCCTAGAAGTCAAGTCACAAGGCATTAGTGAAGGGTGCCTAGAAGTCTAGTCAAAGGCATTAGTGAAAGGTGCCTAAGGTGTACATTCGATATGGTTTGTCGATGTACAAGATAGATTTGTATTGGGTCAAAGGATATTGATATCCTTGTTGATGTTGTCATAAGGAATAGATCTCCTTTGGGATATGAGTTGTGTAGTGTTGGTTAGTAGTTCCACCTTTGTAAATGGAACTCGTTATCTAGCCTTGTATCGGATAAAGTGTAGGCGACGTAGTGATAGGTTTGGTTCTACCTCGTAGAAGAACCCGGTGTCTAGCCTTGTACCGGATAAAGAGTAGGCGACGTTGTGAAGGCTTCTCCGCCACAAGGAGTTTGTGTTGTGTAGTGATTATGAACTCTCGAGTAGCTGACTCGGGGAGTGGAGTAGGGCAAGGAAGGTGTTCTTGTAGCCGAACTACTATAAATACTCGCGTTGTGGTTTTGTGCTTCTTACTCTTTATCTTAGCTTTTATTTATCTATACGCTTGTCTGTCAACATCCAACACACACGTTCAACTAGATTGACATAAGTCGATCTAAATAGTTTAAAACCAAGTTTAATCTGTAAAACTATTCAACCCCCCTTATAGTTTTCCACACCATCATTAGAGATGAATGGTTGTCTTAGGCCCTGTTTCTTTTTCTATTTTAAGCTCTGAATGCTAAAATGGGTGGGGGCAAGCAAATATTATAATGTTATTTTTTGTTGGGGTCCACTCAAATTATGTTAGAACATCTGTATCGTAAGGCCAAGAAAACTTCACCCCTCCCCAACTAGACCCAATAAGGGAAAGGGACCCACTCACTTTTTCAACCTCTTAATTCCTACAGAAAAAGAAACACGACCTTACTCAGTTAGATTATGAAGATGTATGCTCCTTCCCCATCATACATTACATCTATTATGACTTTTCCCCAAGGCATTTTAATTTAGAACGTTTGGGATCTAAATTGTATTTGTTTCTATACCGAGGATTGTATATTAATTGAAAACTTTCTATTATATATATTTCTCTTGTATTAAAGGTTTTCAATTGTCATAAATTTCTTCGTGTTCATGTGACGGGTAACGATAAGCGTTTATGAGCTGTAAATGTTAGGCGTTAAAGAAAGAATGCCCACTATAGGTGTTTTACTGTCTAGTGATAATGGGAGATTGGGAGTAACAAAATAATCATCACATTTGGTGATTGGCAATAACACTGGCCTCGTCAAAGGCGGGACACACTGGGTTTTCAAACCTCAAAAATCCGGAAACCCGATATTACCTGTCAGTTCAACCGGTCCAACCGGTTCGGGCAAGAAAATTAGCTAGTATTAACCGGGTTTTTGAGGTTTGAAAACCGCTGAGTTTCATGTGATCCTATTCAACCCGGTTCATAAAAAACGATCGGGTCTGGTATTTTTTTTAGTTTTATTAAATAATAATGATAATAACAATCGACCGAGTATGATTTGTGTTTGGTAAGCCAAACTATTCCCCTAGTACTACCGTTGGCAGTTGCCAACGGAGATCCCGCATACTAAAAGGTTACTAGCTGGCCGTTAGGTCTAAGGTTGTATGCCATATTTGTGGTGCCGATAGATTCACTTGTTCAACGGGGTTATCAGATTATTGTTTTCTTTAACCACAAAACCGGGTTGACCCGACAATCCCTTGACCAGGTCAATTATAAACCCAATTTTCAAAGACAAATCTCAGTTCGGAATATAAAAACCTTGTTTGAATACCACATTTCCGCCCTAATTTTATAACCACATTTTTATCTTACGACTCACACCTTGAGCTCAATATCATTCTCTCTTGCAAACCAATATCCAAACACAATAATCAAAGCTGGAAGAAGCAGAAGAACTCAAACTCATTTCCCTAATAAAAAAATGTCCAAACATGCGAATCCTCCACCAAATCCACACCCAAATCATCACTCGACCTTCCACAGCCTTCGCGCTGTCAAAACTAATCGCATTTTGCGCGATTTCCCCTTTCGGAAACCCACATTACGCCCAAACACTCCTCACCCAAAACCCATCTCCCACTATTTATCAATACAACACCCTTTTAAAAACAACCCCATTAAGACAATCTTTCTCACTTTTTAATAATTTAGTCACTAAAGAGTCAGCAAAGCCCAATATTTACACATATAAGTTTGTTTTAGAAGGGTGTGTTAAAGAGGGTTTGCATGTGCATGAGGGTTTACAAATGCATGCACGTGTGATTCGATGTGGGTTTTACGCGAGTTTAACGTTGCATGCATTGTTGGTTCGGTTTTACGTAGGGTGTGAGGAGATGGGGTATGCGCGTAACGTGTTTGATGAAATGTATGACAAGGGTTTGGTTGTTTGGAGTTATGTGATTGGTGGGTATGTGAAGGTGGGGTTGTTTGATGAAGGGCTGGGAGTGTTTGGGGAGATGCTTAAGGCGGGGGTTGTTCCGGATGAGGTGGTGATGGCGAGTGTGGTTAAGGGTGTTGCGGGGTTGGTTGCGTTGGATGTTGGGATTTGGGTGCATGGGTATATTGTGAAGAGGAGGATTTTGGTGGATGTAAAGCTTGGGACGGCGCTCGTTAATATGTATGCGAAATGTGGGTGTATTGAGAAAGCGAAAGAGGTTTTTGATGGAATGGTGGTTAAGGATTCGAGAGCTTGGAGTTCGATGATTGTTGGGTTTGCGATACATGGGCTTGCTGACGAGGCTTTGAGTATATTTGCTGATATGGAAGAAGCCAAGGTATTGTAAAGAGCAAATTGCATATACAAATAACGCATTTTAGATGATTTTTACTTTAAGGGGCATACTTTTAAAATCAGTGCTCAGGTACTATGTTATGTGTTATAAGTTTATAACCAGATAAGGGACATGGTTACCTGTATAAGAAGGTAAGCGGTTACAGCATATGCCATTAGACATTGATTTTGCGTGCAGTATACTGTTTGCCCCATCATTAGCACCACAATATGTAGCATTTTCACTTTTTTAACTTATGTTGTTTGAAAATTTTTTACAGGTGAAACCCAATCATGTAGCATATCTTGGCGTCTTACTAGCATGTGGCCATGGTCAGCTAGTATGTGAGGGGAAAAGAATGTGGGCTAAAATGCTCGAGTTTGGAATACAACCAACAATGGAGCACTACAGTTGCATGGTTGATCTATATTGTCGTGCCAACTTGTTTCCAGAAGCTTCCACGTTCATAAAAAACATGCCCGTTGACCCTGATCCAGTAATTTGGCGGACTTTCCTTGTTGCCTGCAAGAAAAACAAGAACATGGAGAAAGGAGAGGCAGCTGGTCAAAAACTACTTGAATTAGAACCATCTAATCCAGAAAACTATGCCCTCTTTTCGAGCTTTTATGCAGCTTGTTCAGAATGGTCTAAAATGGGTCACATGAAGAAAGAAATGAGAGATAAGGGGTTGAAAACCGTTCCAGGGTGTAGTTCCATAGAAATTGATGGAACCGTACACGAGTTTGTGTTAGGTGATTGGTCTCACCCTGAGACGAAGGAGATTAAGGAAGTACTGAGTGATATTTTGATATGGGTTAAAGCTTTGGGGCATAAGCCAAATGTTTCGGAAATACTTCATGATGTGGGCGATGAAGTGAAGGAGGAAGCTCTTTGTGAGCATAGTGAAAGATTAGCCATTGCTTATGGGATCTTGAAGACTAAATCGCCTGTCGTGATTAGGGTGGTTAAGAACCTTAGAGTTTGTGGGGATTGCCATGAAGTGACCAAGATTATTAGCAGATTATATGAGCGAGAGATCATTGTTAGGGATAGAGTCCGGTTTCATAGATTTGTTGGCGGAAGATGTTCTTGCAATGACATTTGGTGAGCTGAAACACTGTTTGGCATGTCGATTAGTAAAAATGTTTTATAACTTCTCCTGTTTCGAACATGACGCCTCAAGTTTTTGGTAGAACATGTGCTCAAGTCGAATTCAAAATCTTATTTTATATAAATTCAGCCTTACAACATTATGAGTTTTATCGTAACTGGCAACTAATAGATATATAAAACATAACTATATCAAAAAAAAAAAACAAAAAAAAAAAACCTTTAACACTTGTTATTGATTAGCATGCTTTACACGATTCTTTTTGCCAATGAAACAAACTAACGACATTAAAATAAGGAATACTGGCCCTCATCAATGATTTGTAAACGTATATTTACAACAATCAAAGCCCTTTACCACAACTTTGTCAAAACAAAAGAAAAAACCGTAAGGAGGAAGTATGTATGTATGTAAGAAAAATTCAAGCTTTTTAACTGAATCATTAATTGTTTTGTAGTCATCTTCCCTCATTTGCTGAATCCAATGATCCATCCTGGAACAATTTCAAGCTCAAATTATTATATCTTTCTCTTGAATATTGTCGTGATGCTTTTCTCCAATCCGTTCCCGCCTTCATCATTGCCGTGAATTCCTCAAAGCTAATCTTTCCGTCCTGCACAAATCAGCCAAGAGTTTCTAGTTAGTAAACCTACTTGTTCGGGTAGAATACTGATGTTCTGTGATCTTCTAACTAGGGTATGCATGATCAGGGTTGAAATAATAATACATATGGTTGATTAAGGTTTGGGACAGAATCCCTAAGTCAAGACCCTACTTTTAAAACGATGCACCTCTCGATTCAAGAGTTGGCAACCGCTATCCCCATCAGTTCCGTATTTTCGTCCTTACGTGTGTTACGCACGAGACAATCTTGTCTTTTCCCTTCGTATTTTTTACAACCATCTGAGTTGTGTTCAGTTAAGCGGTATGATGCAAACTTAAGCAGTCTATGATTATGATATGAATACTGAAACTCTAATGATAACAAATCTAAAATTGCACTTATCTTCGTATTCTCGAGTATTTGTATCAATATATTTTACAAACCTTCCATACCAAAAAACATAGTTACTTAAAGAACATAGTGACCGCAAACCCTTGCAAATCAAATTCAAAGGTAACAAAAACCACAATCCAAAATTTTTAGACGAAAATGAATGTAAATCATCTTAATGGCCTTTTCAGACGAAAAACACATATGCATTATCTTAATGACATATGTAAGTGTAGTTCTGATATGGTCGAAACTGAACATATCAAACAAGGAATAGACAATATATACACTTTACATATATGGTCGAGTTCATTTATTAAGATAAGGTGGTGCATGCATTTCCATCTTAAAAATTTGGTAACCGTTGTTGCAATCTTAAATTTGCGAGGTTTTAGGTGTTAAGTAGACATGTTCTTTAGGTATGATAGGTTTGATAAATATCTTGTTTCATATGATGGAGAATCTGACAATACTAGCAATCTTGATTTGTTAAAATTAAAGTTTCATGATAAAATTTTTTAAAAACGTTGTTTTGGTTCGCATCATACCCTTAAGTGAAGAAAGACAATTCATATTTGTAAAAGATGGAAGCGGAAAGGACTAGATTAACCTCGAGTGCAACGCCCGTGCGAGCATTAACTGAAAAGGATTAACAGTGACTGAAGGACAAAACACGTATCTAGTTACAGAAGTAGGGATTTTGATTGTAACACTTCAAACTTAATGACTAAGGCTGGTATATGGCCAAACCACATGGACTTGAAACTATGATTAAATCTCATAATAATTATAAACTCACACACTGTACTACAAAAAAGAACTTGGTTATGCATGTGCATGCCTAACTAATGATGTGGGTAGGTATAAATTGGATACTTGAAGTTGAGATGTTATAAAGATAGTGATTATTACTGTAAGTCCCAAACTATTAGAAGTAGCAAACTCAACATGCACATAGCAACCCAAGGACGCATTTATAATTGAAGCAAACCCCATTTATGCCCACTGATTCTCTAGGTAAGTTTGGTATCTTAAAATAGACTCGCCATAGAATAACATATAGATAAAAGGTAAACTAGACTAGTAAAAGGCTTCACAAATATATAGTAGGGGAAGCACATAGAGGCTACCCGGAACAATCACCCCTTCCAATTTCTGTGATGCTAAAATAGTCTAAGTTCTTAAATTAGATAAAAGAGCGAACAAATGAGAAATGAAAGATGCAAACTCAAACCTTGTCAGTGTCTACATCATGAATGATTGCCGAAATTACTTCTTCACTGTTGGCTTCATCTTCATCGGATAAGGCTTCTCTTAGTTCTTCAACCTCTATGTACCCACTTTTGTTTTTATCAAAGAATGCAAAGGCATCTTTAAGATGATCATCGTTTCCCATCTTTCTTAAGTGAACTGATATTGCAACAAACTCTCCGTAATTCAAGAATCCATCTTTGTCAACATCACCCTGTAGTAACACCTTTCATTACTACATCTATATACAGTTATGGTTAAAAAAAATTCATCATCTCAATTTTTTACTATATGATTTAGACTGTAAAATGCACTAAAATACAACTTTAGGTGACTTTAACCCACTTTGATCCATTTCCTTGTTAACTGACGTACTTTATTCGACATGTTTGACCCTTTAGTGATTAAAAATGAACTGCATCGACCCATCCATAAGTAAATGGGTAAAAAATGCCACCTCTATTGATAATTAACGGCATTTGCTTAACTTCCATGATCTGAACAAATTATATATTTGATCTCATGCATTTCAAAAAAAAGAAATTCATGGAAGTCAACTTTAGAAACTCACCGCTTCCATAAGTATTTGAAGATCTGCATCAGCAATTTGATGCCCAAGTTTCTGCAACCCGGCTTTCAACTCAACAATATTTATCTTCCCTCGCTTGTTCGTGTCCATCAAGTCAAAACCTTGCCTTATGCCCGCCACTTCCTCTGCAGATAAATGCTCGGCAATTACCTGCAAGTTTGTTATATAGAGAATATAGATTAACCAAATATACCAGAAAAAGCTTTACAATATTATAATAAATGATGCATTGTCTCAAAAACGAAAGTCATGAATGCATGTTCTTACTCTTAGAGCTCTCTTCTTAAGCTTGTTCATGACAGAAAATTGCTTGAGTCTTGCTTTAACAGTTTCACCTAAAGAAACATTTGAAGCTTTTTTAGCGTTTTGTATCCATGGGTGATCTGAAAGAATTTAAGAAAAGCAAACAGATTTAGAAATTCTGAACAAAACCCATTATAATGGAGTATATTGAACATAAAAGATGAATATAATGAGAAAAAGAATAATGATCTGTATCGCACCTAGAACTTCCTGAGCAGTTAGGCGTAACTTCGGGTCTAGATTGAGCATCTTCTTGACAAGGTCCTTTGCAGTATCAGATACCTTGGGCCAAGGATCCCTCTTAAAATCTACAACTGATCGAATGATTGCCTGTGCAACACCTTGTTCAGTTTCTGTTATTAAGATGGCAAAAGATTTAGAACCACATCATCTTAAACCTCAATAAACATGTGATCGCAATAAGTTATATGTTTACATATTACAGCCATATATTATCTTTCTGTAACTACAATTACCATCATCGGGACAAATGACTCCATACCATAAGACAACGGGTATTGATTAGCTATGCATGTTAAAATCATGTTGTGATAAGGTTGCTCTGATCTTATTACATCCAACCCATGTTTGGAACAGTTAACATGATTTAAGTGGTAAACTTTTATAATAGGAGGGAAAATTGATGGTACAGGTAACCCGTCAAGTTGGGTTGACCAGTTCAGCATGTATTTTCCCTTTTTTTGAGATTCATACGAAAAATTACTACTATAACATTTAATATGATTTAAAAAAAAAAGAAAAAAAAAAGAAAGTTGATAGAAAACTATAAAAAGGCAATTCAGGGGCACTATGAGTGACCTTTTAAACAGTTTGAGCTGTTCCTTGTAAATAAATTGTATAGACTTTATCATTTTGTAAAAAAAGTTCAAGATTTATGGTTGTTCTGACCTGCCCAAAAAGGTGGGACACCACAAAGCAAAATGTATAAGATTACTCCAGCACTCCATACATCCACCTCAGGACCATAGTCCCGTTTCAGGACTTCAGGAGCCATGTAGTATGGACTCCCTACAATTTCATTAAATCTTTCACCTGTAGAAGATTAAAAAGACTTTCATTTAGTGCAAACAAATATAGTTATAAGGCCATATCAATGTTTTGTAGAGCAACTATAAATAGGTCATGTTCAAAGTTTGCACCTGGTCTGAAGAAAACAGATAACCCAAAATCAATTGCCTTCAAGGCTGCGGTTTCTTTCTTGTTTGCAAACAAGAAGTTCTCAGGTTTAAGATCACGATGCATAACACCATGCTTGTGACACATCTGCAATAAAATATAAAAACTGAGAAACTATCTACCAAAGCCATCCATATGTCTCCAAATCAAATTAAGGAGTGGCTAACATTGTACTTATGTTTTTGCTGCAACGGCAAACAAATAATCATTCTTGAAAAAATACAAACAAATAAAAGGCGCTACATTTTGTGGATAGTGAGTGATTTTGGGTAAATTGTAGGGAGGTCAAATACAAAATCTGATCTAAAATCACTGCATCACTCATTCTTGCAAACGATGTTTTTTGTTTTCTTTTATGCACTTTCACTAAAATTACAATCAAGTAAATTCTCATATATTTTGGACAGCAACATTCAACAAAATTTATACATTCCGATGTGTACAAGAAACAAAACAATCAGGTGCCTAAAGTTATCTATATTTAAGTAATGTATTATCTATCTCAAGTCCTCAACAATAAATTTTCTAACTAAAACTTCATACCAACATTTCAATCACTCTAGACTCGTTAACATGTCTTAAAATCACAACAATTACTTAAACACGCACATCCAAAAGCACTCAAATTATATGCAAGTTTTAACAGTTATGATACTTAACATATGATAACACTATAGAATCTATCCAAAGACGCAAACCATAACACAAATAAAAGAGATTAACATCACCTGAATAACCTCAACAATCGTCTTAACCACTCCGGCAGCCGCTCTTTCAGTATAATGTCCTCTCGCAACGATCCGATCAAACAGCTCCCCACCCTCACACAACTCCATAACCAAATGAACAGCACTATCATCTTCATAGGTATCCTTCAAACTAACAATATTCGGATGACGCGGCAGATGCTTCATAATCTCAACTTCCCTCTTTACATCCTCAATATCCACTCTAGTCCTCAACTTCTTCTTCGAAATCGACTTACACGCAAAAATCTCACCCGTCAACTTATCCGTACACATATAAGTAATCCCAAATTCACCTCTACCCATTTCCTTACCTAAAACATATCTTTCCTCAATCTCATGTCCTGTTGGATTATCCAACACTCTATTTGACTTATATCCACCGTTTGCAGATGGGTTCGACGCGCCGTAATCTAAGGAAAACGGGTTTGGTTTATTTTTACCTTTTTTGTTCTCATCACTAGTAGATGGTGTAGCACAACAATTACCCATATTAACTAAACCTTAAAAACCAAATCTTTTTGCCTAGTTTCTCATAAAGATTCAATCTTTATGCTAATTTAGTACTTTAATCCAAATGGGTATCACTAATTTCATCAAATTAACCCAAAACTAGTTAAAAATATCAAAGATAAAGGTACCTTTTTAGTGATCAGATCTTATAAACCTGAAATGGGTATTTCAAGAAATTGAATCTTGACATTATTTTGGGCAAAAAGATGGGAACTTGATGATGATGATCCCGTGATTCTAGGGTGGTGATTTTATGGAAATTAAAGGGTTTTGAAGAGGTTAAAAAGTGTGTGTGAAATGGAATACATAAAAAAAAGTCAATATCCGACAGTTTTCATCTAACTTGACCTTCTAGATATGCTTCTTTTTTACATTGTTGTTTACCAAACTTAAAAATAATAATAATAATAATAATAATAATAATAATAATAATAATAATAATAAAATTGGTAAATTAGGGTTATTATTAAAACATAATTACCAAGAAAACACATTTTAGACCATTTAAAAAAAACGAACACTTTAAAACGCTTTTACTAAAATCGACACATCAAGCAATATCAATTGCTCGCCACTTTCCTTTTGCTCGCCTATTTTGAATAGTAAACATCATACTCATTCAACTATGCATAAAAAAGTCGTGACAAATGACAAGTTACCAAACTTATGTTATTGAGGGAAGAGGTGAGCTCAATGATAAACAAAGAAAATCAAAAGAACAAATAAGCACATCTTAGCCATCCATTTTGATTCCATCCAATGGTAGAGATCAAACCCAAAAATAACAAAGGAATGACAAAATTGTCATTCTAGCCCATTTAATAAAAAAAACCCACTTTTCACATTTTTTTAAAAAACAACACATCTTTCAAATGGTAAATCTTCAAACTACAAAAAATACACCATCGCAACGAGAATTAAATCTTCTTTCTATAGATATGCACTTTTATATACTTTCGACAAACTTTTTTTTTCAAAATTCCCGTCCAGAAGAATCACACGTGATTTGTAAAACAATCACATGTGATTCTGTTTTTGTTGCGATTCGTGTATAAATCACACATAATTCTGTTTTAATCTAAAAAATGAGTAAATCATACACGATTCTAATTTTTTTGTTGTGATTCGTGCATAAATCACAATTGATTTGTAGAATCACTTGTGTTTTTTTATTATAAAAATCACGTGCAATTTTATAAATTACAAAATCGCATGTGATTTTAGCCGCTCGCAATGTCGAGTCAGAAACACAGTTTACCAAAAAAAATCACATGTGATTTTACAAGTCACATTCGATCTTTAGAGTAATAAATCACATGTGATCTTTAATTTCAAATCAACTTATTCCTTCATTTTTTAAAACAAATTCCTGAAATCACGTGTGATTCTGTTATTTATATTTTTGCTTTGTTATGAAAAATATAAATTACGTGTGATTTAGTCTTTGCTGTTATAAACTGAAGCACATATGTTTTAATCTAAAAATGAGTAAATCACATGTGATTCACTTTCAAAAAATAATTTACGATAAATCACATGTGATTTGTGGTAAATCACATGTGATTTGAGGTAAAATCACATGTGATTTGAAGTAAAAATCACATGTGATTTGAAGTAAAAATCACATGTGATTTACACAAAATCTCAAGAGCTATTTAGAAGACACTTATTTTTTACTATATCACAAATCCCACCACAAAAAAATTGATTTTTGTCACATGATTCCATTTACAAAACTCAAATAAAAAGATTCAAAAATTCAAATGGATATTTTCTTATTACACCACGTTGAATATATCATGTTTGTTATTTATATCTTGTTTACTTTGAATATATCATGTTTGTTATTTATATTCTGTTTGATCACATGGGTAATATGTAGGAATCATATGTGATTAGGGATGAATCACAAGTGATTCATCAAAGAATCACAAAGGATTCATCAAAGAATCACATGGGATTCTGTGTATAAATCACATGTAATTCATGTATAAATAACATGTGATTCACTTTAAAAAATAATTTGAGATAAAATCACATGTGATTGCGGTAAATCACATATGATTGGCGTTGCAACAATAAATACAAGTACAAGTAGCAGGTAGAAATGTAGTATCTCACCCATGTGTGTTAGTTTGGGTGTGAGGGAGCATATGAGTGTGGTTGACACTATTTACACTTTCTATGTGATCATCTCAAGTCTTGATTAATATTTATGCTAATAATATTGTCTTTGACATTCTTATAAGAACATGTAAACTAAACACATTTCTACATAGTGTGTCAATAACTACCTTCTTTTTCAAATCAATAACAACTGAGTCAACCCGGAGAACTCGACCTACGAGTTAACCGAGACACCACCAGTGGCGGATATAGGATTTGAGGCTATGTGTGGCACGAGTCTCTGCTCGCTTCACTTCGCAAAATTTTTAAAATTTTAATTTTTTATTTTTCATAGAAAAACTATGTTAATACAAATAAGCCGTAAAAACGTTTATTTATATTTTACGATCTTCTAATGTTTTGTCGATAACAAACATAAAATCATTTTAATGAAACAAATAAAATACGTAAATGGTTTGAACTAATAGTTTCAAACACACTTACGTTCTCACATAAAACACTAAAACAAGTATAAGTGATTTTATGATTTAGCAATACATATGTACAACAACTAGTGTTTACATATTTGGGTAAAAATATACTTAACTAGTATATACTAAAATGGGTAAAAACTAACAAATGGTGTTGACCCACAACCCATGGTTTTATCCATACCACTTGACTTGGTACATTGAATTTACAAGATACATTGTATCTAGTAAAAGACCCATGGATCAACCCATAACCCATGACCCATAACCAAAAATACCCATGGGTAAAGAGGAGCGTCCCACGGATCCCTAGCTTTACGCTAGCCGGATCCCTTGTGGGAGGGATCCGTGGGATCCGGGGAACAGTGAACTTTCTCTTATATAAATAGTGAGCCATTTCTTCCTTTTGGCTCACCACTTTCACACATACTTTCTCCAAGTATTGTACCTCTCTAACCACTGATCCTAAGGGATCTTTCTATGTAGTTTGTCTTTTGTTTTTGTGTGATTCTCTAGGTTCCTCTTAAAGGCGAGATCACCACTTCATGAAGTCGAGCAAGCTCAAGTCCATGAGTTGCCATGCTTCGCCATCATCAAGTCAACTGAGGTTCTCTTGTTGATAGTTCTTTCTTCCTCATTGGATCATTCACCACCAAGAACTTCTCATTCACCAACCTTTTCATTGAATAGAGAACCACCAACAACACCAACTAGTCCATCGTGGGAGACAAGGAACAATCAAGTACCTGATCATATAGAGAATTTCCATTACCACCCTCATTTTTAGAACCTCATCCCACTTCTCAAAATGAAGATCCACAATCACACATAGAGCCTCTTCAAAATATCCATTTCCCTCCGGTTTCAAACCAAGACAATAATTGTCCAAATTGTCTAATCACTCAAGGACTTGTTCAAGAAGCACGAAATGAGATACATTTCATGTTTAATCATCTTCTTGCAAAGTTGGATCAAATCAACAAGTCCACTCATCCCTAGACTCAAGCATATTGTCGCATTTTAAGTCTAGTAACTAGTTAGTATTAATAGTATTTGTATGGCTAGATCATTCTCTTAGTTTTAGAGATTTGTTTGATTATCTCTTGTTTTTATTGAATGAATTCTTATATGCCATGATTGTTCTGTGCTTGCTAAATTATACACATATCTCATCTCTTCATTGTTTGGCATATCTTCATTGCTGAAGAAACTGTCACCAGACAGCTGGATCCCTAGAAATGGCCTAGACGGATCCCTCCATAAAGGGAACCGTGGGATCCGTGGTCCAGAAGCACAAATTACTACTAACTTGAGTTTTATTTGCAGGAAATTATGCACTATCCTCTTGTTTTCTAACTTTTATTTTGTAGATTTTCAAAATACACATGAAGATTTTGACACCATAAAGCTAGGGGGAGCTTTGTGTCAAACCATATTGCAAAATCATTTGCAAACATATTTGCAACACATTAGTTTATTTACGTTATGTACTTGACGCCCTCACAAAGGGATGGACTCGTCAAGGGGGAGTTAAGACGAGAACCATTCCCGTCACTTGCTCTCTTTACATTTTTTTTAAATATTTTTCTTATAAAAATTGTGTTAGTTTCTTTTAACACTTTTTGTTTCGACAAAAAGGGGGAGAAGAAAGTAAAAACTACTAATCCAAATTTTTTACGAATTTTAGTTTTTCCTTAAAATAATTTTATGTTTTGTCATCAACAAAAAGGGGGAGATTGTTAATACAAATAATTCATAAAAACGTTTATTTATATTTTACGATCTTCTAATGTTTTGTCGATAACAAACGTAAAATCATTTTAATGAAACAAATAAAATACGTAAATGGTTTGAACTAACAGTTTCTAATACACTTACGTTTTCACATAAAACACTAAAACAAGTATAAATGATTTTATGATTTAGCAATACATATGTACAACAACTAGTGTTTACATATTTGGTTAAAAATATACTTAAATAGTATATACTAAAATGGGTAAAAACTAACAAATGGTATTGACCCACAACCCATGGTTTTATCCATACCACTTGACTTGGTACATTGAATTTACAAGATACATTATATCTAGTAAAAGACCCATGGATCAACCCATAACCCATGACCCATAACTAAAAATACCCATGGGTAAAGAGGAGCGTCCCACGGATCCCTAGCTTTACGCTAGCCGGATCCCTTGTGGGAGGGATCCGTGGGATCCGGGGAACAGTGAACTTTCTCCTCTATAAATAGTGAGCCATTTCTTCCTTTTGGCTCACCACTTTCACACATACTTTCTCCAAGTATTGTACTTCTCTAACCACTGATCCTAAGGGATCTTTCTATGTAGTTTGTCTTTTGTTTTGTGTGATTCTCTAGGTTCCTCTTAAAAGCGAGATCACCACTTCTTGAAGTCGAGCAAGCTCAAGTCCATGAGTTGCCATGCTTGAGGTTCTCTTGTTGATAGTTCTTTCTTCCTCCGTAGATGTTATGTTGAAGGCATTGGTGAAGGATGCCGAAAGAGTCAAGACGAAAGCATTAGTGAAAGGTGCTAAACGTCCGTGTCAAAAGCATTAGTGAAGAATGCTAAAGGTGTCAAGACGAAGGCATTAGTGAAAGGTGCCAAGTGTTGTGTCAAAGACATTAGTGACGGATGCCTAAGAATCAAATCAAGTGGCATTAGGGAGGAATGCCTAGGTCGTATAATCGATGGGGTGCATCGTTATACATATAAGTATTTGTTTATTTCCAAGGATGGTGATATCCTTGATGGTGTTGTAACAAGGAGTGGATCTCCTTGAGATTAGGTGTTGTATTGTGATGGGTAGTAGTTCCTCCATAGTAATGGAACCAGGTGCTTAGCCTAGTACCTAATAAAGGGTAGGCGACTTTGTGATAGGATTAGTTCTCCTTGGAGTGAAAGAACTCGGTGGTTAGCCTAGCACTGTATAAAGGGTAGGCGACGTTGTGCTAGGTGTGGTTCGCCTTGGTGTGAAAGAACTCGGTATTTAGCTTTGTACCGGAAAAAGGTGTAAGCGACGTTGTGAAGGCTTCTCCGCCATAAGGAGACTGGTGTAGTGTTTACGAACTCTCGAGTAGGTGACTAGGGGAGTGGAGTAGGGCAAGTAAGGTGTCCGTGTAGCCGAACCACTATAAATACTCGTGTCGTGGTTATGTGCTTCTTACTCTTTATCTTTCATTACACGTTTATATATCTATCTATCAACGTCCAACATAAACAACCAAATAGATTGACATAAGTCGATCTAAATATTCTAAAATAAAGTTTTAAATTGGTAAAACTATTCAACCCCCCTTCTAGTTTTTCACAATTGGCATCAGAGCTTTGTTACCAAGTTTCTTAGAGTATGTTGTACTTTAAAAACTTGATACGATCCATGTATGTTTGAAAACTACAAAGAAGGATTTTTTTTGTCATGTTTTAAAAAATCATTATAATGTTTATTGTTGGACAATGATAGAATGTTCTAACATTTCTCTTGTTAAGTATTCTCCATACTTGGATTTGGGGTTACCAAGAAGATCATGAAGAATCTATCTAAATATTTCTTTTCGCAAAAAGAATGTTTAGTATTGTCCTTCTCACAACATGAATCTGGAGATTCCAATAAGATCACAAAGCATTTCATCTAAATACTTCTTTTCTTAAAAAGAATATTTAGCAAAGGTATGATCGCTAATAATTTACTTTTGATTTTATTATTGTTAAAATCTTAGTTGCATGATTTATATCTATTAGTAATTACTTAAGTAGTTATCTATATTAAAGTCATCATCAAGAATGGTATTCTTCGACTAATTTGTATAGACTACACTACCAACTCGTAATAATGATATCTTGGTTATTCGATAGCCTCAATCATTATTCATCACAAAGGGCTTATTGACACTTCATCTATGTCAATAAATATCCATGTGAAACTTCTTATATTATGATAAAATGGGATTTTATTATAATGTTTGAAAAACTCCCCAAGAATTATGACTAATTCTTAAAAAGGGAACCACGTCAAATAGGAATAGTATTAAATCTTCAAAACCTCAAATCACAAGTTTTAGAGCCTTAACATCAAAACACTAGGCGTTTTAGAACTCCCAAACCAAAGTTATCAAGGAATGTTTGAGCTGATTTTTGCTGTCATGCCGGATCCCTGCCTTTACACTAGCTGGATCCCAAATGAGAGGGATCCGCGGGATCCGTGCAACAGAAGACAGCATAAGTTAAAGAATGATCGCTGTGGATGTTCCACAATTATATTCACCTCAAAGAATCACGAAAAAGAACTCAGCTACTGTTTCAATGAGCAATTTGATCCTTTCTCAAGCTTAACAATCACTTGTGTAAGTATGATCTTCACTACATTGTTAATTTAATTCCTTGATTTCTAGGATTACAATTTCTTCATCTTTAAGAGTTGGGTTCAAATGGGTTTATCATAATTTGTCACCACATTGTTTTCTAAGATAATCTAAATCAAAGAATTAACATTGTTAATACAAATTAAACACATTTCTTGAATTCAACAAAGATGATGAGAGCAAAATTGTGATCAAACCCTCTAGGTTACTATTCACAATTAACATTACATTGTGGTTGTATTGTTTAGGAACAATCATGCCAAGCAACAAACAACAAGATTACCAAGACACCGCTCACTACATACCCATGTACCATAGGAAAGATGGACTAAGTACGGACGATAGGAAAGCCTTCAAGATGCTTGAAAAGAGACTATTTCACGAAGGTAGAGTTGTTAATCCATCATTTCTTGCAAATACCGACATAAGGGAAGTTTTTGGAACTATTGGGTTTGATTGTTTATTGGATATAAACGAACAAATTTTCCCGGTCTTTGTACTTGAGTTCTACAAGACCATGGGGATAATTAGAAATGATGATGGGTCCATCTCAATTGAATTCACCATAAATGGACATGAGTACACTCTTTCGCTTGTGGAGTTTGGAAGAATAATAGGGGTTCTGTTGGAATCACTCCTAAACCTTAATTAAAGTGTTAGTTACTCATATGTAATAGGTAGCTTATTATGGCCTTTATGTTTGTTTAAAGCCTTAAGCTTATGTAGAAGGCCCATGAGCTTAGGCCCAAGCCCATAGGAGAAAGGAAGGGACTAGGAGTGTTGCCCTAGCTTCCCTCCTATAAATACTATGTAATAACCCTCACTTGAGGGTTGGTTGTTCAATCTATTCCTTTCATTCACATCTTACGCATAACCGGTCATAAGCATATCGTGTGTGTTTGTTTGGTTTATTGTTCAACCGCCTCTATCTCTTTCTTGTAAGCTTGTGTTGTAAAACTAGTGACCTAACAGTGGTATCAATCGCCAACTAGTTGGGTGAAACATTTTGTTTTTGAAGTTTTTGTTCTTGGTCTTACGCGTAAACGTGGATAATACTTTGGTTGGCTTAAAAACGTATTTTTTACACTTTTGAATCCAAGATTCTTGTCCTTTCATCATTTTAAGGTGTTAAAATAACTGTTTTTGGCAAAAAGTTTCAACCTTTATGCGTGGATCATTGTTTTTAAACTAGTTCTTGTACGCGGGTTTCATTCTACGCGTAACAGTTTTAGTCGTTTTGGTTCATCAAGTTTCACACTTTTGTGTCTTTTGGTGTTATTGAAGCTATTTCATCACACAAAAACTGGTTTAGAAACATATTTGGGCATTATCATTTTTACGAGTAATCCTACGCGTAGCAAAACCCTAAAACTACGCGTAAGGTTATCCTTGGTTTGATCTTCGTTTTCGTGGTTTACTCTGTGTTTTCTTGCTTGGATAAGCCTGAAAATACGTCGACTTTGGATATCTTTTGCACTGTGAAGTGTAAAAGATCACTTGGGATAAAACCCTAAACTTACGCATAAGCATAAAGCTTACGCGTAGAAATCCTACGCCTAAGATTCATCTTACGCCTAAGCCTAGTCTTACGCATAAGATAATCCTACGCCTAACTTTCTACGCCTAACTTTGTGTCTACGCATAACTTTAGCGTCTTTTCCCTACTTACGCGTAAGCTAAATCTACGCGTAACTCTTGATTGTTACGCGTAACTTTGGTGTTTTTACGCTTAAGTGCTACTTGGTTATTGTGATTTCTACGCCTAAGGACTCTTCATCAACAAATCTTCATTCGACTACAAAGATCCATTTTTACCAACACAAGTTTTCAACATGTCACAACCACCATACTCTAACTATTTCCCTTACACTTATTCTCAACGTCAACAACAACTAACTCCACAACATCAACAATGGAATCAACAACAAGCAATTTATCAACAACAATTTAATCAACAACATACTCCACAACTTGCTGCAATTCCACAACCTCAAATGGTTCAACCACCACCAAGTCTTCAAATTCAACCCTACACAACCGAATTCAATCAACATCCATCAAGGAACACTATGAAGGAACCCACTTGGTTTGCAAAGATGTGTGAAGCTTTAAGCAGCCAACAATCAATTCATGAGGCTGGATCACTTGATAGACCTCCAATGCTCACTCTAGGAAACTACGATCAATGGGTGATAAGGTTCTTTAGGTTTTGTGATCTGAAGAAGCCACATGGAAAGTTCTTAAAGAAGGTTATCTTGGAAGGTCCATTTGAGATGCCTACTGTCATTGTACCCGGAGATCCAAATGCTATTCCACCAAGAGATGAACAAACAAACATTGCTACTGTTGCAGACTTGAATCCTCAAGAACTTCTACACTATGAAGCTGATGAACTTGCAATGCAATACATCCTCTTAGGATTACCTAACCCAATTCTTCGAAGTGTTGATGCTCAAAAGACTGCAAAGGAAATGTGGGATAATATTCATCTTCTTATGGAAGGCTCTGTACTCAATCAGGAGGATTTGGAATCCAAAATTTACTTGGCTTATGAACACTTCATGATTGAATCTGGAGAGACACTAGAGTCCTATCATCATCGTTTTTCAGACATCATCAATGATTTGGATAAACACAACATCATCATGCCAAGAATTGCCGTGAATACTAAGTTCCTGAGTAGTCTTGGTCCTGAATGGGAGAATTATGTGATTTTTCTCCGTCAAGCGAAGAATTTGCATCAATCTACATATGGATTGTTGTATGATTACTTGAAGCCTCATGAAAAGGAAGTTGATAGGGAAAGGATTCTCCGTGCTCAAATCGCTCCAACGACACATCCGAAAAATCAACAACTTGCCTTATATGCTCAAAACAGTTATTCTCCTCAACCAGCAACTCAACCAACTGCTACAATCACATCATATGATCCTTCACAGCCTCACTCTCAAACTCAATTGGTTCCATACAACAACAACAATGCTCAAGCACTTGTCAGTGAAGCTAATGAGGAATCTGATCCGTTCGAAGCACCGCAACAAGGATTTGCTATGATTGCTAATGCCTTTAGCCGTTATACCAACAAGTCCAACAACCGTATTCGATCCTCATCTAACACAAGGAATCAAGCTGTTGTGAACAATGGACGAGTTGAAGTTCAGAATCGTGGTTATGGTCGTCAGATGGGCGGTGGTCAAGGGTTTAATGCTTTTGGTAGGAATAACAATCGAGCTCAAGTGGTGGAACAGGAAATGCTCGAATGGGTTGAATGGTCTTCGATGCTACAACTGCAATGAGAAGGGACACTGGCTAATGCATGCCCAAAGCCAAGGACAAGGGGCAGTGCTTATCACAAAGAGGCTCTTCTTTTGGCTCTTAAGGATGAAGCTGGTGGAACTCTCACGAGACAAAGAACGAGCTTTATGGCAAATGCAGACTCAGATGATGATATGGAGGATTTGCAGGCCAATGCATTTGTTATGTTGATGGCTAATATGCATGAGTTACACATGAGTGACACAGGTCCCAGTGTATGACATTGATGGCTTGTCTCAGTACGAACAAACCATATTTATCTCGATCTCATATATCCGCCAACATCTGAATCCGGCAAGGCTCAGAATGTTCAAAATGAGTCGTCCACATCTCATTCCGACGATTTTCAACTAGACCCCGTAGTTATATTTGACGATCAAGATGACCAAACGGTTTCCATTGATAATCAAATTGACTCCGTGGTTATACTTGAGGATCTCAGTAATGATCATGTTGTGACTCACGTTGAACACGCCGAATTTTTGCCTCATCCAGATTTTGCTCATTTAATACAAGACCATCAGACCATAGTGGAAAAATGTCAGGCCATCAATCAGGACTTGAAAAGCAAAAATGCACTGTTAACCAAGGATTTTGAATGTTTACAAAAGCAACTCAACTTTTTCAAAACTCAAGAAAAACGTGAAAAAGGTTTTGAAGCAGCCTTTACAAAATCTCATCAAAACGAAAAATATTTAGAGAGACAGATGCGTGATCTAGCCGCTTCGAAGAATGCTTTGTTGTCTGAGATAGAACAACTGAAACATGAACATAAAAAGCAAATTAACGCTCTCACCTTGGAAAATCAAAAGCTAAGGCTGAGTTGTTAACTTGTCAAAAAACAGTTCTCTGCATACAAAAAGCATTCAACGAAACGAATAGATGATCATCTTGAAGAAATCATCGGCTTGCAAAACAAACTTAAAGAGTTTAAAAGCAGTTGTTTACAAACATGGCAAGTCGGTCACAACCATTGAAAAGTTTACTTTAAAACCCAATCCAAATGGATATGGACCGAATTTTGCTGATTACAAACCTAAGCTTTCAACCAAAGCATTCAAACCAAATCCGAAGTTTCTAGTGCGAGAATATAAAATTGATGATACAATTATGAGTGTTGTTGAATATCATCGTCAAGAGGAATTAGATGCGGAAGACGAGAGTCGATCAAAATTAGAAAAAGTTGTTTACAACAAACCTTTTAACTATTCAAAAGCGGTCACTTTCGTCACACCAACGGATTCTTCTAACACACCAAGGATTATCATAAAACGTCTGAGTCTTCTAATGATAATCCCAAACCAGATTATGCACAAACTTATGGTCCTTTACCTTCCATCGGTGAAGTAAACTCAAAACCTGAAAATCGCAAAATTCTTCGATATTTTGACCTTTTCATGGCTGACCTCAAAACTTTACAACATGAGATAGAATATCATTCGAAAATCAAAGTTCAACACTTTCAATCGCCTCGCGAGAACAAAGAGACATTTTTCAGAAAAATCTTTTACCAAATGTTAAAAATTTGAAAAGTTGTGCATTGTCTTGGGAAAGGGACTTTCATAAGGAACTTGGATTAATGAAGGTCGTTTTCGAGAAAACAGAAACATCTATTTCTAACACTAAACGTAAAAAGAAACTGTTGAGAAAAGATGTTGATCGACTCTTGGAAGATGTCATCTGTGCTGATGTCCATAATGCTGTGTTATTGAATTCTTTGTCATATGCATTTGATTATATCTCTGTTGATACTGTTGATTCTGTGGTAAATGTTGAGAACACTGATAATGTGCTTCAGATCGAGTCCTTAAAAGTTGAAAACAAACGATTGTCAAACGAACTTTCAAATGCAATACGTCGTCTTAATTGGTGTCAAAAAGATATTCACGATCAACAACTTGCTTTTCAACACAAAATCGCCCAGTTGCGTGCAAAATCTTCTGATCCTAAAATTGAGCAAATGGATGATCAAAACGTGTCTTTTAAGTGTCAAATCTCTAAATATGCACAAGAACTTGTAAAAGTTAAAAAGGAATATGGTGTCATATTTGATTTACTCAAAAAGACTCGTGATGAAGCATCAAATGAACTTGATCATTATCTTGCACACACTAAAGAAGTTATGCATTTTGCTGGAAATATTCGGTCTGAAAATCAAGATCTGATTCACACTATCTTTAAGTTAAGAGAAATGTTAGGAAAGTATGAACAACTTCAGCCTACCGTGATTAAGAGAATAGCCCCAGTAACACTTAGTAATCATGAACCTAGAATCACTGCTGCCAAATCACAAGTTGCTAACGTGCTTCCTTCTACTGAAACAGGACTAGTTGCGTCTTTTCCAAACGTCCGTACTTCAGAGCCTAGGAGCACTACATCAAAGAATATGAAGTTACGACCTAAGAAAAGATCAATAAGGAATGCTAAAGTAGAAGAACACCCTAGGACTATGAATAAGACTCACGTTGCCTCCACTATAGATATTGCGTCCGGCAAATGTAATAGAAATAGTGATGTAACGAATGCTAAACCGTTAAGTACTTTTGATATTCAGTCTGATGCACCTTGTGTTATTTGTCGTAAAAGTATGAATTCTGATTGTCATGATAAATGTGTTGCTAAAGCTATCATCTCTCGTTTAAGGAATCCTAAGAACAGGAATACCTCTAGGCCCACTAATATTTCTAAGTCTGTGCTTGGTAGACCGCCCTCTTTAGATTCTAAGAAACGCATTGCTGTCCCTGTAGCTCCAGTTTCACCTCCTAGGAATGTAGTACCACCTAGTGCATTCACTAAGACTAAAGCAAATACTAGTTGGAGATGGCGGAAATGGATATATAACACACTAGGATTTAAGTGGATACCTAAAGCTATTGATGTGTGTATATCTACTATAACTGCTATGGAACCCTCTAACATTTTGGGTTCCACATCTAGTTCTATTCCATCTGTGTCGTCTATGTGTAATGTAGGTGATACAGATCATTCTCTGGATTGTTGATAGCGGATGTTCCCGACACATGACAGGCAACCTTAAACTGTTATCAAACTTTATTGCAAAGTTCATTGGCACTGTCAAGTTCGGGAATGATCACTTCGCAGCTATCATGGGCTACGGAGACTATATCAATGGGAACATCGAAATTAGCAGGGTTTATTATGTGGAAGGCCTCGGTCACAATCTGTTTTCAGTAGGTCAGTTCTGTGATGGAGATTTGGAGGTTGCTTTCAGGGAGAAAACTTGTTTCATTCGTGATCTACAAGGAAACGATCTTATGTCTGGCTCGCGTAATTCAAGTCTTTACACTATCTCTATGCAAGACATGGTTGCTTCTTCTCCCATCTGCTTACTTTCAAAGGCAACATCAACAAAATCCTGGCTATGGCACCGTCGTCTCTCACATCTAAACTTTCAAACCATCACCAACCTTGCTCGACACAAACTAGTTGAAGGACTCCCACGATTTCGGTATTCTAAAGATCACCTTTGCTCAGCTTGTGAACAAGGCAAAAGCACTCGTGCTCATTTTCCTTCAAAGGTGGAACCCAGCTCTCAGCATGTGCTTCATCTTCTTCACATGGATTTGTGTGGCCCGATGCGCGTGCAAACGATCAATGGCAAACGCTACATCTTAGTAATTGTTGATGACTATTCACGCTGGACTTGGGTCTACTTTCTTCGAAGCAAAGATCAAGCTCCACAGATGATCATCACCTTTCTCAAGAAAATACAAGTTCAGCTACGAAACACCGTTCGCCAAATCGAATGACAGAGGCAATCGAATTTGTTAACCAAACTCTTCGTGAATTTTATGAGAAAGTGGGAATTGCATCGAACATCTATTGCACGTACACCAGAACAAAACGGAGTTGTTGAAAGACTAAACCGAACGTTAGTGGAAGCTGCAAGAACAATGTTAATCAATGCTAAACTTCCAGATTACTTATGGTGCAGAAGCGTATCGCATGCTATACTCAAACCCGTTCTATGATCACAAAACGCCACAACAAAACACCTTTTGAGCTTGTCCACAAAAGAAAACCGAATCTCAAACACTTTCATGTATTTGGATCTCTTTGCTATCCGAATAATGATCGTGATGACTTTGGAAAGCTCAAAGCCAAAGTTGACATTGGAGTCTTTATAGGATATTGTGATAATTCTAAAGGTTTCCGAATATGGAATCGTCGAACAAAGGAGGTTATGGAAACGATTCATGCTCATTTTGATGAACTTACGGAAATGGCTTCGAGTATAACACTTAGAACCCGGTCACAACCGCTTAAACTTCCCCAAACCCCATCATCTGAACAAAGCCCCCAGCTTACTCGTCAACAAATGGAAAGGTTATTTGCTCCGCTGTTCAATGACGATATTGATGAACGTGCTCCGTGTATCCATGCTCAACCCGATAATACTCATATACCTGATACACCTGCTACAACAACTACGGTTGAAGAAGCACCACCAGTTGACTCCAACACAACAGTTGAACAAACCGCTTCCAACAATGATGAATCGGTGATGATGTTCGATGAAGTACCCCACCTGCAGATTTTGATCCAAATGCGTTCTTCAACCCGTTTGCTAATGAGACGCCGCACGGATGTCGCGAATCTTCAACAAACCATTTGAATCCTCGACCGCACAATGTATACCAACATCAACCCTCCACACATAGATGGACAAAGACCATCCTCTGGAAAATATTATTGGCAACCCGAATCAACCGGTCGTTACAAGACAACGTCTTCACTCAGATGGTGAACATTGCATTTATGCACTCACTGTCGGCCAATCTGAACCTAAAAACATCAAAGACGCAATGACAAAAGACAACTGGATTGAATCCATGCAAGAAGAACTCAACCAATTCAAACGTCTTGAAGTATGGGAACTGGTTGAAAGACCAACAGGGTCTACGTCATTGGTCTCAAATGGATTTGGAAAAACAAATTGGATGTTGAAGGAAACGTTATCGAAATAAGTCACGCCTAGTGGCTAAGGGTTATCGTCGTGAAGAGGAATAGACTTTGAAGAATCTTTTGCTCCGGCCGTCTTGAGGCGTTCGGATATTTCGCGTTAGCTCATATGAATATGACGGTCTATCGATGGATGTCAAACTGCGTTTCTCAATGGACAACTTAAAGAAACGGTTTATGTCAGCCAACCGGATGGATTCGTTGATCCGTTGAATCACGTCTACAAACTGAACAAAGCTCAATGGTCTCAAACAAGCTCCTCGGCATGGTACGATAAGCTATCATCTTTCCTCATTGCTAATAATTTCACCAAAGGTTCGGTTGACCCAACTCTTTTATACAATATCACGGGGCACATATCTTAATTGTTCAAATTTACGTGGATGACATCATTTTGGGTCTACACATAAAAAGTTTTCAATCGCTTTTGCAAAACTAATGAAGAAAATTTTGAAATGTCCATGATGGGTGAACTCACGTTCTTTCTCGGACGCAAGTTCATCAATCACCCCGTGGTATTTTCTTGAGTCAGTCCAAATATGCCCTTGAATTGTTAAACAAATTTGGAATGAATACTTGTGACACTTATGCCACACCAATGGCTCATACCAAGAAGCTAGACGCTGATTTACATGGGAAATTGGTGGACCCTACAAAATACCGTAGTATTATTGGGTCTCTCATGTATCTAATAGCTAGCGACTGATATTGTCTTTGCCGATATCTTTGCTCTATCACGACCAATGAAACCCACCTCTCAGAGGCTAAAAGAATCATTCGATACATTAAGGGAACCATTAACTTGGGGATGGTATCTTCTGGTTTTGAACTAATCGCTCCACGCAGGATGCTTTGATTCACGGAAAAGTACTTCAGGAGCTTTACAATTTCTTGGTGATAAACTGGTGTCATGGCAATCGAAGCAGGATTGTACATCGCTGTCCTCAACCGAAGCAGAATATGTAGCCATGTCGCGTGTTGTGCTCAAGTCATTTGGATGAGAACGCAACTCAAAGACTATGGTTACGTATTTGACAATCCCGATGTATCTGCGACAATCGGAGTGCCATTGCGATCTCGTGCAACTCGGTTCAACACTCGAAATCAAAGCACATCGATCTTCGATATCATTTCATCAAGGATCACGTGGAATGGTTTTGAATTATATTTTGTGGGTACAGAATACCAATTGGCGATCTTCTCACCAAAGCCTTGCCTCCCGCTAGGTTTAATGAGTTGGTCCACCGGATTGGTATGAGGTGTTTGACTCAAGAGGAATTGGATGACCTCTCAAAACAGTCTTAAAACCTGTCAAACACCAAAATCTCTGTTGTAAATAATTTTTCAAAAACAAAATACAAAAATATAAAATCTGATAAAACAACAAAAATATTCTTCTAATCTATTTTTTCTTTCAACATGGAAAGTACATTTCTTCCATCAACACTCTAACCTTTCAAAATTCAATATTTTTCCGATCAAGTGTTGAGGGGGAGAAAATAAATACTTAACCGTTTCAAATCATCCGTGTACTTGCATGTTGTCATATCCCGGTTGTTTCTTTTATCAATGGTGGTAAACTTTTTTGGTTAAACTGACACTCCTCGGACTAAAATTTATAACCTTTCATCATTTATTAAGTCGAGGGGGAGTGTCGTCAAAGTTTCTTTCTTAAAATCTTCGTTTGGTAACCAAAATGGAAGTTAAATGGCTTTGTATGAAAAAGGAAAAGGTGGAGGGACCAAAACTGCCAAAAGTTGAAAGTCATTTTAATAAAACTCTTTCACCTAACATTTCACTTCACATTTATTACTCCTAACCAACTAATCCTACGCATAGAAATCATTCAAGAAATCCAAAGTTTTGATCATAAATCTGTAAGTGTTTTTGCGTTTGTAACACGTTTTTAAACATTGGTTTTGATTTTCAAACGAATCCAACGGTTAAAATTACGTGTATGGTTGATTTTGTGTTATATACACATGATCATACTTATGTGTTTGAGGTTAAGATAAATGGGTCAAAACGGTTCTTTAACATCAAGAATACTATTGTTATCCTCTGAATCCATCGAGAAACACAAAATGATGGTTTTTCAAAATTAGGGTTCTTGAGTCGAATTGGGTGTTTTCAAATGTGAAGGTTTTTGGTCAAATAGATTGTTGTGTGATGTTTATATTATGTTGAATTAATGTTATCCAGGCCCTATAACAACCCAGAAACACTAATTAAGTCAGAATTAGAAATTAGGGTTTAATGTTCTTGAGTTTGGGTATTTTTGATTCACCACGAATTGGATGTTAAAACTTGGTTATTAGACTCTCACAACACCTAAGACCTACCAGAAAAAGTTTGGTGCAATTTCCATGGTTAGAAATCTTATGCGTAATTCATAACCCTTAGGGTTTTGACCTACGCGTATGTGTTTCTACGCGTAAAATGGTTAACATGTTTTTCATATCGTAATCTGTTTAATATGACTATGCATGTTAAGATTGCTGATTTGATGACTTTATTTCAGGCTTGCTACGCTTAAAATTCAGAATCAAGGTCATTTGAATCTCTACGCATAAGGATCACCTTACGCGTAGAAAGTTATGCGTAAGAGAAATCCTACGCTTAACTATTACGCGTAAGGTTCTACAATGGGACTACGCGTATCCTGTGAAGGATATGCGTAAACAGTGACTCTACGCATAAGGTCTACTCTTACGAGTAAGCCTTACGCGTAAAGTCTTATATACGCCTACGCGTAAGCCCTACGCTTAAGGTTCCTTTTTCCTACGCGTAACATTTCTTACGCGTAAGTAAGGATCCTACGCATAAGCTTGCGCCTACGCATATACTTCTTCTGTTTACGCGTAACTTTATCATTTCTACGCCTAAGCCTGGATTGACCTTAATTTTGAATTGTTACGTGTACAATCTTGTAAATAAACCAATCATATCGTCACGAAACCAATAATGTCACTAATAAACTTAAACGTTTGATCTGTTGTGAACTATAAGTGATAACATAAACTTTAAAACTTAAAGTTAACTAACTCACGAAACGCTTCACGACGTCATTGGACTATTGGACAAACAAGTTACTTAGGACTCGTAACAATCATTAGCACTGTACATTCAATAATTAGACAATAAAAACCTTCTGTTGACTAACATTATGTCTTTCGATATGTTGGTTCTATTGGCTAATGTTATTTCAGATCACGACATGGCTGCACAAATGAATGTGGATGCACCAGAAGTTCTCACAATTGCTGACATCTTCCCAAATTGCTATCCTAGAAAGATTGGAAAGAACAACCTTAAGGTTGACTTTGAAACCCTCACATGCTCAGAATCTTCTTGTCTCATTGCTGTGGATATTCTAAGGAATCATACCTACCAGAACATGCTCTCACACTCGCTACAGCACGAAATCTACATTCAGCAATTCAATTCAATGCAAAGGATCACAGGTCAAAGTGCAATTGACAATGACACTTAATCACAAACAAGTCACCATCACTCCTTCAGACTTACGGGCTGTACTTATCATTCCGACATCGTGCCCTCTGACTTCTTTGCCACACCTACTGAAGAGACGGTTCTGCAATTTCTACTTGATATTGGCTATGATGAAGCGTCAGGAATTATTAACAAGCACTCTCACGTGGAGCTTAAGAACATTCCTCAACCGTGGAGAACACTCTACATCATCATCACTAAGTCTGTCGCTGGTCGTGACAGTGGCTATGAGCATCCCAAGCTCATGGAACTGCAAGTCTTCTAGTCATTGATCAATAAGAAGGACATTGAAATCGAAGCACTGATATGGGATGACATGATGACATTTCACAAGAAGCTTGGAACAAAGATTCCCTATGTCATATACACAAAGCTTTTGATCCAGAGAGCACTTGGACTTAATCCTGACATTCCACAGAGGCTCAATGACCCAGATAATCACGATATGTTGACTGAGCCTACACTATCAGTCAGAATCAAGGAATCGTCTACAAAGAAACAGGGTGCCGTGCTGCCTGATCACCTTCTGACTAATGAAATCAAAAGGCTTGAAACATACAAAAGGTATCAAGTTGCAGTACGAGAAAGCAAAGTTGGCCATCTCGATGATAAGCCTTCTGGAACACCTACTAGGAGAACTAGAAGAGGAAGTGCTTTGGAAGTGCGGCAAGCGAGAGTCGAGGATGTTTCCAAGGAGGAATCCTCACGAAAGGGGACAATTCCCACCAAGGAAGTTGTTCCTATTCCCGTATCTAAGCCTGAACCGCAGAGAAAGCTAATGGACGAGGACTCGAGGCTACGAATTAGATGAAGAGACTTTCTACTCTGAATCGCAACCGAAACACCTCCTTCACAGCTAAACCTCCAAGTCCACCGGTGACAAAGGAAAAGGGAAGACTCCTGTACTTGTGCCTATGAAGAAAGCTCGATGAACAAGAAGAGCAACTGGATACTTCATACAGGAAGAAATTCAAATTCCTTAGACTCCAACACGCGGCAAAAGAATTTTCAAAAGAACAAATGGGTGGCCCCGGAGGGTCAAGTGGTGCAGCTCAACCTTCACGGATCCTGATGCGGTTAATCAACCCGATAAGGGATCTGGTGCCACCACTTTGGAGCAAAAACAAAAGCCCGTGGAAGAAACTATTGAGCATGAATTTGAGGAACCTGTTAAAGAAAAGTCGGAGAAAGATGAGGGTGACAAAGAAAAGACTAAGACGAAAAGACTGAGAAAGATAAGTCCGGAGATGACGATTATGATAAGTTTCTGCTAGATAGTCCTGCTCGCTCAGAGGAGAAAACCTCTACACCTCCAAAGGATCCAGAATCTCCTCACATCTCATCATCATCAGATTCGTCTTCTCATTCTTCACCACCACCATCAAAGAAATCAACCAAATCATCATCCAGATCTGTAAAGAAGCCAACTCCATCTTGGATCTCTTAATCTAAGAATCGAATCGTTAAAGCTGTCAAACGAGTCAGAAAGAAAGATATTCTCCACAGAAAGTTGACTTTCCTCGCTGAGCTGATAACGTATCTTCATGATGAGAATGACAAGATGCAAGTTGAAAGGGAGTATGTACAGAAGCTCATGCAAGATGATCTACAAGGGAACATGGACAGAATGATCGAAGGCTACACTCACAAGTACCTTCTGGATATCATTCCTAAAGTCACAAAGGAGATGTTTACCAGACAACTATATCCGAATCTTATGCAGATAGCCAAGCAAACTATAAGATCAACACCCTTAACCGTCACAATCAATCCATCCGATCCTGTAGTTTTCTCGGATAATGAATTGGTGGCCAAGCTTGTCACACAAATGTCTAAACGATCTGGGACATTTACTTCTGATGAAGGAAAGCTGTTTCAAGCATTGCTGGACTACCAACTCCAAGAAGCATGCAGATTCGAAGCTGAAAGGTCTAAACATCCTAGAGACGATGAAGATAAGGATCAAGATAAGAATGATGAAGCTAAACGACAGAAGAAGTCTGGTGAATCATCTTCTATGCCACCACCTCCCCAACGGTCTCCTGCTCAACAAAGGTCTCCTCCTCGTTCTTCTAAAGATAAACCTCAGGATTCTTCTGAATTGCCACCCCTAACTCAGAAAACCGGTGATCACTTTGAGTATACGGGTGGTGACGATGAGGAAGTCCGTGAGCCCCTACAACAACCCACCTCTCCCAAACAAGTACATAAACCAGAATCATCATCTAGGCCTTCGAAAAAGAAGAAGAAGACACCTTAGACTGACGTCGTATCATGGCTAGATGACGATAAAACAGAGGAATTTGAATGGTTCTCTACACTTGTTAACTCAAATCCCTACCCTGCTGAAGGTCAAGATCTGGTAGACGGTAATACATTGGAGCATGATAAGATTATGCAAGAAAAGTTCCATGTGAAGAAGATGACGAAATCCGAGTTGAGGCGAATCAAGAATGAAGCTTTTCAACTGTGGAAAGATAGCTCAGAAAGTGCCATCGAGGTCGAATATCACCTTGAAAACATTGCTCGAGCTATGTCTAACAACATGGATTGGCTCAACCCAGAAGCAAACATCGACTTCACCAAACGGGACAACCCTCCATACTACACCGACTGGTCAAAACCTCTACCAACAATTGGCCAACCAGATGAACCAAGGATTCCATTCCGATATTTCTTCAACAGAGACTTGGATTTTCTTCTACATGGTGGCGATGGTTCAAGGAAATACGCTACATCTTTGACACTTCCATTCCCAGCAGCTATATACTCGAACTGCATAGCCATCGAGGAACGTGCCAATCACTTGTTCTCTAACAAAGTGGAAGCATACGACCGAGATGCGTTGTACGGGATTCATCATTGGCCGGAACGCCGAAGAATCTACTACATGCCAGGTTCCAACATGCAGTATTCAGATCTAAAAATATCGTTGCCATCAAACACGTCGATCTTTCATCTAAGTGGGACTACACCTTCCTAAAGAATATCGTGGTCAAACGACAAGATGAAAGGGATTATGCATTTTCTGAAGCTGACTTTGAGAATTTGTCTATCAACGACATCGAAGACATGTACCTTGCCAAAGTACAGGGTCGTATGAGACAATTATCCACTGAAGTACAACGTGAATTCATCAAGTCAATTCTCATCTTCATCAGATGCATAGTTATCAAAGAACGTGTTGAAGATCTCCAGCTTGCAGTTGAATCTTATCAGACTCGTATAAACTTCACTCCACCACAGCTTGATATACCCGACATCAACCAGCTTACACAATATACGCTCATCAGCAAACCTTTCGGCGTCGTTTACCGCAGTGAACTTCAAAGAAATTGCTTGATGGCGTGCTGTGATCTTCACAAATTTGGAGATCACACTTTGAAGTTGGTTAGGGACGGATTGGCTTATCGGTTGAAGGATATACATCAGAAGATTGGGTCTCCTAAGCGATGGAATTCTCAGGATCGGAGGGACGTGAAGAGGATCATCACCATGATTGATGAACGGTTGTATAGAAGGGATCAGTTCAGAAGATTGGAAAGCTATGTTGGTGGTCGACCCAGGAGAAACATCATCGGCTTTCAACGCCCGATTCACATTCCTGGCGACATCTCTGGACTACCGGTACCCCTTGAACCTGCTTCTTTCATTATTAATTTGGATGTATGATCTAATTATGTCAATGGCTTGTGCACACATAACAGTGTACAACCCGTACTTGTAAATAAAGGACGCTGTGGTACGCTTCAGTGCCACAATCCTTATAAAAGGAGCGAAAGCTTCTTACTTTTGAGTAAAACCTATCAAACCTTTCATTTTTCAAGGTTTTGCTCAAAAGAACAAGTACTTTCCCTTATGATTTTCAAAACCTCAACCGTTTATATCACTCGTTGAGGGGGAGTACTTGACTTAAAACTTTGTTCACAAATTGTTCACAGTGGTCATTCTTCCCGCAACACTCGAAATGGTCATATTTATTCTCAACTTTTCAAAAATAACATTTTATATGCCATTTTTGAGGGGGAGAAAATATGTGATAAGAAATATGTTGTGTAAATGCAAATGAATCTTTGTGCTATAGACTTAACCCATGAATTGACGAGATCTTAACTATTAGTAACTCGAAAAGACTTGTCCGGGACGGGTAATAATTTCAAGCTAGTTCACTAGTGATGTAAACGTGTCTCGCAAAGGACTTGTCTGAGTAGAATGTACCATTCGAGAAACTCTTGGTAGACATGAACTCTGACGGGTTTGACAACCTTTCGAGGATTGTCTACACCTTCAAGGTAGTTATTAGAGCTAGTTGTCACCTAAAAGTTGACAATGCAACTCTTTAACTATGCCACGTAACCGTGTCTCGCGGGGGAATGTCTATCTTTAGTGAATCAATTCAAAATGTGCGCTCTTTCCTCACTGTGCATTTTAACCGTTAAAACTCTTAAGCACATGTGGAGGGGGAGTATTTATGCAAAATCTTATCTCAACAGTGGTACTAAAATGTTTTTCATTCACAAACACTTTGAGAGATTTTTCACAACAGTGGTTTTAATGGCAACATAGGTTAGTCATGGAGTTATAAGGTGACTAAGGTTAGGAATAACCGTCCTATGATCCGCCAGAGCCGGATGGATCTACCCAAGGACACCACAAATAGTTAGAATTTAGAAGTCCTTAGGTATGATTGAAAAAGGAGAAAATGAGAATCGGAAAAAGAAGGAGTTGAAGAATTAAAAAGAAATGTAAAGAAAAGGGTGAAAAGAAATAGCCCTCTAGATTATTCAACTTAGGGCAGACACCGGGTTCAATTCATATACTACTGGTTGTCACTTGATGACACCGGTATTGAAGATTAAAAGTCGTCATGGACCCAGTGACGCATGCACTAAACCTTCTTAAGCCACTCAAGTTTCTCTCAACAGAAGCTTGTTTCATTCTCACAGGGAACCCTACATAATCTGTCGGCTTTCTCTTAGAGATCGCTGATATTGAAGAAGGAGACCCTCTCCCTAGTCTCCGCTCAGGAAAACCAAAACGCACAATTGAGTCTAGAGCCACGAGATTCATCAAAAGATCTCTTAGGTACACTTGACATTTCATCACTTGATATTCAACAATAAGAATTTTAGTGGTACATTATCGAGTCCTTCACAGATCTTAGCAATCTGTCGAGAACATTTATGAGAGGTTCACATTTGTGATCCTCAGTGATTGAATGGAAACTCCTGCCAGGGTCAACATCAAACAGCCCTGACAGCAGGTCGCTTCGGCAACTCCCCGTGGATTGCGCTTAGTGGTCTCAAACGGTCTACAGTCGTGAGGTGATGCTTCGGTGTACCTCAGCGACTCATCGAATCGTAGGTGTACTTCGGTACATCGTGTTATCTCACTTGTGGGACTCCGATTCAGGAACGGCCTTTGTAAGAATTAGAGTTGTGTTTTCACACTATGTTGTTAACACTCTCGAAGTTCAAACTTGTAAGTGCCGGAATCCGCTTATTACTAACCGTTTTTATGTTTTCTTCTTATGGAAGCTCTGGAGCGGAATGATCGTGCAGATTCTTCTCATGCTCACGCCAACATCATCACTAATGGAAGTTCTATCCAAAAGCAACACAACAGTCAGAATGATTCTTCGTCAAATCAAAGAATCTACAAAGTTAAAGACTTAAATAACTTCATCAGTACTGAATTCCAATGTCAAAAGAGCATGTGAGCATGTTGAAGAATGACGTGGAGACACTGGAGCAGCGAAGCAGACCTGAGCAGACCTGATGCAGATAACAACATACTATCACTTTCATCACAAAGAACAATGATCAAAGAACAAAGTTAAAGATGACGTCAAAGCATAACTGTTCAAAGAAAACTATCTCGCTACACTGGGGAGATGGTTCAAATCAAGTTAATTCTTCTCACAAGAAAGAAGAATGTCAGAAGACGTCAAAGCTACTATTACATCAACGCCTTCACCGTTTTTCATCACCAACACTTGAGTGTTTGTAACTCATATGTAATAACACTTGAGGGGGAGATTGTTGGAATCACTCCTAAACCTTAATTCAAGTGTTAGTTACTCATATGTAATAGGTAGCTTATTATGGCCTTTATGTTTGTTTAAAGCCTTAAGCTTATGTAGAAGGCCCATGAGCTTAGGCCCAAGCCCATAGGAGAAAGGAAGGGACTAGGAGTGTTGCCCTAGCTTCCCTCTTATAAATACTATGTAATAACCCTCACTTGAGGGTTGGTTGTTCAATCTATTCCTTTCATTCACATCTTACGCATAACCGGTCATAAGCATATCGTGTGTGTTTTTTTGGTTTATTGTTCAACCGCCTCCATCTCTTTCTTGTAAGCTTGTGTTGTAAAACTAGTGACCTAACAGGTTCCATATGATGGTTGTATTCTAATGAGTGGTCGTTGGAGGAGATACACTCTATGGTTGATCATCACGAAATTTATCACATGATAATCCCGGAAGCAACCACGGTGAGGGACACCGTGTTTATGCCAAGAGCATCCCCATCAAGGGTTACTAGGAAGTCAAAAGTGATCTATAGGGATCCTTTCCAAATGGAGATCTCCGAGATGTACGGATTGTATAGGAAATGGGAAGATGTGATAAAGGAGAATGTGGTGTGCCTAGTAGGAAACAAGGATCACCCCAACGCATTTCTAAGTTTTATGATCTATTGCCTAGTGACCGAGACTCGCTTTAACCTTGCCTAATACATGATCAAGAGAATGGCAAGTGTAAGAAGCATGGACAAGATGGTACTCCCGTATGCAATGCTCCTAAACCGTCTTGCTAAATTCATCTTTGCATTAGATCCTTCTCCACAAACCTATGACCATAGCTTTTGCAACAAGGTTATGGTATCATTGACCGAGGGAAGAACCACAAGTTTTATGATAGATGGCAAAAGGCCTCACCCACCCACGGATTCCTCGGAAGAAAGGGAGAGGCAAAGAGAAGGTGAAGGAAGTAGCAACCCACTCGGAAATACCGAACTCGACCCCTTGGAGTACATCAACCAATTGTTGGACGTTCCTGGTGCATCACCCGAATGGCAACAAACCAAGGGAATCTTCAAGTGCTTCACCAACTTCTTGAAGAAAAAGAAGTAGAGGTGGTATGATAAAGAGTGGAGGACGGGTGAAGACGGTAAAGGAGAGGAGAAATGAGGTAAGGTCATAGGACCTAAATTTGTGAAGAACAATTTCAAACAATGGGCTGTAACACTTAAACAATACTTGTGTAGGATAGTGTAGTATGTAGGTCTTGCCATATCTTGGCACTAAACAATCCTAACTTAGGAACTTGTAGAATGGGATTTTACGAATCCTTGAAAACATTCAAGTGGTCGTCGTCACTCATTTTAGGAAATTTTAGGTCTCCCTACTTTACTATGCCTTATATTTGTTGTGTTCTTGCATTTAGTCCTTATAGAAACAACTAGGAGAAGCATTTACTAAAAAGTGCAAAGTTGCACGTTTGCTGAAAGCCTTTTGATCTGCAGTAGGCGGATCCCAGCATTTGAACTAGCCAGATCCCTCCTAGAAGGGAACCGCGGGATCCGTAACCACTGATGAGCAATACAGACTTGCTTGCATCAAAATAGCTTACTAGCTCACCTCACACTAGTCAAACATAAGATACTAGAGCCAACTAAGTCTTCCTCAAATAGTTGAAAGCCTCACACTCATTCATGGCTTACCTAGGATATATTTCAAAGTGTTTTTGATTTATCTACTCATCAAAACTCACCATAATTCCGCTCCAACGCTCACACATTATTTATCACATCTCATAACACTTAGTTAGGTATATTCATCAATTTTAGCAAATTGATCTTAATCACTTTTTGACTCAAAATTAGGCTCAAAACTAGTTTTTTCATTTTTTCTTTATTTTTAAAGATTTTAGTAAATTTTTCTTAAGTCATCATCTGACTTCTATGACTAATTACCACCATTTCTGCATATCAAATTAAATGGTATCCTTGTCAAACACATAGTTAGACTACCTAAAGTCAATTTTCTTACCCAAAACCATCATTAAGCACCATCACTCATTATGGTTGAGCATTTAAGATATCCAACAGTTAAAAACTTCAAAAACTAAGTCAAAACCTCGAAATACATAGGAAATAAACCTCACAAAAGCATAATCATTTCACCCAGAACCTGTCTGACAAGCGGATCCCTGGTTTATAACCAGACGGATCCCTGGTGAGAGGGATCTGCGGGATCCGTGGCTGCAGAAGGTTGAAACCAGCTTCCCTCTTCAATGTTAAACCACCTTTTGGTTATCTAACCACTTTTAGCTTTCATTTATTGTCTCTAGAGCTGATCAAAATCCTAAGTGCATGCTTAATCCTCTTAGTGGCCAAGAATTTAATTCCCTAATTCAAATTACCCTTTATAAACCAAACACTCTTAAGGTTAAGGCACCACTCTCACTTATCTCTCAAAAAATCAGCAAGTAGAAGCTCATATAGCCTCATTACCATCACCATGACTAAAGCTCTTAGCAACAACTCCTTAACAAATGGCTCATCCAAAAGAAAGGGGCATATGATCCATGAAATCTCATCCACCGAAACATCTCCCATTAGAGATATTAATGCTAGAATCCCACCTCATCAAACTCATCCAACAAATGCTAAGAGAACCGCAAGGATTAGCATTAAACCTTTCGGACTAGAAAAAGGATCATCTAGTTCAAAACAAAACATGACTAGTTCTAGCAAGCCATCAAAAACCTCATTCCTTGAGCATGGACTACACTCCTTGAATGAGCCTCTTCCTCACCCAAACATCTACTCATTGGATCATTCACCACCAAGAACTTCTCATTCACCAACTTTTTCATTGAATAGAGAACCACCAACAACACCAACTAGTCCATCGTGGGAGACAAGGAACAATCAAGTACCTGATCATATGGAAGAATTTCCATTACCACCCTCATTTTTAGAACCTCATCCCACTTCTCAAAATGAAGATCCACAATCACACATAGAGCCTCTTCAAAATATCCATTTCCCTCCGGTTCCAAACCAAGACAATAATTGTCCAAATTGTCAAATCACTCAAGGACTTGTTCAAGAAGCACGAAATGAGATACATTTCATGTTTAATCATCTTCTTGCAAAGTTGGATCAAATCAACAAGTCCACTCATCCCTAGACTCAAGCACATTGTCGCATTTTAAGTCTAGTAACTAGTTAGTATTAATAGTATTTGTATGGCTAGATCATTCTCTTAGTTTTAGAGATTTGTTTGATTATCTCTTGTTTTTATTGAATGAATTCTTATATGCCATGATTGTTCTGTGCTTGCTAAATTATACACATATCTCATCTCTTCATTGTTTGGCATATCTTCATTACTGAAGAAACTGTCACCAGACAGCCGGATCCCTAGAAATGGCCTAGACGGATCCCTCCATAAAGGGAACCGTGGGATCCGTGGTCCAGAAGCACAAATTACTGCTAACTTGAGTTTTATTTGCAGGAAATTATGCATTATCCTCTTGTTTTCTAACTTTTATTTTATAGATTTTCAAAATACACATGAAGATTTTGACACCATAAAGCTAGGGGGAGCTTTGTGTCAAACCATATTGCAAAATCATTTGCAACACATTAGTTTATTTACGTTATGTACTTGACGCATTCACAAAGGGATAGACTCGTCAAGGGGGAGTTAAGACGAGAACCATTCTCGTCACTTGCTCTCTTTACATATTTTTCTTATAAAAATTGTGTTAGTTTCTTTTAACACTTTTTGTTTCGACAAAAAGGGGGAGAATAAAGTAAAAACTACTAATCCAAATTTTCTACGAATTTTAGTTTTTCCTTAAAATAATTTTATGTTTTGTCATCAACATAATTTTATGTTTTGTCATCAACAAAAAGCCGTAAAAATGTTTATTTATATTTTACGATCTTCTAATGTTTTGTTAATAACAAACGTAAAATCATTTTAATGAAACAAATAAAATACGTAAATGGTTTGAACTAATAGTTTATAACACACTTACGTTTTCACATAAAACACTAAAACAAGTATAAGTGATTTTATGATTTAGCAATACATATGTACAATAACTAGTGTTTACATATTTGGGTAAAAATATACTTAAATAGTATATACTAAAATGGGTAAAAACTAACAAATGGTACTTACCCACAACCCATGGTTTTATCCATACCACTTGACTTGGTACATTGAATTTACAAGATACATTGTATCTAGTAAAAGACCCATGGATCAACCCATAACCCATGACCCATAACCAAAAATACCCATGGGTAAAGAGGAGCGTCCCACGGATCCCTAGCTTTACGCTAGCCGGATCCATTGTGGGAGGGATCCGTGGGATCCGGGAACAGTGAACTTTCTCCTCTATAAATAGTGAGCCATTTCTTCCTTTTGGCTCACCACTTACACACATACTTTCTCCAAGTATTGTACCTCTCTAACCACTGATCCTAAGGGATATTTCTATGTAGTTTGTCTTTTGTTTTGTGTGATTCTCTAGGTTCCTCTTAATGGTGAGATCACCACTTATTGAAGTCGAGCAAGCTCAAGTCCATGAGTTGCCATGCTTGAGGTTCTCTTGTCGATAGTTCTTTCTTCCTCCGTAGATGTTGTGTTTAAGGCATTAGTGAAGGATACCGAAAGAGTCAACACGAAAGCATTAGTGAAAGGTGCTAAACGTCCGTGTCAAAAGCATTAGTGAAGAATGCTAAAGGTGTCAAGACGAAGACATTAGTGAAAGGTGCCAAGCGTTGTGTCAAAGGCATTAGTGAAGGATGCCTAAGAATCAAATCAAGTGGCATTAGGGAAGAATGCCTAGGTCGTATAATCGATGAGGTGCATCGTTATACATATAAGTATTTGTTTATTTCCAAGGATGGTGATATCCTTGATGGTGTTGTAACAAGGAGTGGATCTCCTTGAGATTAGGTGTTGTGTTGTGATGGGTAGTAGTTCCTCCATAGTAATGGAACTAGGTGCTTAGCCTAGTACCTAATAAAGGGTAGGCGACGTTGTGATAGGATTAGTTCTCCTTGGAGTGAAAGAAGTCGGTGGTTAGCCTAGCACCGTATAAAGGGTAGGTGAAGTTGTGTTAGGTGTGGTTCGCCTTGGTGTAAAAGAACTCGGTATTTAGCTTTGTACCGGAAAAAGGTGTAAGCGACGTTGTGAAGGCTTCTCCGCCATAAGGAGACTGGTGTAGTGTTTACGAACTCTCGAGTAGGTGACTCGGGGAGTGGAGTAGGGCAAGGAAGGTGTCCTTGTAGCCGAACCACTATAAATACTCGTGTTGTGGTTATGTGCTTCTTACTCTTTATCTTTCATTACACGTTTATATATCTATCTATCAACGTCCAACATAAACAACCAAATAGATTGACATAAGTCGATCTAAATATTCTAAAAGGAAGTTTTAAATTGGTAAAACTATTCAACCCCCCCCCCCCCTTCTAGTTTTCCACAAACTAGTTTTTTTTTCAAACCTAACACATAGTATAAAAGTAATATAAATATTTTGAATCGTAAATAAAACAAGACAGATTATGATATTTTTATAAATATAAATGAAGGGCAAAGGTAAGCTTAAACCATATATTAAATTGACAAAATAAACCTTGTATTTTTTCCTTTTTCTGATATATATATGAGCTTGAACCTTTTTTTCTAATACAAAATTTCATGTTACAGCTGAAAATGTAGTTATATTTTGTGAAACATAGGGTAAGTTTGGCAAAACTAGCTGTAAGCTGTATGCTATAAGATGTAAGGTGTAAACTGCAAAGCTGTTAATATGAGCTACAAGCTGTATTTTTTTTTAATAACAATGTTTGGTAAATTAGCCATTAAATGTAATTATAAGATGTAAAATGACATAAAAGGACAAATCTATAATTGTAAATAAATGTTTGAAGGGTATATTAGTAATTTAAAGTTTTAACAGCTCATAGACATTTAAAAAGTTTCACGAGTCAGCTTTTCATTTTGGAGCTATTTGTTTGAAATAAAAGCTTGTAGGTAATGCATCCAAACGAAGCTACATAGTTTATAGGAGATTATTTTGTAACAAAAAACTAATAGCTCTTCCAAAAAGCCCCTACCAAATTGGCCCTTAGGCTTTAATTTAAACTTTAAAGATTTTGACACACAAATTTAAATAAAAGACGTGACTTGACGATTAACTGTAAAAACAAGGACTGAATTGAAACTTCTAGAAATCAAAAGAGCCAAAAGACAAATAAAAGAATAAGGCCCCACATACAAGTACAACCTCTCTCACTACTTGGGGTCATCTTCCCCAACCAAACCCATTAAAGTGCACTCACAAACTACATTTTTTTATGTTATAAAAATATTATATTCTTCATCTTAGATCTTTCTTCTACAACTAACGAGATTAAATTTTTCTTCTTTTTCTAAAATCAAATTTCAAAACATTGTTCTCTCAAAAATGAGTGTAGCACTTTTGAAAAACCAAAAAAAAATCACAAAAAACTACACTTGGTCGCCCGAAACCGTATGTGGCCCGTGCCACAGGTAGCTCGGGCGTAGCTCCGCCTTTGGTTACCACTTTTTAAATCAATATCAATTGAGTCAAAATCAGTAGCTTTACTTGACACCATTGAGTCAAGATCTAAATGATTCCCATTATTATCTCTAAACTCATTATCCATTAAACTATCAAACTCAACCGCAACCGCACCTGCCGAAATACACCCGTCGGAATCACCAACAGCACCATCCTCCGGCGAAATAAAAAAAAGCCAACCCATTTCACCACCCTCCAAATTCACCCTCCAATCTTCGACAAGCTGAGTCCATGTCCGACCAGATCTTGAAAACTTTGTTGTTGACAGTAAATGAGAGACTGTGTAAAATGAATACTTATAGCAAATGAGGAGGTGTACCGACCTTTTATGTGATGTGTTTAGTTTTGAATGATTTTACAAAAGTGCCCCTCAATAATTAATTATATTAAAATGATGATTAATCTAGAACTTTAGATTTAAAATAGATGGATGATTGAGATCTCTTGATTTGATCTTTAGATAATTATTGTTCTGCATTGAACTTTTGTCATTGAGAAAATAGTAAGAAACCCATGTTTATGATCATCTTTTTTTATATATAATTTTTTTCATATAGAAATTGAATACATTAGACAAAACACCATATTATGCCTACAACTCCTTAACCCATCAACTTTTTACTCATTCCTCTTGTCACTTAATAATAAACACAATACTCTTTCATAAGTATAAAAAAAGTCATAAAAAATGACAAGCAAGTTACCAAACCCATGTTATTCAGAGAGAATAGTAAGAAACCCATGCATGGCGAGCAATTATAGGGCGATCAAGATACATTTGTTCGTCAACTTCATTTTTGTATAAGAAATGTAGCAAGCAAATGATAGGGTGAGCAAACCAATTTGTTCGCTATAGCTACGTGTAATCATGTAGACGGCTCACAATGTCCACATGGCATCATATGGAGATAGGTGAGCAAGAAAATTGACGAGCAAAACTCATTTGCTAATGTTCATTTTGGTAACACACTCTTCGATGTTTTATTTTGGTAACTCATGATGTATAGTGTTCATTTAAAATATTGACACTATTATCAAATTGTATTTTGCTTGTTAAGTTTTTGATATAGATAACCATGTTCCTGTTTCAGTATTTTGATAGAAAATTTTCTATATGAATCCGTTAGTTTAATGGATGAGCTTGAGCTAACTGTTCGTCTTCTTCTATGTCAATATATCAGTTGCTTGACACATATGAATAAAAGTTTCATCTCCGATTCTTGTAATTTCGGTTTGTATAGTATTGCAAAACACACCTATGCGATGTAGGTGCTTAATTTATATTTAGTGTAAGTTATTTTGATCAGATTTTTAATATTACTAGTGTTCTTAGAATTACTTTAAAACAAATAAGTTTTTTTTCTACATTCTTATTTTAGTGTAAATAAGTAAGCGTATTTTAAAATGACGGGTAACACCTCAAAAGAACTCGGAAATCCGCGCATGTCCTATATATGTGGAATATAGTGACATTAGTTAGGTATCTTAATTTCATTGTTATCGTTTATACTTCTAAGTTATATATGTGAAAACGTAGAGGGAGGGGGGGGGGAGGTTGAATACGTTAACGTTTAAAATCGTTAGATCTTTTGTATCAAATCGTTTATGAAACTTCTTATAATATGAAAATACCAATTATTGTTTGTGACTAATGTAAATCATAGTAAACCAAGTTGTCACACAAGCATCAACATCAAACCACATCACAAGCAATAGTATAGTGCAACTATAAAAGTAAAGAGATAAAGAAAGGAAAGTGCAAACCGAACACGATGATTTATAGTGGTTCGGTCACGGATCTCCTCTCCGCTCTACTCCACTCCCCGAGTACCCAACTCGAGAGTTACTTTACTAAATCAACAAGCTCTCTTCTCGGCGAAGAAAACCTTACAATCGTTGCTTACACTTTTTCCGGTACAAAGCTAAATATCGGGTTCTAGTTCGAGGTAGAACCAACCTAACGTCGCTTATACAATATTTCCGACACTAAGCTAGATGTCGAGTTCTTTAACAAGGGTACAACCACTCCCATTATGTTTTTTGGCCCAACATAACAAACCTTGTGTTTTATGGCACAAACACATAAACCATCTAATCTAGTTTGGTGAAAGTGTTGTGATGATGCAATGATATTTTACAATAATGATCCATGACACAAATGTCTAATGGATATGAATAACTACTTCTAAATGATCTTCCATTTATAGGAAGCCTTCATGATGAAGATCACAAGTTCCCTAAACTTGTTGTAATAGATCTTCAGCTTGTGGTGAATGGGGATGGCTAGATCTCCAAGCTTTCCTTGGTTGATCAAGATGTAGAGTATGCTTACAACAAAGATGAATGTTAGAAGCATTATGATCATGGTGATTAAGGTGTTTAATGTATGTTACTACATTGTTAATGATTGATCTAAATGTATGAAAGAAGGTGGAGGAGATGTGTTTTGAAGTGGTGAAGAAATGAGAAAACAATGGGCTTCTATTTATAGGCAAAAGGGAACAGCAGTGCCCACGGACCAAGGAACCAAAAAAAGGGTTCCGCCCTTTATAACTTTTGGTGCCGTGGGTGTCTGACAGAAAATCTAAAAAATCTTTCTTCAAATCTTTCAAAGATATTACCAAATCTTACTAAGATCACATTTGATATATTGAGTGACAATCTAACCAAAATATTCAAGAGATCTTCCAAGGATTTCAAAGATGATGATGTAATATGTATTTCTATTTTAGATTAAAAAGTTTATCAAAGTAAACTTGTAAAATGTATTATGTAACTAGTTAATAAAATGTCTAGTTACCTTTTGTAAAAATATTTAGTTGAGTGCTTGTCAAAATAAAATGTATTTTGTCAAGTGTAAGTAAACTTTTAGTACTTGTATGAATATTATAGTTAGTTTACTTCTACAAATAAAAGTATATATTTGTTAAACATTTTACAAAAGATGTATTTGTATAAAATACTTGTGAATGCAAAATGTAAAATGAGGTTCGAAATAGAATGGTTAACCTATTAAAATACTTAGCGAATCTAAACGTATTTTAAACATTCTAAATGATTTGTTAATGGGTTTGATCATAATGCCACATAACAAACATGTACGAACCCGTGTTGTAACATACGAGGACTTGAGACATCAAGAGGTGTTGAATGTATGTTGAGACAAAGTGTGATTACAAGTAACTTGTACATTTTACGTTATGTATTACAAGTTACACGTTTGTCATCAATCAAAACAAACGAGATTGTATAGATTAAATATCGTAATATTTGAACTAACAATCTCCCCCCTTTTTGATGATGACAAAGATATGTAAACGTAATAGTAAGTAAAATGTAAAAAGTTGCTTGTATCCTTACTACCTTTACATTACCTTCTCCGTTTACACTCTTCTCCCCCTTTTGTCGAAACAAAAAGGGCGTGTCCTTGGAGTTTAACTTTATTTCTCCCCAAAAAGGCGAGCTTGCATCATCCCTAGTGAAGTTAAATTGTCGACTTCAATCCGTCCCTTTTTTGGTAATGGATCTATGGATCAAATTAAGAGGCTTAACCTACATCAAGGTTAGTTTTATTCAACAAAAATTATGAGAAATACATGAAAAAGAAAAATGCATAGCAATGTTAGCCTATTTTCTTCACTTTTTATCGAAGTACAAATGCTTGTTGAAAAGTGAGAATGATGATAAATGCGTGCATGCTCCCCCTTGACGGTTGCTCCCCCTTGTTTGAGGCGTCAGGGTATGATTAAAGACCTACAAAACAAATATTAGTGCAAAACTATATTCGTCATTGGACGAGTAAGTGATATACAACAAAGTGTGTATAAGATGTATTCAGTAAATTCTTGACGGAAGCTCCCCTTGCTCTAGGGCGTCAAGATGAACCTTCAAAATAAATATTAGTATAATAGAAGCTTTGTCTTTAGACAAATATGTCATATACAACCAAGTATATAGACGATGCAATATGAGTGCTTAAAGGATATTCCTCCTTGTTCGAGGGTGTCAAGAAGCACCTAAAATAAGAAAAATAATTGATGCAAACTTCATCCTTAAATGAGTAAGTTATATACAATCGAGTGTATATGATGATGAACCTACAATGAAAAACATTAGTGCAATATATTTCATCTTTTTTACAAAGAAAAATAAGATGTATATATGTGATATATAAATGATATAATCAAAGATCTCATAAAGTGTAGTCTCCTAATTACAATCATAAGAAAAGTGAGAATATAATATGATAAAAGCCTATAAAATAATTCCTAGAAAGAAGATATGAAGTGAAGTTGGAATATAAAGAGTTAAAGCTAGTGGTGATGGTAGATGACTCAAGATTTACAAAAGTAAGTTTTCGCTAATCCATGGTGGTGATGATTAGTGAAAGTGGTGATGAAAGGTGGTGGTGATAACGTAGAAAACTATTAAAGAGTTAGAAACTCGTATGTATAGCAAATAATATAAAAATATGGACTCATGCAATCTTTTCGTAATGTCAAGTGACCAAGACAAAGAGTATAACAACCCGTAAAATTTCCGATTATTATAATAATATTTATCACGTCAGAAAATTCAAATCGGTTATTTTCTAACAGATGTCAATATTTAGATTTAAAAACGAGAGGTCATCTAGTTTCTTTATAAATAAGACACCGCACACACGATACTTGTCCACTAAGTATCTGTATAATAAATGTGAAATTTATTATTAAAATTTAAGCATACATAAGCTTAATCCATTGTTTAGAGAAGTTATTCCGCATACTGCAGCGCAGTAGCATACAAGATTAAAAATAAATAATGAGATAAGTGAAATATACACATTTTATCATTCAAGGATAATTTACGGAAGAAAACGAGAGGTTATCTCGTGAATTTAGAAAGTCACGGCACCGCAAGCATACCGACACCAAATTAATAACGGAAAACAGATATAACCTAAATCTTACGTAATAATAATACCATATTATTACGCTCGTAAAAGCGTTTCCAAAAGTAAATTTTTTACATTTTACGGGTACTGGGAAGGTATAATTTAACGGAGATTCAACAAAACACGGGGTGCAATCTATACAGTGTATACTAATAAAACAAAACAATAATTATCCTACCCCTACCCCTCCAGCGTCCCATCACTTTCACCCTTCTACTTTCTGCTTTACCCTCTCGCTTCCAAAAACATGAAACGCAGAAACAATCACCAACATGGGTGCTTTCAACCCTTTTCAGAGGTCAACCCCAAAATATCACTCCCCACATGCCAAAACCGTCGCCTATCATGCTAGCTATCACAAGAATCCATAAAGCAAGGCTATGGTGAAGGAGACGCATGCTAGGATAGGGAAGCATCTACCCAAGGAGGTCAAGAAGAGCTAGAGCTATCCATTCCTTAAACCCATCTATAATTAGAGCAAAATGATCACAGTTTCTTCATCATTCGAGAAACTAGGGTTCCAAGAATTAGGGCTCTTTGAAAAATTAGTAAAGGGGTTTTCTAAATTAGCTTGGGGGTTTTGCAATTGGCTGCATAATAAGTCTTTCCCAAGAGGTTAATTGTTCTAATTCACCCCGAGCCTCCTCCAATTGAAATCTTGAGCTTCGGTGTTCATGGGCGAATCGACCCATCTTCATTGTAAGAATAATTTTATTCTCTTTGATTAAAGTTCTTTACATTTAAGTAATTATTTTGTAACTTTTTCTTCTTCATTCGAATGGTATATAAATTCGGGATTAAAAGTAAAATTGTAATCTTATTAAAAATGTTGTTGTTGTTGTTGGTTGCTAAATGATAAAAACAAATGGAAAGAAGAAAACCTGTTAATTTGTTAATATTTTCGTGTGGGAAAACACGTTTAAAATTGGTATGGTTGTGATATGAATTGGTTCATTAATCTCGTGTCTATTTCGTTTGCCTCGGTGTGTTTAACTAAAACACAACCGAGAGGGTCTCGATCAGTCGAATGTATCTCCCAGTTTTCCTAGTTTTCTTTTTTTCCACTTGCTAGCTTATTGGTGATTCAAGTAAGTAACTTCTTGGGTGATATTAAACGTGACCTTGAGGTGTGTTGAGTTGTTATGCTCGGTTCGCAAGTCAGCCAAGAGGTTACTTGTTTGATTTCATTCGGTAAACAGTAAGACACAAAAAGGGTTGTTTGGTTTTGATTTCAAATGTACTAAAGTGTTTTGAAACTTGGTTTATTTGTGTGCTTGTCCGTGTTTGCTCGAGACACCCAAATGGGTGTTTGTCTGCTGCAACGCAGCCACCCAACAGGGGTGTTTGTCTGCTGTAACACAGCCCCAAATTGGGTGCGTTTGTATGCTGATTTCCAGCCCCAAAGTGGGTGCGTTTACCGCTAATTTCCAGCCCCAAAGTGGGTGTGTTTGCTGCTGATTTCCATCCCCCTAGTGGGTCCGTTTACTGCTGACTTCCAGCCCCAAATAGGGTGCATTTGAATCCTAATTTCCAGCCCTGAAGTGGGTGCGTTGTCCGCTGATTTTCAGCTTCAAAAGGGTACTTTTGTTTACTGACTTTCTGCACCAAATGGGTGTGATTGTTTTGCTGCAATGCAGCCCAAAGTAGAGGTGTTTGGTTCTGCTTCTTTCAGCCCACAAAGAGTGTTCGTTTCAGCCCAACAAAGGGGTGCGTTGGTTTTTATTTGGTCAACGAGAAGCCCCGCGAGAGGGGTGCTAATTAGTTCGCGACGTCCCGACTTATTCATCATATTCCTTGCACGACCTATTTCCCAATTGCAACGCGACCCTTCCATAGGCATCACGACATACAATATATCATTAGTATTATATTAAAAACAAGGCACAAAATAAATGGTAAACATGTAAACAATAATTAGAGATTAGAAAGGCGTGCTATGAAAATAAAACGAGTTATTTTATGCAACAAGACTAGAAAACATTTATAATTCTAGTTGTTAAAATATCAAACTTGTAGACAATTAAAAGTATTAATTTGGATATAAACACTTGATAAAATCTAATATAAGCTTTGACATTAGTCACTTCGGGTAAATAAAGTATACATCCGGGTCATGTCTAACCTTCGACAAATATATCTATGGCAACATATCATATTTTAACAATAATAAATAAAGTGAATATATCAAAACTTATATTGTAATTTTTAAAGTACAAATTGTATTTAAAATTAAGTTAATCCTAAACTTTTCTTTTAAAGTAAGTACACTTATTTCAAACAAATGCTAGGGACTCATAATATATAACTTGAAACTTACGGAGATTTTAACATTTCAAGTATATAATAAGTTTTTCTAGATACATTTATCCTAAGATACTAAATGACATGAAAATATATATATGTACACGTAACATATATATACAAATCTCCTTCATTCACACCGTATACGTCTCATAATGTATATGCTTTTCCTTCCGGATGTCATCATTCGGTCTCATTCGCCCTTAATATTCTTCCGTATATTATCATTTGGTCATCATGGAACCAAAGTAACAATTCCTTCTTCGAGGTTTCCTTCCATGTCATACCCTCATAAGCCGAGATCCATCCAAATCTTTGTAAATTATTCTAAGATAAATGACGCCACATCAACAATGACAGCAACAGAACAAACAATCAAAATTTATAAAGTTAGTTAAACTTTATCGAGTCTTAAGCATAAAGACTAAATTGCCGTATTAATTAGGTTGCGTGTCGGAGCCGTGCACTACCAATAATTGATTTAATTCCCTTTGGACTACTAATTGCCAAGGTGAGTTTCATAGCCCCTACTTTTACTTGTTTTATAACTATTTTGGGGGAAGATACATGCTCATTTTACTTAAATGATTTAATTACTGACATTGTGCATTTCTATGCATGCTATGCTTTATGATTGATATGTTTAAAGATACATCACAAATTGATGTTTTATGGACCATACCAAAATGTCTGACTTAGAATATTTCGCAGCTTAGCCTAAGTCCTTAGATCCCAAATTGCCCTCTTCATGAACCGTCAATTCCTGCTGGGAAGCGTGAATGTTATAAATAGATCTATTGGGGGTGACTCCCCTATTCGGTTGGCTCCGCATGGGTCAAGGCGAAACATATAGCATGTCGAAACCAAGTGTATTGGGATAAACACTCGCCATGGGCTCCTTATTTGTATGACTACATTTGCATACAGAAACTGTCGTAGCTTCGGTTGCATGAACTTAGTGCTGGTGTAATAGATTTATAATATATGGCATTATATTTGTTGTAATGTGCATATACCCTTCTTATGGTCCACTAATGAAATTCTTTATGAAATGTAATCATAAATTTTATGACATTATGCAAGACGTAATGTTCATCAAAAACCAAATAATAAATGGTATACTGAAGTGCCATTTAAATAAACCTATGAACTCACTAACCTTGTGTTGACACTTTTTAGCATGTATCTTCAGGTTTGAGGTGATTGCTTATCTTTCGAGGCGCAAGGTAAAGGCATGGCATGGACATTGATGACTCTGATTTAAGTATTGGGACCACCTTTTATTAATGGGCCATTTTTCCGCACAAATCAATAATGTAAACATTGTTTTTAAGAAATGAATAAAAGTTTCTTTACGCAAATCAGTTGTTCTATGCTTATGTTGTGATATCAAATTAGTAGCACCCCAAATACTTGTATGCTTCCGCTGAGCCATTTTGGGGGTCTTACAGATTGGTATCAGAGCCTAGGTTATAGAGAACTGGGTATTTTTAAAACCTAGACTATAACCACTTTTACAAAAACTAAACCCTATGACCTACACGTGCCTGCCTGCCAAGCTGATGCCTCACTTATGATCCTGTTGAGATCATACTTGATAAGATACATGTTTTATCACTGCTCACCTAGTTTCATTATAGGTTGTCATTATCTTCCCTATACGTATATCTATGTATCACAGCACTACACTTTTTCCCTCACATAAATGGAATAATTGTTCTAGTCTTTAAGATAACCTTTAAAAGTATTGGGACATATTACTAGCGTAACTAAGCTAAGTATTTCAAAATTCATTGAACCTCGGTTGAATATAGATTGATCACCTATATTCAACCAGGGACAGTGGGACATAGCCTGATCATCTATGTCCGAATCAGAGGTGAATTTTGCAATACTTAGGATAGTTACAATAGCGTTATGTCCAGTAAAATTTGATTAATGTTAATATTTGAATAAACATGTAATAAGTCACTCACTGACATTCCTTAATCATAAGCCACTCACTGGCATTCCTTAATCACAAGCCACTCACTGGCATTCCTTAATCATAAGCCACTCACTGGCATTCCTTAATCACAAGCCACTCACTGGCATTCCTTAATCATAAGCCACTCAATGGCATTCCTTAATCACAAGCCCCTCACTAGTATTCCTTAATCATAAGCCCCTCACTGACATTCCTTAATCACAAGCCACTCACTGGCATTCCTTAATCATAAGCCACTCACTGGCATTCCTTAATCACAAGCCACTCACTGGCATTCCTTAATCATAAGCCACTCACTGGCATTCCTTAATCGTAAGCCACTCACTGGCGTCACATTATTATTTCCCTATATAGAATATTTCCATGTCACAATCGGGTTCTGTTATAGTCGCTCCTACCCCAAACCTTACATTCCGTGGACGAATCAAACCATTTTAGAAGCAACCTTCCAATAGCACCTATGAGAAAGATTTCCTAGTGGGAATAGGCAACAAAAAGAACAATAAACCTTTGGCAAAATCTAGAAAGACACAGTAAATGACCTATAATCCCACAAAACTTGAAAATTTTATCATTGAAATTTTGATACCTAGAAACTCCACCCACCTCTTAAGAATAACCGTGCCTACCTTGTTACCCTCCTACAAACAAAAGAGTTGCCATACAAACTATTTCCGATTATCCCACAGACCATTATAATCAAAATACTTCATGAATTATTCTACAAACTAAGTTCCCACCTTACCATTACACCGTAAAGTAAACTAGAATTCTACCCATACCTTACCAAAATAAAGCGTTTTAAGTTAATACCTCATAAACAGAAAAGACCAATGTTCCCCTTGGTAGCTAAGCCTGACCTTTGGATGTATCCTACACCTCTACCTAAAACCATAGATAACCATGAGGTTCATCAACTATTAAATCCCTAACCTTAACCAACTTAGACAACTAAACTCTACTCGTAGCTATGGGTAAACGTTATATCCTGCTACACATCCTTACTACAATATAGTTTCCAAATTGGAGGATTCCCCTTTAAGATCCAACAATAATACTTTCCAAATTCCTCATTAAAATGAGACGAAATGCCGAAACACTAAAAGTTTCGCAAAATTTCCCTTATACATACCAAATTAAGAACTAGTTTTACAATCTTGTGAAAATATGTCATTTTTACACATTATCGATTTTGAAATCTGGTCTTAGTCAAACTTGTGTAAACATTTATTCGAAAGGAAAATTCAAAAACAAATGTTTCCCCATCCCTTAAAGAAGAAAACACACAAACCCGTAGCAAACCTTAAGAATTAACCAGTATACTTTAGAATCATTAAATACCATAAATGGGTACGTTTTACCATGGGAAGTTAGAGATTCTCACATTAACAAAATAGTGAAACCTCATAACATCAAGAATTAGAACTTTCACCCAAAGAACCTACCCCAGAAAATCATGGCTCCTCAGATAGAGTATGTGTTGCTGGCAAAAGTAAAATTTTTACATTTTACGGGTACCGGGAAGGTATAATTTCACAGAGATTCGACAAAACTGTAAGATATAGGATTTCATAATCACATCAAAGCACAAACAAGTGAGGCGTATATAAGTTTTAGAGAGAGATAGGGAGATGTTCTAGTGAGAGAAAAAACATGGAAGGTTAGATTCCAAATGAACATCCAACCCTCTCCCTTGAAGGGAGAGGGCTATTTATACAAACTACTACGCCCTCCTACGGGCTGTGGATCAGGCATACAATGGGTAAAGACCCGTCCTTCCTCCACGGTGTTGCACTAGACTAAACTATGCTAATAACTGACTAACAACTAACATAACAAGCGATATGTCTACGAGCTAACTTAAGCTAGATTATACATGGGGTGACCGATGCTTCACAATATAATTTCCAATTCCTAACAATCTCCCCCTAAGGGAGGTCACCCCATGAATTACATTATGAATCCTAGCAATCTATTTAATCTTTAATCTTGAGCTCGTATACATCAACTCATCAACATATTCAAACTTTGTGCATTCGTGGTGATTTCATCATTGTCCAACTACAATGTATATTTCATGGAGGTTATAGAGCTGATCCACATTGATGACCTTTGAGCTTTAAAAGAGATCCTCAGCCACAGTTAATCTCAACATCACCCATTGTTGTGTTGCCAGCATATGATGTTGTGATATTTGGACCGACATGCTCACATTCTGGATCATGATTTCTTTTCATCAGAGTAGCGAAAGCTTTTACTGGATCATGATATTTGCAGCAGCATAGCAGAAGCATGGAGTGAAAGTATTAGAGTCGTTGAAGCACCTATCATGATTTCTTTAGAGATGAATGTGTAGTGTGAGCATGCGGCTATGGATTGACCGCTTCATTCTGATCAGCTGCAAACGTCGGGCGTACCTCCATACAATAGTTAGCAATAAAGTGTACAAAAGTGTCTTTGATCACTTTCGTTGAATTGAGGTACACGGCCCATGGTTCCCCGTTGATCAGTACAAGTACTGCCTGTGATCAGGTATAATTCCGAAGAATTTCCTTGACAGGGTTTCGCGGCTGCTCTAGCTGTTCTCAAACCGGAACGTCTCAAAGAAGACAACACGAATTGAGTGAACCAGCGAATTGAGATTCACTGATTGATGAAAAAGATTTGAAAAACAATCGTGTATCGCTCAATAGAAATTGTTTTTGCAATACAATGAAGGTTTTAATGAAAATCAATTATCAATCATAAACACCTTATATTTTGAAATATTAGTACACAGACGATGTGCTAAAGAAAAGAGTTTTTAAGCACAACAACCGGTTTTTCAAAGGTATCCGTCAATCCATAACCTGAACCAGGATTGATTCAAAATATTGAATCGCCCCATTGTTTCTGTTCAGTTGTCACATGGTTAATCTATTGGATAGATCTCACATGCCACCCACCAGGAGCTTGTTTGATGTTGGCTCCAGAAGGCTTTCCATTTTCATTGTGAATATCTTTGCATATCACTCAGATGTTCTGGCAATATCACAAGGATAATGCGAAGGACTCTCAATATATACTTACTTTCCACATTGTGTGAAACAGCAAGACTTCTTTAATTTAGTGTCCTAATGAGATATTGTGGATGATCTCTTGGCTCTAGACTCAATTGTGCATATTTGGTTTCCTATGTCGGAGACTAGGGAGAGGGTCTCCTTCTTCAATATCAACAATCTCTAAGAGAAAGTCGATAGATTATGTAGGTTCCCTGTGAGAATGAAACAAGTCCTTTTAAGAGGAACTTGAGTAGCTTGGGAAGTTAGTGCAATGCGTCACTGGGTCTATGACGTCTTGTCTTCAATACCGGCGTTACCTTGGTAACCACCAGTAGCATATGTATTGAACCCGGTTTTTGCCCTAAGGTTGAATTATTGGAGGGCTATTTCTTTTCACCCTTTTCTCATTCATTTATTTTTCATTCTTCAACCCCTTCAGTGCTTACTGAAACTTCATTACTAGAACCTTGTTGGGTTTATTCCAGTTCTAGCTCTATCTCAGTCCGCACTCTTCCCATTTCTCATTTTTCTCCTTTTTTCATCATACCTAAGGACTCTACACTATCTAGTGGATTGTCCCTGGGTAGATCCCTCTGGTTCTGGGGGATCGTGGGGACGAATACCTAACCTCACCATCCTTATAACTCCATACATAAAGTAAAATGGTCGGTCTTTTGGTACAGTTTATTCCTTCTTGAAACCAATTGAAAAATCATTTGAAAAAACAATCAAGGTACTTGTGATACGAGATCAAAGCATTTTGTACCTTAATAGTTTTGATCATTTAGAAAACCTCCCTCTCAACATGTGCATATGATTTGAAATTGTTTAGCACATGGAGGCAAGAGTTCTTTGAAATATTTTCTTTGATCACAGTTTTCATGGAAAAATCCATTTGATTTTCTTTGGTAAATTCTCCCCCTCAATATGTGCATAGGATTTGTAAAATAATTTAATCACATATAGGCAAGAGTTCTTTTGAAGTACATCCATGATTGCCAAATATTTAGAAACCATTTAACACACCATCAAGGTACATTATGTTAAAACATGGAAATCTTTGTACCTTGAATATTTGTATTTGTTTTGAAATGCTCCCCCTTAATATATGCTTCGAGATTCAAAAAGAGTTTAGCACATATTAGAGAGCAGTATGCACTTTGAGACAAAAATGGTCATTTTTTATCATCTTTCATATTAATGTCACATTTTCTCCCCCGATCAAAAATTTCAAATCCTTTGAGATTTTGGATCTCAAGTGATTTAAATATGTATGAAACAAAACATTTGTTGGAGAAAAATGTGTCCGGTTTTATATGATCTGAAGTGGACAACACTGAAGTTCCCTTTTTTAAAGAAAAGGGAACCACAATACATAACCTAACACTATTACATACATTATAGTTGTTCATAGTACATGCACCACATTTTACACAACAAAAGTACAAAACAGAAACTACTTCCGGAAGATGTCTTCATTCAGTTCTTTGAAGCAGCTTATAGTGACCTGCACGAAGTCTACCACCCACAAAGCTTTCAAGGCTGCGATAGATCATTCTAGTCTTCAATCTTCGTCTGATTGCAGCAATGAAATCTTCACACCTCTTCAAATCCTCATCAGACCAGAATTTCGTTTTGTTCCCCGGCTTCATATCAACTTTGATTTCTTTCACTCTGGAGTTCAATTCTTCTTCGACCATCTTGAGTGTACCATCACTGAATTTGTATAACTCACACAATCTCATTAACATTCTTGACCCGTATCTGTCAGTGAAGATGATTGCTCTGGGGTGTCAATCACTATATATTCGTGACGATATTCATGTCCTTTGGCTTCCCATTGTGGTCTTGTAAGATTGACCCGAGTCTGGTAACTTTCTATTCCCAATTGAAAATCCCCAACTCTTAGTCGAATGACCAAGCCTCTGATCCAGAGATTGACCGCAGCCGAGAGAGCCTTCTTCTCACGAGCAGGAAGATGGTCAAGGTGTCCTTGGAGGTTCAGAAGATAGAGATCTTCAAAGTCATTTGGCATCAGATGTTTGAAGTCGTTTTCTTCTATAATGTGCTCTTTCAAGTCTGCTCTTTGAAGAACAATCTTCTTCAGGTAATCATACCCGTAGATTGAGAAGATCTCTATACTGATAACACTTAGAATACGCAGCCTGAATCAAACAGCTCTATGACTCTTCTTAGCACTATGTCTGTCGATGTAGAATTGCTTCTTCTTGAACCACCAGTGAGAAATGCCATATGAGGCGGCAATGTCATACTGTTGCTCTTTGTCTGCCCAGAATTTATCCGGTACCAACTGTTCAAGACCCTGATGAGTGTAGGTAGCAGCTTTCATCTTCGAAATCGATAAAGCTGGTCTTCTTTCAGAAGTGCGAGCACATAGATAGTCCAGGTCATGGTTGAAGAAGAACTCTGACTGAATGGTCATATGTCCAGGTTCACCGCCGAGAGGAAGAGGGTTGTTCACATCAAACCTATTGATCTGCTCACTGACTTGATCATTCAGCATTTTATAGCATTCTTCCATCTGGTATTGAAGCTGATTAACATCTGAGTGGAAGACTTTAACTATTTCAAACGCTGGGCCTTCAAGATCTTTAGGAGTGATTGATGTAATTTCCTTCTTCTCACAAAACCACTTTATAAAGCTTCCCATATCCCCTGTGAAGTGAAGAAGAGAATCTTCTGCTGGTGCTTCATAGTTGGAAATAATAGTTGAAGCCCAATTATTTTCTGGGTTTGTTGAATCAGACTCGGGAATGAACCATGAAGGTTCAGGAGTTTGAGGTTTATCTTGGGTAAGCCAACTTTGAGTAACATCCTTTGAAGGTGTAGCTCTAGACGTTTTGATGCGTTTTCCCTCAATATAAGCATCCAACCAATCTTCTTCTTCTGTAACATTGGGGATGTGCTTGGTAGAAGCGTCATCATCTTCTGATTCAGACTCTTGAGCAACGAAAGACTCTTCATTAATTATTTGCTCTTCTGGAATAGTGGGGATGGTTGGTGTAAACCGGGAGTCGACGGTGGTCCATGCAGTAGACATCTTTTGAGATCTTTGACCACTTGAAGTACCGGTTTGTTTCTGAGTTGTTGGTGGTGGTGAAGGTGGGCTTGCCTTGTGAGGAGTGGTTGTACCAGATGATCCTCCAACTCCAGATGTGCCTGCACCACCAGTAGGAGGTGGTGGTGGTGACTTGGGACCTCTAGACATATCTTTTGAATCCATCGGGACTGACCTTCTTTTCTTCTTAGCTTCCCTTTCACGAACATCGACTACAAACTGCTCATGATCATCATGCCTCATAGATTCATCGAGTGCCTCATATAATTTCTTATGTGTACTGTGCAAGTGCTCTTCTGCCTCATACATTCTTTCTGAGAGAACTGATCTCATGTCAGAGATTGGCAAGTCTTTGAATCGTTGAAGTAGTGGAGTCTTCATTGCCCATTCAACCGCATCTTTAATATCTGCTTCTATTGCCTTTGTTACGACTTCATTGAGATTAAGATTCTTTAGTTTTTTGACACGACTATCAAGATTGTTGACAACTATAGGAAAATGTTTCTCAATAGTTGCAATGCGTAACATGGCCTCTTCAAGCAATTCCTCATTTGTTTTAACAGGAGGAGGTGAGGCACGAGGTGGTGAGGCAGGTGGAGTGACAGGATCACTGATGGTGACAACTTGTAGAGGATCATTAGCGGGTTTGGGTGGTGGGAGTGCAGTAGTCATAGCAGGTTCAAGTGTTGGTGTGATTGATGGAGATGTGACAGCAGTGGAGACCTTTGGAGCCGACATCGGAGGAACAGTTGAAGAGTCTTGTTGAATAGTGACCGAGAACATGGACTGAACTTCTTCCTTTTCATTCGTTTGCTTGTCTGATTCGATGTCTGAGGGACCGTCTTTTAAGAATTGGTCACCGTACGAGAAGTCAGCATCAAGATTCTTAAGTGAGGAAAGAGATCCTGTAGACATGTTTGTTTCTTCAAGACGCTTGTGAACTTCAGATCCTGGCTCAAGGTTCTCCTGTGGGTCTTTTAACAGCTCATTTTTATCACTTACTGTTTCAAGCACTGGGATCTCTGCAGAAAAAGGGTTCTCCTGATTTTCTTCCTGTGCATCACTGGACACAGGAGAATCAACCGATCTATCCATCACATCAATGTCCATCCCAGATTGCTCTTGTGTAGAGGATGATACAACATCTCTTTTCTTGAGGATAAACTGGGTAGTTGTTTTGGGAGGTGGTGAAGAGATATTCAGTAGCATGTGTGCAGCTTGTTCTGCTTCTCTTCCAACAATTCCTTTACCTTTGTCTTGTGTGGCAAGATTGATTTGTCGAGGTGCTGACTCTGGCTCTCTTATCATGACCCCTCCCACTGGTGGTCTTTGAGACTCGTTCAGACTGTCAAGGCTTTGCTGAATTCCTTGTTGGAATGCAGCTTCGTCTTCATCAATCAACTCTGTCTCACTTCCTGGAACCTTAGATCCCTCATCATTACCCTTACCAGCGTCTCTTTTTCTCCTCTTTTGCTTTTGTGAAGGAGAGACATTAGATGCAGAACTATCAGGTCTCTTTTTCTTGGGAAGACTTGAGTATGTGGTTCCTGATTGTTTTGATTTTGATTGTGTGGAAGTGGACTTGGGTGTGTCAGCGGTTGAGGCGGAGGCTTTCTTTACATAACTCTTGAAGTAATCAGCATTCTTGATTCTATCATTAAGCAAAGCTTCAGGAACTGGCATTCCAAAAATCTCCTTGTCATGTCCTCTGGCAATATATTTAATGTTGCCAAGAACGAATTCATCACTGGCTTCATGCCGGCCAGACTCGCTACGTGAGTTGATCCGGTGAGTTTGTAGCAGATGATGGATAATGAGTTTTGAGAATCTGATGCTGGGTATCACTCTTTGGCCAAGACTTTTTCTTCCTTTGACTTTATTCTCAGAGTTAATTCTATCGGAGATAAATGTGTCTAAGGACAAGATGAATTCTTCCCAGATAAGTTCAGCTAAGTCAATATTTTTCCCTTTGACTATTCCCCATAGTATTTGCATTATGGGAGCTCGTACTCTGTCTGTCCCTGATGTTTTACCGGTTAGGCATAGATTGAGGATTGTGATGATTGATCTCCATGGTTGATATATTTCCGCATTGATGAGAGATGAAATCTTGGTTATTCTTTCCGGGTATCCCAATTCGTCGACAAAGACTAAGATTTCATGAATGGAGGGTGGAGTGATGAATTTGTTGGAAGGGTTTCTTGGTGTGATCTGAAGAGCATCCCTGAGTGTGTCAACCGAGATGTCATACCATTTGTCTTCAAGCTTACACGAGTATGACGCAGATATCTTATCCCAAGTAACTGTTTTCCAGAATTGCTGAAGGTAGATGGATGGGATTGTGCAACGCTTTGTTAGGGCATTAAAGAAGTTGGTATCCTTCAAGATGTCGACAGCCCGTCGGTAAGTTGGATTATGTTGCCCTCTATCCACATCTAAGTAGCAGTTGCTCTTAGCAATTGACACCCATTCCGCACGAGGAAGTAATTCTTCATCAGTTAGAGTGATAGTTGGTGTAGAGGCAGTAGGAACATCAGAGGATGTGATGTCAGCCATTGAGATCTGATAGTTACACATACATCACAAACCATATCCAGGAAATTTGTTAGGTTAAGACTCTGATACACATTATGACCAATTTATAACCCAACATTTAGAGCTTCAGAAAGAAGGATATGACATATATGGAGACATAGAATGCAACACTCAGAAAAATGTAATCAATATGCAGAAACTTATGGGTGTAGGATAATATTTGGGAGAGGACATCAAAATAGATAATACCACAAGCAATATTGACAAAGATATATGTTAAATCGCACACTGCAACTCGCTTTGGAACAACAATTTGAGCAACTCGCATAACACAACACGCATAGGTAACAGTTGGTAATCAACACGCATACTACAAGACATATGAGGTAAGTCGCATATGGAAACTCGCATCCAACAACTTGCTTTGGTTATAGAGTAACTCGCATAGGACAAAGTGGGTGATAACTCGCATACATTACAATGTATGAGGCAAGTCGCATATGGTAACTCGCATGCATCAACACGCTTTAGTAAAACAATGGTTGGTCAACATATATATGCTAACTCGCATACATTAGAGACATGGAGCAAGTCGCATATGGCAACTCGCATATGATGATAGATAACACGTATAGGCAACTCGCATAGGATGCGTTGAATCTGGACATATCGCATAGGCGACAGGCAAGACGCATACATAAAAATGCAACTTGCATATAGCAACTCGCTTTCAATAATAATCAGTATCAACTCGCAATTAAGCACACTTACAAGGAAACATTAGGGCAACACGCATACAAGAAACTCTAGGCAACTTGCTATTAAGAACGTTCCATGAACAACCAAATTAAACACTCAAACACATGATTAAACATACTCCGAAAGGATCAAAAACAAGAATCTACATATAATGGACAATACCAACAACCCAATCAAATCCAATAACAATTTTTACCATAACCTTTAGTCACCCACAACACGCATATCCAAAATGAACCAGTAGATCGACCAGTCATTAACAACACATGACATAACTTAAACGAACAAACATAAGACTACTTTCAACATCATTTTATAAAAAACATACAAACCTAGAGTCTAAATTTTTGATCGAGATGAGAACGAGGAGACACGATCTGCAGGGGGTTTAAGATAAAAAATGGTTCAAGTACAAATCATGAAAACGGTAAGATAAACACAATCAGATAGCAAGAATGACCTACCACACAATCACCAATTGATAACTCGCTTAGAAGAGAGTTGAGAGAATAGTTTTAGTGAGATGGAGATTTGACCAAGAAAGATTATGATTTGACCAAGACACCCAACCCGCATACTTAGGTAAACAATTATAGCGAGTTAACCCTTTTAGTCCCTTTACTTAGCATAGCAACTCGCATACTAGGTACATAGTTATAGTGGGTTGACACTTTTAGTCCGTATACAAAGCGTAGCAACTCACATACAGATAAAAACATAGCAACTCGCATACCAGGTACAAAGCATAGCAACTTGCATACAGATAAAAGAGCAACTTGCATAATATAAAGACATGACAAAAATATCTTCACATAGCAAACCACCTTTTATCATACCAAGAATCATAAATTAACACCACATAGCATGCAACAGCCAAATCACACAAATAAGAATGCAGATGATTAATCAAGCAAAGTACTAAATCAACTGTAGGTGCACAATTCTCCCCCTCAATCAATGATACGAGATAGTGAGTAATCATTGATTGACTTAGTATCATGACAGTGAGATTAGGACAACTTAATTATGAGATTGTAAAAACGAACAATATTAAAGGTTATAACGGCTCTGTTCGATCTTCATCTAAAGTCTCGTGTCATTGTTGAATGACATTTCTAGGACCGTAGATGTTATCGATGACAGAAACTTGAGTAAAAACGAGTGTAATAAAAATATAAAATTTATATATATATAAAAGATTGTGTAAAAATATAAACTTTTTTTTTTAATTGTACAAGACTTAATAAGTACGAGTCCTGAAAAGAGGGGATCAGGAGTCAGAGTACGAGGTACATCAATTCTGACAAGCTACAATTCCAGAGTGAGCATTCTTCAGTTCTGATGGAAACCAGGTCATGATGTTCATGAATGAATTGAGCATTGTACCTGAAAAAGATTGAGGACACTTTGCACTAATAGCACATGTAGTATTGCAAATAGGTGGGTTAGTGACAGGTATATCCTCAATTTTTGATGTAGTACAGTCAGGTCTAGGAGTATCATTAATGGACATCCCGTTAAGTTCAACATTCTTGAAGATTTTCATGTGGGGATCCACTTAAGACAACTTCTAGGTGAGTAAGTCCGTTTGGTACCCGTGAACTTAAAGAGTCTACCAGTAGGAATCCACTTAAAACAACTGCTAACAAAGTTAGATGAGGCTAGATTCCTGTTCTGAGCATTGGTCCTTTTGCATTTAATTTGCTTCTTAGGGGATTGGTCAGTCATTTGACTCCTTAAATTCCTGATCTTAGATTTCTGAGCCTTCAGCTGGGAATTGTCATTCCTCAAGTTGGAATGAATTAGCGAAGTGACTGGTTTCGACAAAACTATATTATTATCAACTTGGGAGGCAAGCTTAGATTTTGATAATTTAAATCTTTCTGTCTTAAATGCATTGGGCTGCCTAGTTACAGGGCGTTTAGTGGCATTATGAGTAGTTGATTTCTCCAATGTTGATGGTTTTGCGAACTTAGTATTAACTCTATTTCCCGTATTTTTCCTAAGCTCATTTTTTAAAGCAACGATAGTGAAACTCTTATCCTGAATTTGGGTTTAGAGGGTATCTATGTCAGCTGTCATGGAGTTGATTTTATCTATCTGTTTGGTCCTACACTCCAATGGGTTCTTCTTCAAGGATTCATTTTCTCTTAGCAAATTAGCAACACATAGGGCTAGTTCCTCATTCATAGACTTAATTGCATCACAAGCTTCAACGTTTATAATTTTTATACCCGTATTCATGTTCATTTGAATGACTGATATTTGTTTTTTTAGATTACAAATGGTTGAGTCTTTGTCTAGAATCTGTGTTTTTAATTGATTAATTTCAAAAAATTCACGGAATTCTGGGAATTCTGGATTTGTGCATGCATTTGAAACAGGAGAATTTTCTTCCTTTTCTTTGTAATGCAATTTCCAAGGAAATGTAGTGTTTTTCAAGAATTGAATATTTGCAAGAAAGTTCATCAAATGCCCTTTTTGAAACCATATCATTAGTTTTAAAACATACAGACTCAGTCTCAACCATATCAATTTTATCGGAATCATGTTTATCCATAAATTCAAATGGTTTGGATACGTTACCAGATGCATGGTGTTGATCATTCAAGAGTAGCTCATCAGATGACACCAGATCATCCATCGGTCTGACACTTGCATCCTCATCACTTGTATTAAGCGTCAATGAATTTCTGACAGTTTTAGGCTCCTCAGTCTCAGATTCTTTGCATTCATTGTCAGCAGATACAGCATTCGATGCCATTCCAATTTCATCGCAGTAATCAACTGATGGTGCTCTACACTCGTTCAAATTTCTGATCACAGCATCCCCTGATAGTTCACAATTATCTCTCAGTTGTTCCTGGACTTCATTGTCATTTGCTTTAGCAGTTTCCTCAATGTACATTTCCATAATATCCATTAATTGGATGAATGTATTGGTAAATTCCCGAATTTCCATTCCAGTATACCTTTTGAAGGTGATACTCGACAATTGTTGATCAAAATCTGCTGAATATTCCTTATTGATAAATGGCTGGAATTGTTTGTGAATCATCTGAAGTACAGCCATGGAATCATTTTTTATTATTTTCCCGTTGATGAGCTGGTTCTTCAATTGTTCAAGGTATAGTAACAATGTTTTCTTTAGTGAAGGTAAGTCCTGACGGAAAAGGGCACTGCATGTTCGATCCATGGATGTGGATAAAACTTGTGAGATATGAGAATGAAGCAGTAAATAAGGTTCAATACTGCATTCAATATGTAATTGCTGCTGAGGTTCATTTGGGTTGGACTCAAAGTGTGAAGGGTTTAGATCATCATTGGTTGAATCTGTTAAGGTCAAGCATTCTGAGTAGTACATACTTTGTCTGCAGTCCACTGAGTCATATAGTTTGAGCACATTAGAGATTACTGGATCAGTGGAGTAAGCCATGAATGTCGGACTTTACGGGATTTTATAATTCTTTGATTAAACCGGGAAATAGATTCTTTCACGGGATTTTACAAAATCAAAAGAACAATCGTAAAGCGTAGCAAAAAGAAGTAAAAAGTCTCAATAGACAAGTCGCTAAATAGCCAACTCGCTTTAGTATCAACTCGCTACACAATCAACTCGCTTAAAGAAACAAGTCGCTTAAAAAGTCAAGTCGCTTAAAGAAACAACTCGCTTAATAACCAAGTCGCATACAGAGACAACTCGCTTAACCACCAAGTCGCTTAAGATAACTCGCTAGCAGTACAACTCGCTTAATAGCCAAGTCGCTTTAGAACTCAAGTCGCTTAAAGAAACAACTCGCTTAGAACCCAAGTCACATAAATAGTCAACTCGCTAAGTAGCCAAGTCGCTTATACCAACTCGCTTCTAATGAAGAAGCAACTCGCATCCAAGAAACTCAACTACGAGTCTCAACTTGCTTTGTACACTTTTCATAAATACCCACTTTATCAATCAAAAGCGACCAAACCACAATGATTTAAGCTTTCCAATTCAAAACCTAAACACATATGATGATCCTAAACACAAAAGTACAATCAAAATTCAAACTTTAACACTAGAAATTTGTCCAAATGATTCAAACTCTCCTAAACACTTATACCCCAAAAACCATATGAAATCCACCAAAACAAAGAGCATGAAAGATGAGTGATCAAACCATGGCTCTTGATACCAATTGTAAGATATAGGATTTCATAATCACATCAAAGCACAAACAAGTGAGGCGTATATAAGTTTTAGAGAGAGAAAGGGAGATGTTCTAGTGAGAGAAAACACATGGAAGGTTAGATTCCAAATGAACATCCAACCCTCTCCCTTGAAGGGAGAGGGCTATTTATACAAACAACTACGCCCTCCTACGGGCTGTGGATCAGGCATACAATGGGTAAAGACCCGTCCTTCCTCCACGGTGTTGCACTAAACTAAACTATGCTAATAACTGACTAACAACTAACATAACAAGCGATATGTCTACGAGCTAACTTAAGCTAGATTATGCATGGGGTGACCGATGCTTCACAATCTATACAGTGTATACTAATAAAACAAAACAATAATTATCCTACCCCTACCAGCGTCCCATCACTTTCACCCTTCTAGTTTCTGCTTGACCCTCTCCCTTCTAAAAACATGAAACGCAGAAACAATCACCAACGTGGGTGCTTTCAACCCTTTTCAGAGGTCAACCCTAAAATAACACTCCCCACATGCCAAAACCGTCGCCTATCATGCTAGCTATCACAAGAATCCATAAAGCAAGGCTATGGTGAATGAGACGCATGCTGGGATAGGGAAGTATCTACCCAAGGAGGTCAAGAAGAGCTAGAGCTATCCATTCCTTAACCCCATCTATAATTAGAGCAAAATGATCATAGTTTCTTCATCATTCGAGAAACTAGGGTTCCAAGAATTAGGGCTCTTCGAAAAATTATTAAAGGGGTTTTGCAATTGGCTGCATAATAAGGCTTTCCCAAGAGGTTAATTGTTCTAATTCACCCCGAGCTTCCTCCAATTGAAATCTTGAGCTTCGGTGTTCATGGGCGAATTGACCCATCTTCATTGTAAGAATAATTTTATTCTCTTTGATTAAAGTTCTTTACATTTAAGTAATTATTTTGTAACTTTTTCTTCTTAATTCGAATGGTATATAAATTCGGGATTAAAAGTAAAATTGTAATCTTATTAAGAATGTTGTTGTTGTTGTTGTTGGTTGCTAAGTGATAAAAATAAATGGGAAGAAGAAAACCTGTTAATTTGTTAATATTTTCGCGTGGGAAAACACGTTTAAAATTGGTATGGTTGTGATATGAATCGGTTCATTAATCTCGTGTCTATTTTGTTTGCCTCGGTGTGTTTAACTAAAACAAAACCGAGAGGGTCTCGATTAGTCGAATGTATCTCCCAGTTTTCCTAGTTTTCTTTTTTTCCACTTGCTAGCTTATTGGTGATTCAAGTAAGTAACTTCTTGGGTGATATTAAACTTGACCTTGAGGTGTGTTGAGTTGTTATGCTCGGTTCGCAAGTCAGCCAAGAGGTTACTTGTTTGATTTCATTCGGTAAACAGTAAGACACAAAAAGGGTTGTTTGGTTTTGATTTCAAATGTACTAAAGTGTTTTGAAACTTGGTTTATTTGTGTGCTTGTCCGTTTTTGCTCGAGACACCCAAAGGGGTGTTTGTCTGCTGCAACGCAGCCACCCAAAGGGGTGTTTGTCTGTTGCAACGCAGCCACCCAACAGGGGTGTTTGTCTGCTGTAACACAGACCCGTATAGGGTGCGTTTGTATGCAGATTTCCAGCCCCAAAGTAGGTGCGTTTACCGCTGATTTCCAGCCCCAAAGTGGGTGCGTTTGCTGCTGAATTCCAGCCCCAAAGTGGGTGCCTTTACTGCTGACTTCCAGGCCCAAATAGGGTGCGTTTGTATCCTAATTTCCAGCCCTAAAGTGGGTGCGTTGTCCGCTGATTTTCAGCTTCAAAAGGGTACTTTTGTTTACTGACTTTCTGCACCAAACCGGTGTGATTGTTTTGCTGCAATGCAGCCCAAAGAAGAGGTGTTTGGTTCTGCTTCTTTTAGACCATAAAGAGTGTTCGTTTCAGCCCAACAAAGGGGTACGTTGGTTTGTATTTGGTCAACGAGAAGCCCCGCGAGGGGTGTGCTAATTAGTTCGCGACGTCCCGACTTATTCATCATATTCCTTGCACGACCTATTTCCAATTCAATTGCAACGCGACCCTTCCATAGGCATCACTACATACAATATATCATTAGTATTATATTAAAAACAAGGCACAAAATAAATGGTAAACATGTAAACAATAATTAGAGATTAGAAAGGCGTGTTATGAAAATAAATCGAGTTATTTTGTGCAACAAGACTAGAAAACATTTATAATTCTAGTTGTTGAAATATCAAACTTGTAGACAATTATATATATAAGTATTAATTTGGATATAAACACTTGATAAAATCTAATATAAGCTTTGACATTAGTCACTTCGGGTAAATAAAGTATACATCCGGGTCATGTCCAACCTTCGACAAATATATCTGTGGCAATATATCATATTTTAATAATAATAAATAAAGTGAATATATCAAAACTTATATTGTAATTTCTAAAGTACAAATTGTATTTAAAACTAAGTTAATGTTAAACTTTTCTTTTAAAGTAAGTACATTTATTTCAAACAAATGCTAGGGACTCATAATATATAACTTGAAACTTATGGAGATTTTAACATTTCAAATATATACAAGATAAATTATACTTAAGTTTTTCTAGATACATTTATCCTAAGATACTAAATAACATGAAAATATATATATGTATACGTAACATATATATATAAATCTCCTTCATTCACACCGTATACGTCTCATAATGTATATGCTTTTCCTTCCGAATGTCATCATTCGGTCTCATTCACTAATATTCTTCCGTACATTATCATATGGTCATCATGGAACCAAAGTAACAATTCCTTCTTCGAGGTTTCCTTCCATGTCATACCCTCATAAGCCGAGATCCATCCAAATCTTTGTAAATTGTTCTAAGATAAATGATGCCACATCAACAACGACAACAACAAAACAAACAATTAAAATATATAAAGTTAGTTAAACTTTATCGAGTCTTAAGCATAAAGACTAAATTGCCGTATTAATTAGGTTGCGTGTCGGAGCAGTGCACTGCCAATAATTGATTTAATTCCCTTTGGACTACTAATTGCCAAGGTGAGTTTCATAGCCCATACTTTTACTGGTTTTATAACTGTTTTGGGGGAAGATACATGCTCATTTTACTTAATTGATTTAATTACTGAAATTGTGCATTTCTATGCATGCTATGCTTTATGATTGATATGTTTAAAGATACATCACACATTAATGTTTTATGGACCATACCAAAATGTCTGACTTAGAATATTACACAGCTTAGCCTAAGTCCTTAGATCCCAAATTGCTCTCTTCATGAACCGTCAATTCCTGCTCGGAAGCGCAAATGTTATAAATAGATCTATTGGGGGTGACTCCCCTGTTCGGTTGGCCCCGCATGGGTCAAGGCGAAACATATATCATGTCGGAACCGAGTGTATTGGGATAAACACTCGCCATGGGCTCCTTATTTGTATGACTACATTTGCATACAGAAACTGTCGTAGCTTCAGTTGCATGAACTTAGTGCTGCGCGTAATAGATTTATAATATATGGCATTATATTTGTTGTAATGTGCATGTGGAAAACTAGAAGGGGGGCGGGTTGAATAGTTTTACCAATTTAAGACTTCATTTTAAATATTTAGATCGACTTATGTCAATCTATTTGATTGTTTATGTTGGACGTTGATAGATAGATATATAAACGTGTAATAAAATATAAAGAGTAAGAAGCACATCACCACGACACAAGTTATTTATAGTGGTTCGGCTACAAGGACACCTTCCTTGCCCTACTCCACTCCCCGAGTAACCTACTCGAGAGTTCGTAAGCACTACCCCAACTCCTTGTGGCGGAGAAGGCTTCACAACGTCGCTTAACCTTTTTCCGGTACAAAGCTAAATACCGAGTTCTTTCACACCAAGGCGAACCACACCTAACACAACGTCGCCTACCCTTTATACGGTGCTAGGCTAACCACCGAGTTCTTTCACACCTTAGGAGAACTAATCCTATCACAACGTCGCCTACCCTTTATTAGGTACTAGGCTAAGCACCTAGTTCCATTATCATGGAGGAACTACTACCCTTCACAACACAACACCTAATATCAAGGAAATCCTCTCCTTGTTACAACACCATCAAGGATATCACCATCCTTGGAAATAAACAAATAAATATATGTATAACGATGCACCTCATCGTTTATACGACCTAGGCATTCTTCCCAAATGCGACTTGATTTGATTCTTTAGGCATCCTTCACTAATGACTTTGACACAACGCTTGGCACCCTTCACTAATGCCTTCGTCTTGACACCTTTAGCATTCTTCACTAATGCTTTGACACGGATGATGAGCACCTTTCACTAATGCTTTCATCTTGACACTTTTGGCATTCTTCACTAATACCTTCAACCCAACATCTATGGAGAAAGGAAGAACTATCAACAAGAGAACCTTAGTTGTCTTGATGATGACGAAGCATGACAACTCATGGACTTGAGCTTGCACGTCTTCAAGAAGTGGTGATCTCTCCTTTAAGAGGAACCTAGAAGATCACACAAAAACAAAAGACAAACTACATAGATCACTTAGATCTGAGGTTGGAGGGTTAGAATACTTTAGGGAAGTATGTGTGTAAAGTGATGCATAGAAAGGAAGAAATGGCTCTCTATTTATAGAGAAAATTCTCTACTATTCCCCGGATCCCTTCCACTTGGGATCCGGCTAGCACAAAGCCAGGGATCCGTGGAACGCTCCTCTTTGCCCATGGGTATTTTTGGTTATGGGTCATGGGTCATGGGTTATGGGTTGATCCATGGTTTTCTTTCTAGATACAATGTATCTTAAGGATACAATGAACTTGGTTAAGTGGTATATAAAAAACCCTGGGTTATGGGTCAATACCATTTGCTAGTCTATTACCTATTTTAGTATTTACATGTTTTTACCCATTTTAGTATTTACATGTTTTTACCCATTTTAGTATACTTAGTTTAAGTATATGTTAACCCAATATGTAAACACTAGTTGTTGTACATATTTATCTAAATCATAAAATCACTTAGGCTTGTTTTAGTGTTTTATGTGAAAACGTAAGTGTGTTAGAAAACTATTAACTCAAACTATTTACGTACTCTATTTGTTTCGTTAAAATGATTTTACGTTTGTTATCGACAAAACATTAGAAGATCGTAAAATATAAATAAACATTTTTACGGCTTATTTGTATTAACAATCTCCCCTTTTGTTGATGACAAAACATAAAATTATTTTAAGGAAAATCTAAAATTCGTAAAAGTTTGAATTTGTAGTTTTTACTTTCTCCTCCCCCTTTTTGTCGAAACAAAAAGTGTTAAAAGAAACTAACACAATTTTTAAAAAAGAAATATGAGAAAAAAAATGTAAAGAGAGCAAATGACGGGAATGGTACTCGTCTTAACTCCCCCTTGACGAGTCCATCCCTTTGAAACGGCGTCAAGGACATGACGATAAATAAACTAATTGTTGCAAATGGTTCATTTAAGTGACGAAAACGTGCTCCCCCTTGAATATTGCAATGTTGCAATGGGGTGTAATGAAGTGTAATCCAAAATTGGATTAAGTTGCAAATGATTTTGTAATGTTGTTTGACACAAAGCTCCCCCTAGCTTTATGGTGTCAATATCTTCATGTGTATTTTGAATAACTACAAAACAAAGGTTAGAAAACAAGAGTATAGTGCAAAATTTCCTGCAAATAAAACTCAAGTTAGTAGAAATTTGTGCTTCTGTACCACGGATCCCACGGTTCCCTTCAATGAGGGATCCGTCTAGGTATTTGGAAGGGATCCGGCTATCTGTTTGATAGTTTCTTCAGCAATGAGAATGTTCCATTCAATGCTAATGAAGATGTGAAATAACAAGCACAATGCACTAAATAAATATAGCATATAGATATTCATTCAATAAAACAAGAGATACACAACCAAATCTCTAAAACTAAGAGAATGAACTAGCCAAACAAGTGCTACTAATGCTAAAGAGTTACCCAAATTCAAGGTTCAACTAAGACTAAATGATGATCAAGGATGAGAAAGGTTTCCTAAATGTTCTAAGTTTGAGCTTTTGAATATGATGCTCATTGTAGTTTAGGCTTGTTAACCTCTTCGAAACGTTCGAGGAGGTGATAAAACATGAAACGTTGCTCTTCACGTAGTTCATGTATCAACCTTTCAACATGTTTACAATGATAGCAATCCTTGTCATGGTTTTGAGTTTCTTGAAGTGAAAGTTCAACTGAAGTGGGTTGAGGATCTTCAAATGAAGGAGGATTTGGTGGAGGCTCATTAAGTGGTGGCTCTACAATGTTTGAGGGTAGAGGTAAAGAAGCATCAACTTCCATTTGGTCGGGTGGTTGCCTTTGATGTCTTCTCATAATCCAAAATGGACTATTGGGAGGAATGATAGAGTTTGCTTTTGGAGCAAGTGTTGATTCAACACTTTGATTTTGTTGCTCAATCTTTTCAAGTGAATTAGTTGGTAATGGTGAAAGATGAGATGGCCAAGAGGGTAAATCTTCTACATTGTGAGAGTGTGGAGATGATTGTGAGGTGGCTCTAGGCACTAATGATGTTGGTTGAGTTGTGGAGGGTATGTTTGGTATAGTAGAATTTGGTGATGAAATCTTAGTGGGAACACTCTTCTTGGGGATTAGTTTGATTGGTTTCCTTGGTGTAGGGGAGATCCTAGCATTGGTGGACTTAACCGGAGATGATTCAGTTGAGGAAACTTCGTGTATGATTCTAGAATGTTTCTTTGGTGGTTCTTGAGTGGATGAGTAAGCACTAGGAGCTTTTCTCATGATGAGATGACTAAGGAGGATGGTTGCAATTGTTGATAATTATGTTTGTGTTTGATGACTAAAGTGTTCTTGGCAATATGGGTTATAAAAGGAAGAACTTTGCAATTGCATTTAAGACTTAATCCACTAATGTTCTTGGAAATGTGATGATTAACATGCACAAGGTTGAGATTCAGAGTTTCACTGATCTAGGAACTTATTTAAGATGAGATGGAGTGTTTGAGTTAGGAAGATGAGTTGAAATGATTGTTTTAGCTATGTTTGACACAAACTGTCACCCGGATCCCACGGTTCCCTCCTTGAAGGGATCCGGCTAGGCTAATCCTAGGGATCCGGCTCTCAGCAGTTATGACAGGTTTGAAATGAGGTTTCTAGGAGCTAAAGCCTATCTCATTTTGAATGTTTTAGTTCTCCTAAGTGTTTAAGATGAAAGGGTACTTGAATGATTAAAGGTAATAAGTGTTATAGCAAATGATTGCTTTTTATGGAAGGGGAATGGGACAAAATGACTACCAATGGATGTCCAAGGATAACACCAAGAGTTATGGAGGTGTCAAGTCATAATAAATGATCCTAGTGATCAGATTTAAGCTTGAGGTGATATTAAGAAAAATTCTTAAAAATCACAAGAATTGAAAAACTAATTTTTGTCTTACTTTGAGATAGAAATGACTAGAAGCAATTTCCTAAAACTGTTTAACTTGTCCTCTTTAAGTGTTTAGAGAGATGAGAAATAGTTTGCGAGTAGTTGAAGCGGAAATATGGTGAGTTTAGATGTGTTGATAAAATTAGACTAAGATCTTAAGTAAGCCTTTAGTGAGTCTAAGCCTTTCTTATCCTTGAAGTGGACTTAGTTGGGTTCTAAAATCATATGCTAAGCTAATGTGATGTTATCTAAAAAGCTATTTTGATGTAATGAATGCTGTATTGCTGATCTGATGTCACGGATCCCACGGTTCCCTCAAGGGAAGGATCCGGCTAGGCTAATCCTAGGGATCCGACATCTGCAAATCAGAACCAACACAGAAATGATGCGCAGTTTATGCACACTAGTAAATCCAAAGACAAACAATAGAAACAAGCATGTTTATCACAAAACACTAGTTAAAGAACCATGATGAAAAGACAATATCCAAGTTACCATAAACCGAAAGTGCTAAAATTTAATCATCCAAACATAAGATAAAGAAAATAAGCACAATCCTATTGTCTCTTTCGTCAATCCTTTCTTTTCCTTTTTGACGGCTTAGTAAGGTTGTATGCGAGGTTTTGAATCATGCCCCTCAATTGCTTAAATTCCGCGGTCTCATTTGGAATGGTTGGAAGTTGTTTGTGGTATTCAAGGATTTCCAATTTGATGTTGGCTACGGGGTCGACATCTTCTTCATCTTCTTCTTCTTCACCGGCCGAAGAGTCCGAGAGAGCTTCCGGTTTCTCTCCATTGACCATGAACCGTTTAGAGGGTTGTTTGGTAAGAGGTACCATGACGTGATCGGAAAGGTAATGATCATCGTTGATAGGAGATGGTTGCAATGTACCAACATACTTACAAAGTCGTGTTATAAGCATACCATACGGAAGTACCATGTTGGAAGCTTTGAATACCCCAGCCATTCTCCTTACCATGTAATAGGCAAGATTAAATGGCCTTTGGTGGATAAGACAATAGATCATTTGCACAAGACATGCGTTTGGATGATCTTTGTTTCCAACTAGGCTAATGACATTTTCCCTAAGGATTTCTTCCCATTTTTTAAACATGGGATGGATTTCGAAAAGTTCCATTTGAAAGGGATTGCAGTGAATGAGCTTCTTGTTTCGGTCGAAACGGGATTGGTCGGCTCTTATTTTGAAAATGGTGTCTCGGATGGTTTCGGGTTCATCAAGAGGAGTGTTATAGAGAGGCTTAGGATCAAGTGCAAGGTTTTGAGCGTTAATTGCCCAATCTTGAGAGTACATACAAATTCCTTCACAAGGAATGCGAAGAATTTGAGCGAAGGTGTTGAGCGGAAGAGTGAAGTTTTGTTTATTGATGATGAAAGTGATTGAAATGCTATCATCGACGTTTCGAATGATCCTAATGCTTTTGTAAAATTCAAAAATGAAAACCGGACAAATTTGTTCATCTATGTCAAGGAGACAATCAAAGTTGATTGTCAAGAAAACTTGACGAATGTCGGTATCTTCAAGAAAACATTCCTTGACTATACGACCTTCGTGGATAAGTCATTTTACAAGGCTTTTGAATATTTTACGGTCGGTTTTGGTCAATCCCTTTTTACGATAGTAATGAGTAAGGTAGTGAACGGTGTCATGATGATCTTGTTGAGTAGCTTTGGGCATGGTTGGTCCTAAAAATACAAATTTTCCAATTAGGTAAAATTAGTTGGGATGGGTTTATGGTTTTGATTTGTATTAACAATGTTGTGAACACAATGTGATTTTGTTAAAAGCCCCTTTTCATGATTAATTTAAAAAGCCCTAATTAAATTAATTGATTAAGAATTAAGAAACCATAAACCCTAGGATGAGGATGATGAAAATTAGAATAAGTTAATGTAATTACTTACAATGGTGTTCTAGGAAGGAATACTTGAGAGTATGGAAGCCAATGAGGATGGATTCAGTAGCTTAGTCGTTTTTGTGTTATGTGAATAGAGGGAAAAAGATCAGTGGTGAATTTTTGAAAGCGTATAGCTGTGTTCTGTTCCACGGTTCCCCCAGATCCTTTATATTTAGGATCCGGCTAGTACAACTAGAGGGATCCGGCTACTGTGGACAGAAAAGGAGTTGTTTGGCATTATTTTTGTAGTAGGCTTATGAATTAGCTTGCTAAAAACCAGTTCGGAGATATTAGATGAAGATTGTTTTTGAATAACGACTTTTGATGAATTACATATCGAGGGTTCATATGTGATGACGGCGTTAGTTGGAAAAAAAATAATATCATTCTCGATGTTGAAAAAGACGAAAAGGTGACGAAAGAGACTTCTAATGATGTTAGTGATTAATAAACAAAGAGAACTTATGACAATAAATGGAACTCATGTAACCTATCTAATGGAGAGTAAAACATACCTCTATGCTTCTTGGTTTGGCAAAACACCAAAAATACTTCATGAGCATTTAAAGTAATCCTTTGTACTTGGTGTACGTAAGTTGTGATTACTTTTTAAATCCTTCCTTGAATGTTGACTTCCTTATTCTTTGAATGAAGATTTTGGAGAGATTCTAGCATGAAGATTTCTTATAAGCAAAAGTGGTTAGAATCATCTATCAATGTCCAACAAAATGATTTAAAAGAAAATATGACAAAAAAAGAAAAACTTTCTTTGTAGTTTTCAAACATACTCGGATCGTATCAAGTCTTTAAAGTACAACATACTTTAAGAAACTTGGTAACGAAGCTCTGATGCCAATTGTGGAAAACTAGAAGGGGGGGGGGTTGAATAGTTTTACCAATTTAAGACTTCCTTTTAAATATTTAGATCGACTTATGTTAATCTATTTGATTGTTTATGTTGGACGTTGATAGATAGATATATAAATGTGTAATGAAATATAAAGAGTAAGAAGCACATCAGCACGACACAAGTTATTTATAGTGGTTCGGCTACAAGGACACCTTCCTTGCCCTACTCCACTCCCCGAGTCACCTACTCGAGAGTTCGTAAGCACTATACCAACTCCTTGTGGCGGAGAAGCCTTCACAACGTCGCTTAACCTTTTTCCGGTACAAAGCTAAATACCGAGTTCTTTCACACCAAGGCGAACCACACCTAACACAACGTCGTCTACCATTTATACGGTGCTAGGCTAACCACCGAGTTCTTTCACACCTTAGGAGAACTAATCCTATCACAACGTCGCCTACCCTTTATTAGGTACTAGGCTAAGCACCTAGTTCCGTTATCATGGAGGAACTACTACCCTTCACAACACAACACCTAATATCAAGGAGATCCTCTCCTTGTTACAACACCATCAAGGATGTCACCATCCTTGGAAATAAACAAATACATATATGTATAACGATGCACCTCATCGTTTATACGACCTAGGCATTCTTCCCAAATGCGACTTGATTTGATTCTTTAGGCATCCTTCAGTAATGCCTTTGACACAACGCTTGGAACCCTTCACTAATGCCTTCGTCTTGACACCTTTAGCATTCTTCACTAATGCTTTGACACGGATGATGAGCACCTTTCACTAATGCTTTCATCTTGACACTTTTGGCATTCTTCACTAATGCCTTCAACCCAACATCTATGGAGAAAGGAAGAACTATCAACAAGAGAACCTTAGTTGTCTTGATGATGATGAAGCATGACAACTCATGGACTTGAGCTTGCACGTCTTCAAGAAGTGGTGATCTCTCCTTTAAGAGGAACCTAGAAGATCACACAAAAACAAAAGACAAACTACATAGATCACTTAGATATGAGGTTGGAGGGTTAGAATACTTTGGGGAAGTATGTGTGTAAAGTGATGCATAGAAAGGAAGAAATGGCTCTCTATTTATAGAGAAAATTCTCTACTGTTTCCCGGATCCCACGGATCCCTTCCACTTGGGATTCGGATAGCACAAAGCCAGGGATCCGTGGAACGCTCCTCTTTGCCCATGGGTATTTTTGGTTATGGGTCATGGGTTATGGGTTGATCCATGGTTTTCTTTCTAGATACAATGTATCTTAAGGATACAATGAACTTGGTTAAGTGGTATATAAAAAACCATGGGTTATGGGTCAATACCATTTGCTAGTCTATTACCCATTTTAGTATTTACATGTTTTTACCTATTTTAGTATTTACATGTTTTTACCCATTTTAGTATACTTAGTTTAAGTATATGTTAACCCAATATGTAAACACTAGTTGTTGTACATATGTATCTAAATCATAAAATCACTTAGGCTTGTTTTAGTGTTCTATGTGAAAACGTAAGTGTGTTAGAAAACTATTAACTCAAACTATTTACGTACTCTATTTGTTTCGTTAAAGTGATTTTACGTTTGTTATCGACAAAACATTAGAAGATCGTAAAATATAAATAAACGTTTTTACGGCTTATTTGTATTAATAGTGCATATACCCTGCTTATGGTCCACTAATGAAATTCTTTTATGAAATGTAATCATAAATTTTATGACATTATGCAAGACGTAATGTTCATCAAAAACCAAATAATAAATGGTATACTGTGCTATTTAAATAAACCTATGAACTCACCAACCTTGTGTTGACACTTTTTAGCATGTATCTTCAGGTTTGAGGTAATAGCTAATCTTTGGAGGCACAAGGAAAAGGCATGGCATGGTCATAGACGACTCTGATTTATGTATTGGGACCAACTTTTATTAATGGGCCATTTTTCCGCACAAATCAATAATGTAAACATTGTTTTTAAGAAATGAATAAAAGTTTCTTTACGAAAATCAGTTGTTCTATGCTTATGTAGTGATATCAAATTAGTAGCACCCCAAATACTTGTATGCTTCCGCTGAGCCATTTTGGGGGTGTTACAAAGAGGAAGAAAAAAAAATGAAGATAACTTCGTTCATTAATTGATACGAAAAAATGATCTGTTCTAGGTGACAACGGGAGAGATAGTATTAACATGGTTTTGACCGACATGGAAAATTATGACATTGAAAAGAAGTGAAGACAATATGTACGAAAAAAAATACCTATATGAGGATGAGAATGACATCATATGACATAGACTTGGATAGACCAACGTGTAGAAAGAGTGTTAGGAATGGCGGTTTTGATTAATATATTGTTTGAACTGACAATGAAATGCATGATATCTGTCAAACGAGAGAAGAATAAGATCCTATGATGGTGTTCTAGATAGTGAAGTTGTAAGGTGCTAGTTTAAGGAAAATCCTAGATTTGTTGATTGTGGAGATGAAGAAGTTTGTAAAACACATGATGCGTTTTTCACTTGATGAGGTATTGGTGCAAACTTGTGATATAAGGTTAAAAAGGTTGAACTAGTTGTGGTTTCGTGAACCGGTTTTAGCTAAGTGGTGTATACCTATGTGTTGGTATTTTAGAGTCTAAGAGACATGAAATTTGACAAAAGACAATTATGTGAATGGATTTTTCTCCCCCTTAATTGGTGGACATCCAACATAATGTGTAATGTATCAAATAAGGAATGACAACAAAGTGTTTAGGACGTTATTCGGGTTAACGAAAAAGATGAGCTTAGTGATGTTTTTCTGGATGATGGTTAGCATACAATGAACTTAATCCTTAAAGTCACGTACCTCTTCTCGATTAATACGAGATGATCGTATGATGAGGCATGTGGTTTCCTAATAGGAAGTGAAGAGGATTAGAGTATTGTTATAACTAAATAGTGATGGAGGTGATTTTTGGAAAACGGAAGCAAAAATGAGATTTGGAAAGAGGTTGGTGGAATGATATGAAGATGTAATCCCAAATCACTAAATGTTATATGTTCTAAAACTATATGCAAGTTTAAAGGGTCCTATAAAGCATATTACTAATCTACGTAGCAATAAGGGGATTATGAACATATAAAAGTTAGAACGAAGTGAGATAACAAATAATCTGTTATCAACCTACAAAACAGATTTGTTAGTGACAAAAGATATTAACATGCTAGAAATCAAATGATAACATCTTATATAAGCAAAAACAACACATTGAATTAGTAGATAAGGAATCACCACACAAGATAGCATCAAAACAATCATATTATGCAAGAATACAACTTTATTCAAGACATTTCATTTTGAGATTGTTTTGTCGTTAGACTTAGATGCTTAAGCATACTTAGCTATAAATAAACACAACAATATATGTGATTAATAAAAAGACTTCTAAAAGTTTGTCATACCAATATCACTTTGACATATTATAAGTGCACATGTAGCAAGCAAATAGTGTGACAAAGACGCAAAAGAAGCAAGACGGGAGATTCATGCAAGCCATGTTTAAATTATAACATTTAGGAGCATGTATCATTTAGACCATCTTCTGCATAGATTTAAGGAATGTCAACAAAAGACAATAGCTTTCAAACATGGATACATCAATGACATATTATGAGTTCACAAATAACACATTAGTCATGCGAAACATTATATAGATGACAAAAATTTCTTCAACCGTAAATATCATGCAAATCATGTTTACGCTTAACATTAAGTAGCATAAAGCATCACAAAGACAAAAACTTTCTAGGGTTTACACATTTGACAATTAATCAAGTAGGTTTCAAACACCAAGAAAATGTCAAGACAATTGATCATTTTAAACAAGAACATGTAATCAACACATGTATGTGTGATGCAAGTGGTTCAAAATAAACTTAAAATAGGAAACGTCATATCTTCTACTTGTTTGATTGGTATTCCTAAGGCGAGGCAAACTATCACTATTTTAACACTTACTTTAGGCAAGTATAGGAAAACAGATTTTTCAAGTTGGATAATGAATATGAGACTATTACCAGCGGTGCTCATTTAAGGCTAAACACGACCATTTTTACGGGTGATTCCACATACCCAACTTCTCTCCTGGAAGCAATTCAACCGTTAGGTCAAATTGAGTTTCTAGTGCAATAAGTTCTCCAGTAGTCATTCTCATGTTAGAAAGATGGGAACTCCTACTTTTGCCTATCTAAGTGTATAAAAGATGATAGTTTAACAATACTTGGCTTAATGTGACTTAACTAAGGTGATGAAGACGTCATGTTATACACATGAATTTTAACAATGGTGTGTTGATAAACAATGTGTTTTAATCTTGTGTTTAGAATCTAAGGTTGTTCAAATATCATAGCTAATTGGATGACATCTTTTGCGTTGAGTTGAAATGTATACTTTAAATGTGATTTGATTATCTAAGAATAGGGAATGGAATATGTTAAATTAAGACCGTTCTCAAGAAAGCTCTTTGGAATTTTATTTAACAAGAATCTAAATAAGGTTACCAACTTCAATAGATCATGTGTATGTTCTAGAGATGTGTAGTTTTAACCTTGGATGTGCACAAGGTTTGAGCAAGGTTAAGTTATGATGTACGCTTGAAAGGAAATGGATACAAATAGTATCTTTCAACAAATGAGATTATCGCATGGGATAAAGTTATCATGCTTATGAAAATAAGTATGACAAGATGAATTGGATACGCTAGTTCATAGAACTTGTATATGTTCGCTTCAAGATCATTTAGCCAATGAGGTGTAATGAAATCTCTTGTAACACAACCATTTATGTCGCAAGGAGAGAATGATGCATAGGATATACAATATTCGTTTAACAAGATGAATACTTAACGCATGATTTCTTAGGCATAATATTTTTCAAAATATCATGTTTTCCTAAATGAAGATATGAAGCCAAAGTGTTTGAATCGGATAGTCCCATATAAATATACTTGGTCTCAAGATTATATTCACTAGATGATGACAAGAGGAATTCACTCGAGTTTCTTATGTATACTCCTCAAGAGTCATTGTTGCTCGGGGTGTATGATGTTGGCTTTGAGATTGCATTTTAACATATGTTATTAAAATGTTGATTTGAGGTTTAACGAAATTTATGCAGAAGTTTAACGACAAAGTAGTACCAATACTTTGATAATTTGTGAAGGTAGTACTACTTATACCTAGTGTAAATTGACAAAAATTACCAAGAGAACCATGCTTATTTGATAGTTGAGGTTCTAGCCATAATGAATTATCTAAGTACTCAAAGGTGGGAAAGTATGGTTGAATTTGTTCAAACGTGCATTTGATTCAGTACAAGTTTTGGACACAAGGGCTTTTTGAGCAATACACTTAACGAATTCAAATGATGGTGAGGGTGGTGGATTGGTTGATCTAGGTGGTAGGTCTTCTAGTGTGTCTAAATAAGGATGTAGTGATGTAGGGGTTTGTTGTCCTATGGGAGTACTTAGGTTGATTATTTGTCCATAGATGTTGAACACAAAAAGTACGGATACTAATTCTTATGATTCATTGGTTGGTACAACTAGTGGGTGAAGTGCTTGAAGTTTTGGTCATGTCTATGAAGCTTAGGGGCTGAGGTATAGGTTCATCTTGAAAGGGCGCGTTTGGTTTAAAGGATGCTCTTGGAAGTTCATGAGCAACACGCTTAATGGTTCCAAAAGATGGAAGAGGGATAGTAGGTGTCAAAGAGGGATAAGTGGCACAGTGGGTTGTTTGTTTTGGATAAGTGTTTGATTCATTTTAGGATTAGTGTTTCAACATGTGTTGTTAAAATACTTGGGTGTTGATTTTTCGGATGTGACTTTTAATGACTACAATTGTAAGTCGCATATACTTGAATATTTCGGATGAAATACTTAAGTTGTCAATCCTAATTTATTGAGATTATAAAGCTTAGATTGAACTTAAGGATAACAAGACTTGATAATATGTCTTTAACATACGTGTGAGTTATGACTCGATGTAAATACTTATCATCTTGAAGGATGACACATTATTTTCATGTTAACCAAGTGAGGCAATACATGTAGATACAAAACAATATCCATAGTCATATGTTAGACTTGTGTATGATATCTTTGCAAATAATGAGTCCAGATTTGTTAGTCTCGGTGAGTCATCTAAGTCATCCGCAAACGGGTGAGGAGATGTTGGTGGTGTTGCACAAAGTTTGATGGGTACAAGTTTTGGAGACTTTGGTAGTGAAGGTGCTTTGGATGGTGGGGTTGTAGTACTTAAGTTTAGAAAGTTCACATCTTGAATGGGTGATGAGATGTTGAGAGGTAACGAGTCTGAGGATGAAGAGTTCAAGTTAATGAAGCAACAAGATCGAATGCTAATCCTAGTGGTTTTCTTAAGTGGCTTATTTGAGGTTAATCCATACAAAGATGGTAGTTTCTAATGAGATGAAAGTGTCTAAGATCATGTCAAACATCCTAAGTTAATCCATTGAGGATGTGTTGAATGAGATATGAAAGATATGCATTAACAACTATCCTAGAAATGAAATTTGGTAAATTTTTTACACAGGCGGAACCCTTAATCCATTGCGGGATTTAGTAAAATTAAACAACTTACCTATAGAATCCATGGCACCAATTTTTTACACAGGCGGAACCCTTAATTTGGTGCCTCCTGGTCCGCCTGTATAGGTATGGCGGTACCAAAAGCTACAACAGACGGAACCAAATATTTAGTGCCGTCTGGTCCGTGGTGACCAGAAATATTCACAGACCCATATTTTAACTATCGGGGACTTTTCAAAAACCTGAAATTTTGCTTAAAACATATGACATTAATTATTTCTAGTTAGGAAAAGTCGATAATACACATACAAACATAGTGGAGCATAGACTTTGACCAAGGGCTAACGATTTTCACATATAAGTGAAAATGGGTAAAATTTGATAACATCCGTGTGCTATCCCCCTGCATGAACCGGTTAGCATACATCATTTTTTCAAGTTATTTTATCATCCTACAAAGAAAAAACGACCAAATAGTATCATACACCATTGTTTTTGTCTTGTTCCAAACACTCCTTTAAAACCTCACTTTTTTCAAAGTACTTGACTAATTTACTTAGTACTCATTGCTAAGTGAGTTATGAAATTTCATAAGTTATGTGAGATGTTAGTATAACCTATGCAAAGAAAGTGATCTAATTCTACAAGCGACGGTAAAACAATTTTCCAACTTAGTGCACAAAATCTAGCAAATATCCTATTGTGCATAAACAAGAACTCGTCAAACAAGCGAATAAATAACATGGCAATATTGACACTTATATTATGCAAACAACATAAACAAGTGGTCATTTAGCATAGCATAACAAGAAAAACACTTTTCGTCACTTTGCGTTTAAATATGACGATCTATACCAAGCTTGATTAGTTTCCTTTAAACATATTACCAAATTATTTAGTTTCAAAATAAATTGTATCAAAGTTCTAAGAATACCAACTTAAATTGCTTGATTCAAAATTTTGAGTTTTTATGTTAAAGCAAAACTTAATATCTTAGATATACTGTTGCATTTGGTCTATTTCACTTATTTAAAATTAGACTCAGGCCATGAAAGTATTTTTAAATGAAATTAGACTCAATTCCCTTTAAAATGATAGGTGGCTCGACTTGTACGGACTTACGGTTAATTAGTTATGATTTTTTGAAGTTGGTCAAAAAACTACATACCGTGTAGACGGATTCCAAGGAACCAAATTTAGGGTTCCGCCCTTTATATGATTTGGTTCCGTGGTCCTCTGAGACAGATTCACCTAAACTAGTATTTTGACATAGATAAAACGTATGGGACTTACTATATTTGATAGTAAACATATAATACACATATTTGACAACATTTCTACCTATGTAACTTATCTTAAACATTTACGGAGGTGATTTTTCAACTAAATTTATAGTTATCCCAAACACTCCTTTAAAATTCATATTTCTTTGTAAATTTTCTATAAGCACACAATAAAATACTTACAAGTTCTTTCAAGAAACTTTTTATTTTATTTTTCAAGAAAACCTTCAAGCTTGTATACAAAGTTATATTTAACAACAAAATTTCTAAGTATAATTAGCAAAACATTTTTCATATTATTTTTCGTTTTAATGGTAATTTGATACATGGATCGTGCTCCATTTTAAAAACCATTTGTTTTGAAAATAAAAGCTACGCGGCTCTGATGCCAATTGTGAAAATGTAGAGGGGGAGGGGGGGGGGGTGAATACGTTACCGTTTAAAATCGTTAGATCTTTTGTATCAAATCGTTTATGAAGCTTGTTATAATATGAAAGTACCAATTATTGTTTGTGACTAATATAAATCATAGTAAACCAAGTTGTCACACAAGCATCAACATCAAGCCACATCACAAGCAATAGTATAGTGCAACTATAAAAGTAAAGAGATAAAGAAAGGAAAGTGCAAACCGAACACGATGATTTATAGTGGTTCGGTCACGGATCTCCTCTCCGCCCTACTCCACTCCCCAAGTACCAAACTCGAGAGTTACTTCATTAAATCAACAAGCTCCCTTCTCGGCGGAGAAAACCTTACAATCGTCCGCTACACACTTTTCGGTACAAAGCTAAAAACCGGGTTCTAGTTCGAGGTAGAACCAACCTAACGTCGCCTATACAATATTTCCGACACTAAGCTAGATGTCGAGTTCTTTTACAAGGGTACAACCACTCCCATTATGTTTTATGGCCCAACATAACAAACCTTGTGTTTTATGGCATAAACACATAAACCATCTAATCTAGTTTGGTGAAAGTGTTGTGATGATGCAATGATGTTTTACAATAATGATCCATGACACAAATGTCTAATGGATATGAATAACTACTTCTAAATGATCTTTCATTGATAGGAAGCCTTCATGATGAAGTTCACAAGTTCCCTAAACTTGTTGTGATAGATCTTCAGCTTGTGGTGAATGGGGATGGCTAGATCTCCAAGCTTTCCTTGGTTGATCAAGATGTAGAGTATGCTTACAACAAAGATGAATGTTAGAAGCATTATGATCATGGTGATTAAGGTGTTTAATGTATGTTACTACATTGTTAATGATTGATCTAAATGTATGAAAGAATGTGGAGAAGATGTGTTTTGAAGTGGTGAAGAAATGAGAAAACAATGGGCTTCTATTTATAGGCAAAAGGGAACAGCAGTGCCCACGGACCAAGGAACCAAAAAAAGGGTTCCTCCCTTTATAACTTTTGGTGCCGTGGGTGTCTGACAGAAATTCTAAAAAATCTTTCTTCAAATCTTTCCAAGATATTACCAAATCTTACTAAGATCATATTTGATATATTAAGTGACAATCTAACCAAAATATTCAAGATATCTTCCAAGGATTTCAAAGATGATGATGTAATATGTATTTCTATTTTAGATTAAAAAGTTTATCAAAGTAAACTTGTAAAATGTATTATGTAACTAGTTAATAAAAATGTATAGTTACCTTTTGTAAAAATATCTAGTTGAGTGCTTGTCAAAATAAAATGTATTTTGTCAAGTGTAAGTAAACTTTTAGTACTTGTATGAATATTATAGTTAGTTTACTTGTACAAATAAAAATATATATTTGTTAGACATTTTACAAAAGATGTATTTGTATAAAATACTTGTGAATGCAAAATGTCAAATGAGGTTCGAAATAGAATGGTTAACCTATTAAAATACTTAGTGAATCTAAACGTATTTTAAACATTCTAAATGATTTGTTAATGGGTTTGATCATAATGCCACATAACAAACATGTACGAACCTGTGTCGTAACATACGAGGACTTGAGACATCGAGAGGTGTTGAATGTATGTTGAGACAAAGTGTGATTACAAGTAACTTGTACATTTTACGTTATGTATTACAAGTTACATGTTTGTCATCAATCAAAACAAACGAGACTGTATAGATTAAATATAATATTTGCACTAACAATATACTATGCAATAAGTTTTCTGTATAATTAGTCCTATAATTAAGCATGCTTGGAAGATCAAAATTATTGTAATTCATTTGTAGAGGCAATATACTTTTTATGTAGATAAGTGTTCCTTTTATGATGAAAATATTTAGTATGTATTAGTTTGGAAAGATTAAATAACCTAGCTAGACGTTTTTGTTTTGGATGACGGGCTTATAAGAACTTTTTGTATATATTTTGTTTGATTATAACAAGTTCCGCTTCAGCTATTGTGATATGAGTCAAAGCTTTACCTTCAGGCTTCAGCTCTTGTAAACTTCGGATCGTACAAATTTGCCACACATACCTATGCGAATTAGATGCTTAGTTACATTTAGTATAAGTTATTTTGATCGGGTGTTTGATATTACTTGTTTTCTTATAATGTTTTAAAATGACCGAATACCTAAAACTGGTTATCTGCTCGATAGATAATAACTTAAATAAGCAATAGTCCAAGGTTGCAAAAATCGTGAATCGGTGGTCGGGCGGTCGACCTCCTTGTAGCTTGTAATCGATCTAGGCGGGATTAATCGATAATTAATCGGATTGGCATTTTTGGCAAGTTTTGGGTATTTTTGAATGAGTTTTAGGTATTACCGGCAAGATTTTCCTTAAAATAAATATCTTGTAATAGATATAAACATTGACTATAAGTGATTAAAACAAGTTTACGACGAGTTATGGGTATTTCCGGCAAGTTTGACCATCATTGACCATGGTTGACCGATTGTTTGATCAATTTACACAAATCAAAAAGGTTTGTGGCCCAGTAACGCCTAAGCGGCGATTAATGAGCCTTGCAGGCTTTTTTTTTTGCAACACTGAGCAATACCATACACCTCTAGGATTAAATGTTAACATTGTTTTTTGCTTTAAAATGACTGAATACTTAGAAATTGGTTATATGTTCGATAGATAATAACTTAAATAAGCAATCCCATATACCCCTAGGATTCATTAGTTTATGAATGATTGGATAGTTAATCCATTCATAGGATACAAAAAGGGAAAATTGCTTTTATGACACTCAAGATGACACTTATTTCCTACTTAACTCAACTTTGTGGCATATTACTAAGACTGGGACTTTTTAATACATATGTTTTGTTAGACCATTGATTATAATAATTAGTCTGAAAAGTCTTCGCAAATAATTCATGATGTAAGTCAAATGTCAAGTGCGGACCATAAGATTTCAACGACAAAATAAGTGTATATAACCATTATAATAAATACAATGTCATATATAAAAAGTGTTTCTATTGCCCTAAGTTCCTGACACCGAAGCGTTAACAAAGTTTCTGGTAGATGTCCACCTAGGACACCCAAAGTTTCGGACGGAGGAGTTCAATCCTAATAGATCTATTCACAACATTCGCGCTTACTACGTAATTAACGGTTTATAACTTAGGCAATCTGTAATAGTTTAGTGCACTTATGTCCGTAAGTAAATACAAACCATGTATTTAAGAAAAGCGATTATTGTAATTCAGTAAACGAGTAAAATATCCCAATAAGTGAGTACAGTGTTTCGGAAAATGTATCAAGTGTTTTAGTAAATTAGTAAAGTGTTTTAGATAAACAAGTAAAGCATGTTAGTAAAACAAGCATACATTCTCACCACAAAAGTAGTTTAAAATGAGTAAAAGTGAGGCTATGAAACTCACCGTAAGCAAGGTGATAGACAAGGTGCAGGTAAGTGATGATTGGGCCGAGAAAGTCCTATGAGAAACCTAGAAATATACGTTGCGTCTTAGGTTCTAAAATGATAATGAGATTGTGCAAATAAGTTTTATAACGTTATTATATTAATTATGCTTTTGTACATAGTGTTTAGGGTTTACAAGACGACAAGGACTAATTTGTCATGTCTCGGTCAATTAGTCTATACAAGAATAAACGAGTCTATTTCCGGTTGTTGGTCCTACCACTTCGGTTTTTATGTAAAAGTGGTCAAATGGGTTCCAATACTAATAATTGTTAACTCATTTCAACAACCCCGGTAAATTTGTGATATCTTGAGTTCTAAAAGTCTATTTTAACTTATTTTCATGGCCACGTTCAAGTTAAAGTGTTAGTTACAACTTTTATTCTTTGACCAATAGAAGGTTCTATGCAAAAAAATGACTTATATACGTTTGAAATTCGTTACTCAGATTTCGACACCTTTTATCAAAACATTTCTATTTTAATCATCGGGTGTCGTCACGAAATGAGCCACACGGAAAAACGACCAAAAGACGTAGATCGACCTCCCTATATTTTTTCCCAAGGTTCAAAAGTCTACTGATGGTTTCCAGTAATTCCGTTTTTAACCCTGGTCAGAAACTACTTTTGCATGTCAAGTCCTTGTTATGTTTTCTAGTGTTTTAGTCCAAGTACAAAGCATAATTAAGCATAATAAGTATATAAAATATAAAAAACATATAGAACATGTAAATTTATAGTAATGAAATGAAAAGGGAGTGATTTGGTTCCTTACAATCTTTCGTGAAGAAAATCAGTTATAACAAAAACAAGAAGAACTATGAAAACAAAATCAATCACCAACTATAACCCATAGCTTCCAAAATCATTTGACTATAAACCATATTATCCTTGCAAGAACACTCTATGAACCTTGAAATAACTCTTTGTGAACCTTGCTAACAATTACCAAGGACGTGTGCAAATCTTGCAAAAAAGAAACTAGAGATCAAGGACTTAAACTAGGAACTAATCTATAACACCCAAACCTTTAAATCTTGCACCATCTTTTCATCAAAATAAAACTAAAAATGTGTTGGAATAATTATTGTGGATCGAATTTTTGAGAGAAAATTAGAGGAAAATGGTGGTTTGCATGTAAAAATGGAAGTAAATGAGAATATGTGGTTTTGTAAATGGTTTAGTGTGTAGTGGAGTTTTAGGTGGCAAGTTTATATGAAAGGTTTATGTTACAGCCACCTATCTATTAGAGTGGCTTTTAGTGGTTAAATGTTGTATAATTTTGAGATATAGAGTGTAGTTTGATCCCGGTAATTGCAAAAGTAAAGTTTTTAAGACGCAAAACTTAAAACCGGATAACGTAGATATTTAAAACTTATAAATGTTAAAACTTGTCATCATAACTTATCTTAGTACTTTAGGTGAGTGGTGAGTTTGACAGAGTACTTAAATGTTGTTAAAACCTAAAACGTATGTCAAATACGCATAAAACGTAAAATGTACAAGGGGTTTACGTAAAAATGAAAAAGAAGTAAACAATGACTAATAAAATATGATTGTAAAGGAAACAAAATGTGTAAAATGTGTAGACTGAGCATAGTCCAGTGTCAATTTGAGTTAAATGTATGTTTAACGACATACGCGATTGAGCTAATCTGGTTTCTTGATGTGGAATTTTGCAAAACCATTAAGTTTTACAATCCTCCTAGGCAGTGTACATAACCGTAGTAGTGTAGTATAGGCAAGACACAGGGGATTTATCGTTCTCTAGGGAAATAATGTTGTGAAGGCCGAAGTATATGATGAATTAGGTCTAGTGGTTGTAGGAAGATTATTTTTATGTTTTTATATTTTATTGAAAGCAAGTAAAATTCCGGGGTTTGAGAGATTTGGTTGTTTAACTAATAATTAAACTACTATGCGAGAAAAGTAGATTGTGGTGACTCTTATGATAGGTAGAGGTGTTTGCTTAGATTATCCTTACTCCCTAGTTATCTCTTATTGATTAGTCGGATTGTCATGTCCTTGTTTTAATTGGCGCGTTGTATTCATTAATATTGGTTGTAGGGAGGTGCCAAATGCCTTAACTCTATGAATGTATAAGTCTCCTTTAAGAATCCTAAGGTCATTAAAACTCTTAATATAAACAAGCCGTTGTTCATGCAATAAATAAAATGAGAAAAACAACTTGTGCACTCTAGTGTTGCATTTAGTCGAATGTACAAGCTAATACATATAAGAATTAAGCTACTTTTCCTACTCCTAACACGAGGCAGCCAATTAAACAAGAGACGACAATCAATAATTAATAACTAGGTTTGATTCAAATCTAAGCAAACACTAAGTAATTTAGCCGAGCATGTTAAAAACAAGAGAAGAAAAACATAATCAAACAATACATAGACATATTGAATGATTAAAGAGGAATCACTTATCTTTAATGAAACATATGTTTGGTGGCTGGAAAAAGCCTTACAAAACCGCTGAAATTTGTCATAGGGTTTACCTCTCCAAAATGTTACACGAATAAAGGAAAACATACGAAAATATATATAGTTTTACAATTGTGACGGTGTCACGTTGTGGTTGAGATGCCGTCATAATGGTTTCTGGAATCGTACCGACTTCATTGTGACGGCGTCATTTTGTAAGTTGTGACGCCATCATGCTTCATGGATCTGGTAGTGACGCCGTCAGCACGAGGCCGTCACTAGAGACTGAACCATCGCTTGATAAAATTACTCTGAATCTTCATGCCAAAATTCAAGTGACGGCGTCACGTTGTAGCTTGTGACGTCGTCAGGCTTCCTTTTCCTCACGTTTTCATGACTTGGCCGTTTTCTTCGTTTTCTTGTCCAAATAAGCTAGAATCATGCTCGTTTCCGTCTTTTACTTCCAAAGGACCTAAAATGTGAAAAGAAACGATTTAGGGTAATAATTGATCAAATATATACGAGTTTAGATACTAAATGACCCTCTAAAAACACACGTTTTAAATCCTTATCAAATATTCTTACACTTGGGATTTGCTTGTCCTCAAGCAAATGTGCTTTTATCCTAATCAATTTACATGTTAAGGGGCATTTAGAAGTAATTTAAAAGTAATGACAACACACATTCGTTCCACAATAGTCATAACAAGCATGGAAGTTTTATACTAGCACCTCACATAAAGTGTTTGGATTCTCACATCTCTCGGGTGTATAAGTTGTATAACATGTATGGAAATGGGAAAATAAAACACTCTCTACCTGTCATAGCACATAGATTACCATTGGCTTGATAATTGATCAAACCTGACTTTTAAAGGGTTGTAACGTTAGGTGTAAGGGTATGGAAAAAACGGTTTTGTGGATACAAGGATTTTTACTCGTGACAAGTCAATTATTTAAGCTAATTACATGTACAAGGTGGCGTTGCTAAATCAGGACTCGACTGACTAACTCTAACTTTTTTTTGTATTTTTCTTGACTCTTTCTTGACTTAAATGATAACAAAAAGGTGGGATGGTTGTTCATATGTTCTTTTTTCTTTTTATAATTTTTTATATCATTTTTTTTGCTCTTTTATTTCTCTTTATTTTTTTATTTTTTCATACAATCTTGCCCTACCATCCACAAAATATACATCGATACATAAGGAATTTATAGTTGCATCCCTATACTTGAATTTTAAAATAATTAAAACTTAACTAATGACCCGAATTAAGAGGATCAAAACACGTGGAATACTTAAACATTTACGTACATATGAGGGTAATAAATTCTTCCCCGTTACTCCATAATAAATATTACTAAACCCATGAGCCCCAATCTTCCCAAAATTGTATACACAAGATATGACTCGATTTAGCAACCATGTAATCAACTAGACAATTAACTAAGGGTTTAACAAATAACAATATTGCACTAAAAATAAGTGCATACAAGGAAAGCTAAGGAGATTTGTGATGCAGGTTTTCTTACCAGGTTTTAATATTTATAAAGTCTCGTTTACCTATGGTCCACATTATGCACTCACGGGCAGTGTACCCGGACGTGTGTAGTGTAGTAATCGGTAAAACCGAGATCGTCCCAAGAGTTATGTGTTGGGAATTATACGTTTGAGTTGATAAGACAAAAAGAATGAAACAAGAGGGACTTAATACAACAAGAAGGAAACCTACAAAAAGATGGAAGGACTTGCTTGCAAAAGAAGTTTTATTTATTAGTCCTTAGTAGAGATTTGTAAACCCTAATCCTCTAGTATATAAAGAGGACATGGGGTGTAGGTTTTATATATAAGTCTTCCATAATGTAGTCGACTAAAGGTGTGTGTGTGTCCTAGGCGTATAGTATTGTAAACGCCTAGGTTATTAGTTTAGTTAGTAGACGTGTTCCTATAAACGTCTAAGATTAGTTAGTGTTAGTGAATGAAAACCTTGTGTCAATAACAATTATGTTTTGATTTATCCGCTGCGTATTGTCATTGTTATTGTTAAACCCTAAGGCTCATAAACGATCAAGAAACTATCTTCATCACGTTTTTAGTTTCTATCAATTGGTATCAAAGCTTGGGGAGCTCTTTACCTAGGGATTCACAAGGTTTCTTGGCGAAAAAGAAGGAAGAAAATCGATTTTTTACAAAATTCGCAACTTTCTGCAGGGCTGTTTTCAAGAGGGCATAAATCTTTATTGAACCGTTGGATCGAGCTAAAATGTTTTCTGGTGCATCTCAGTATATCCATCTAACTTTTCACCAGAGGGATTGTGAATTGAAGTTCGCAATCAAAAGTTATTTAGTGTCGAAGTCTGCTGCAGAAAATTCGTAAGGTTACTACAGCACTGTTTTGTAACGATCATAACTTTTTCGTTAACCGTCGGATCGTAACGAAATTTTAGGTGGATGTTCTTTATATACTCATCTAACTTTCCAAAGAAGGGATCTTCGATATGAGCTATCATGTGAAAGTACTGCTTAAAGTACTGCTATGTCGAAATCTTGCTTGCTTTTAAAATGTTGTTCAAGATATGAAAGTACCGCTTGGAATTCAAAGTACTGCTGATTATTGACGAAGTATCTGCTGATTTTTAAAGTACAACTTATGCTTCAAAGTAACTGCTTGGTCTCCTTATGAAAGTGCTGACGCTTAGATGAAAGTACCGTTGCAAAAGTCGCTTCAAGGTACTAGCATTTTATTGAAAGTATTGTTTGCCCATGTTTGAAAGTAATGTGATTGGATGAAAATACTTGCTCCTTCTCAAAGTAATCGTATTATTGAAAGTCACTGCTGCTCTAAATTTAAATGTACTGTTTTTCATATGGATTTCAATTTAAGGGGAAGTTGAGCATATTAATTGTTATGGTTTTTGGATGACACACACAGGTTATTGTTCACACACACAAGGAGTTTGGTGATTTGTTCTTACAAGGATTTAAAAGCTCGTTTTGGAGATTTATTGAAGAATTGATTACTAAGAGGATTATTTATCACTTATTTGAAGGTGAAGTGGAATTACTTAGTTTGTGTTCTTATCATATAGCTTGATGAATCTAGCAATGTGTGATTTTTCTTATGATGCTCTATGCACACATTGGCTATCACTTGAAGGAGTTACATTGTAGTGCTCAGTGTCTCATACTAGTTGAGGATTCTTGTCAAGGGATTGCGGTCTACTTATATTTGGTGATTCGTATAAGTATGGAGTTCCGTGGATGGTACAAGATTTAAGACACAATTTTGGGAAATTCTACTTCTTCATCAAATTCGCTATACTCGGTTTTCTTCACAAGTGATCATTACAAGGAGCTTACCGATTTGAAGAATCAAGAAGATGGTTAACATATGGGTTTTAACGGAAGCTTATTGTTAAATGTTTAACCATCTACATGCATCACTCAAGGGGAAGTGTTTGATTTTAACTACTGTTGATCATTATTACTACTGCTAGTTGGAGTTTTCTACTGTTTTGAATCCATTTTCTTATGGTGCATAAGTGGTGGTTTGAAGCATTGGAAGTCTTAGATTGGAAGTATGATATTGGTTCGCGGTGGTCAAGATCATTATTTGCATACGTTTCCTATTTGGATAATAACAAAAGGGGAAGAGATGTTTGAGTGGCATGGCATGGATTAAGGGGAAGACATACTTGTTTCATTCATGGTGAGATCCCCGATCTCAATTTCTCTACTTCGTCTAGGGAAGTTCGTTCAAGAATGATTTTGTCATTATCAACTAGGGGAAGATTGTTGGGAATTATATGTTTGAGTTGATAAGACAAAAAGAATGAAACAAGAGGGACTTAATACAACAAGAAGGAAACCTACAAAAAGATGGAAGGACTTGCTTGCAAAAGAAGTTTTATTTATTAGTCCTTAGTAGAGATTTGTAAACCCTAATCCTTTAGTATATAAAGAGGACATGGGGTGTAGGTTTTATATATAAGTCTTCCATAATGTAGTCGACTAAAGGTGTGTGTGTGTCCTAGGCGTATAGTATTGTAAACGCCTAGGTTATTAGTTTAGTTAGTAGACGTGTTCCTATAAACGTCTAAGATTAGTTAGTGTTAGTGAATGAAAACCTTGTGTCAATAACAATTATGTTTTGATTTATCCGCTGCGTATTGTCATTGTTATTGTTAAACCCTAAGGCTCATAAACGATCAAGAGACTATCTTCATCACGTTTTTAGTTTCTATCATTATGTGAGCGGATTCTAATTAGGTCTAGGTGTCACTGGTTTTAACTGGTTTTAGGATTGAAATGATTATTTAAACTAATAACAAGAAATAAATGCGAAAAGTAAATAAAAATGTGATCAATAGAGGTAAAACGTGCTAACCTAATTACTCATTTTATCATATAACGCTCACGTTTTACTACTTCCAATTGATTCAAGTGGGGGTTTAAGTCGCTAGGACAGCATTTGGTCAGTTCGTCCTAACCTATCAGCAAAGGCTTCCACCCGTGATCAAGCTTCTACCCTTGAAAGTCGAGTTGTTTTTAGTCCCCTAAGCCAAGTCATTAAGTACCCTACATGTAAGATTCGTAACAATGAGTGCCCGAGCGCTAGCATCTTAAACACTCATCCCTAACTTCTTAAATTCATCCAAATGGCTGGTGATCATTTGGTCAGTTCGCACAAGCGAAGAAGGATCGTCAGTTGGTCAATTCTTACCCTCCCCAACTCTACCTAACTACTTAGGGTCAGTTGGTCAATTCTCCTAAGCAACTAGATATGACCGCCATTCAAAACTACCGAAGCTAGGGTAGCTACCAACGAACTATGCATGCATACACTAGAAACAATTATACGGAATCATGAAAACGTAAACAAAACATTTCAAGGAATCATAACTAGGCTAGCACTAAAGGTGCTTAGCCAATCATATTAAGCAAAACAAAAGATTCAATGTTTAACATAATGAAATACATGAATTGAAAGTAAAAGATAAAATAATCGCTAAGGCTTATCGTTAGGGAGTGATTTCTCCCTTGGAGATGGCTTCGTATGCTTCGAAAGATTTGCCTTTGGAACCCTCTTCACGTTCTCTACTTTTTGGTTGTGAGTAGATGATGTGAAATGCAGAAATTAAGGCTGGTATTTATAGGCACGATCTAGTTACGGCGTAGCTTGAGTTGAGAGTTACGCCGTAACTTCAATAATTTTTCAAATGTTGCTCTCGTTAAGCGTTCTGTTACAGCGTAACACTAGGGAATGGTTATGCCGTATCTTCAATACCGGTTACTTTTGTTAAAATTACGCTGTAATCGTTGTGGAGAGTAATGGCGTAGCTGATGCAGGCGCAAAACATTTCTTGACCTAATTGATTACGGCGTAACCTTAGTTGGGAGTTACGTCGTAATCGCCTTTAAGTTGGTCTTCGGAGTCAACGCACTAGCTACGGCGTAATGAGAGAGAGAGGTAGTTACGCCGTAGCTTCTTCACAGTTTGCATACTATCATAAATCTTTAAGAAAATCTCCAAATCCGCGTCTCGTAAGCTCCAATGCTCGTAATTTACCTGAAAGTGAAATATAGAGGAATATAAGCGTAAATCCATATAAATGATATAAAATACGAGCATTACCGGGGGAAATTGACACTTAAAATTCAGGACTATTTGATGTTATCAATTTGGGCGTACATTTGGGGGTAAATTGTAAACAATGCTCCTCATTAATATCTAGGAATCCATCAAAATATTATGAGAACCGCGAAAAGGATAGGCTCAGAGGAGTTAACTAGGGGTATCTTGTACTAAAAATGAGTATATAACAAGGGTGTAGGGTAGTTACTTGACCAATGTAGCCAATGTAATTATAAAAACATGTTTAAAACAAGGCTTATCATAATGCCTCTTATCATTTAGTCAATCCTAATCACACGAATGCGATCTCACTAGCGATCTCGGAATGCATCACAAAAGCAAGTTCTAGAATCTATATACTACCGGTACACTCATAAGCATTAAAGGTAAATACTTTTATCCTAAATATTCTTAAGGCGAACCGCATATTTTTGGGTTGAAATTTGAGTGGAAGGGTTTTGGTTCTAGCTATATAATTCATATCCATGAGAAGGTTTTTTAAACTCAAAGGTTCACTCGTATATGTCATAAAAAATTTAAATTTGATCCTAAAATTACCTTTACAAGCATTCCTTTCGGTTTTTACAAAATTACTTAAAAAAACCAATATCAAATGAGTTCCAGTTTCTAAGGTGTCCCTTTTTACCCTCCATACAATTAAATTGAACATTGTCCCCAATGTTCTTAAAAAGTACCAAAGATATGAGAATGGAAAAAATAAAAGAGAATCAAGAAACTAGTACTTCTCTGATTAGCTCAGTATGGACGAAATGAAATACGGTTAAATCCTCCTCCAACAAGATCCAAGTGCATATCACGTACATTACTTTCTTCTTATCCAATGTAACCTGTACTTTTCTAAGAAGAGGAACACCAAACCTCGCATAAAATCGGCGGTAAACACTGTATATAATAAAATTAAATTCTAGAAAGAAAATAAGATATAATGCTTGCAAAATAAATGTTTACAGAAATCTGGAAATTTATAAATTCTGAAAATTTTCAAAAATTAAGTTTCGACAGAAAAACAAAAATATGGAAAACTATTTTCCTACAGTTACTGATGCCGTCAAGTGTTAATCCTGACGCCGTCAATATAGACCTGACAGATTATTTCATTTTATTTCCTAAAAAATTTATGGAAAAATCTAATTATTAAAACCTGGAATTTTATTGCAAAACATTCATTAGGTATCGATACAAGCATTTGATTCAAACAAACACATAAACATGATAAAATACAGATGCTAATCATAAATTGTAAATTCTCATGTTCGAATTTCGTTCTTTTAAAACAAATATAAACTCTACACTTATCTTTTTGTAAAATACATTTATATGCAATTAAGACGAGGTTAAAAATAAAATAAAAAAATTTCACAAATTATTCGAAGCATAAAAATTAAACAAGAATGATGAAGCATATATATGACACAAACAAATATAAAAAATGAAAATCAAACAAGCAAACAATTAAAAACACGGTTTGCCTCCCAAGAAGCGCTTTTCTTTAATCCGGTCGTTAGACATGGAAGCAAGTCTTAAACAGTGATAGAAATGAGGTTGTTTCATAGTTTTATTAACCAATTTTCACAAGGCTAATATCGATTACTATAGAAAAACAATCATGAAACTCATCAAGGTAGCAATTCTTTCGACCTATTTACCACAGAGAGAATCAAACTATAACCAATTTCTCACAATATCAAAATCAAGCATACATGTCATATTATCAAAAGCATATTTCCATTATATCAAATTGCTACATTAGCCCAAGCAAACACAAGTGAATTACGCCATAGCTGTTTTTAACTCAAAGAGAAAATATGTGAGAAAGGGGTGAGAAACAATGAAGAAATGGCTCACTATTTATAGAGAGAAAACAACTACTGTTCCACGGATCCCTCACTTGAGGGATCCGTCCAGTGCAATACTGGGGATCCGTGGGACGCTCCCCTTTGCCCATGGGTTTTGGGTCATGGGTTATGGATCATGGTATCAAAGTAGATACAATGTGTGGAAAACTAGAAGGGGGGGGGGTTGAATAGTTTTGCCAATTAAAACTCGTTTTAAACTATTTAGATCGACTTATGTCAATCTATTTGGATGTGTGTGTTGGATGTTGATAAACAAACATATATAAGTATGTAATGAAAAGATAAGAGTAAGAAGCACAAAACCACAACGTGAGTATTTATAGTGGTTCGGCTACAAGGACACCTTCCTTGCCCTACTCCACTCCCCGAGTCACCTACTCGAGAGTTCGTAATCACTACACCAACTCCTTATGGCAGAGAAGCATTCACAATGCCGCCTACCCCTTTTCCGGTGCTAAGCTAACCATCGGGTTCTTTCACTCCAAGGTGAACCACACCTACACAACGTCACCTACCCTTTATCAGGTACTAGGCTAAGTACCTAGTTCTTTCACACCAAGGTGAACCACACGTACACAACGTCGCCTACCCTTTATTAGGTACTAGGCTAAGCACCTAGTTCCATTGCAATGGAGGAACTACTACCCAACACTACACCAACGACTAATCCCAAAAGAGATCAACTCCTTTTTACAACATCATCAAGGATATCAATATCCTTCGATCTAGTACTAATCTATCTTGTACATCGAAACACACCATATCGAATGTACATCTAAGGCACCTTTCACTAATGCCTTTAACTAGATCTTCAAGACACCCTTTACTAATGTCTTGTGTCTTGACTTCTAGGCACCCTTCACTAATGCCTACAATACGGACGATCGACACCTTTCACTAATGTCTTCGTCTTGACACTTGAGACATCTTTCACTAATGTCTTCAACACTACACTTCTTAGAAGAAGGAAAGGAATCATCAACAAGAGGACTTCAGTAGTCTTGATGATGAGGAAGCATGGCAACTCATGGACTTGAGCTTGCTTGACTTCAAAGGTGGTGATCTCGCCTTTAAGAGGAACCTAGAGAATCACACAAAAAAAAAACTACAAACATATATCTCTTGGATCTGGGGTTAGTGAGTTTTTAACTCAGGGAGAAAGTATGTTAGAAAGGGGTGAGCAACAATGAAGAAATGACTCACTATTTATAGAAGAAAAATCTACTGTTCCCCGGATCCCACGGATCCCTCCCACAAGGGATCCGGCTAGCGTAAAGCTAGGGATCCGTGGGACGCTCCTCTTTACCCATGGGTATTTTGGTTATGGGTCATGGGTCATGGGTTGATCCATAGGTCTTTAACTAGATACAATGTATCTTTTGAGTGCAATGCACCTAGTCACATGGGTATGGGTCAATACCATGGGTTATGGATATTATCCATATATGATATAAGCATGATGTCATGCAATGGGTTATGGGTCAAGCTCCATGGGTCATGGACTTTGGGTTGTACCCAACTATATTCAATGTATTTGGTCAATGGGTTATGATACTTAAGTTTCTACCCATTTATATTACCCAATATACTACATACTAGTTATGTGTATATTTTACCCAAATATGTAAACACTAATTGTTGTACACATGTAATATTAAATCATAAAATCACTTATACTTGTTTTAGTGTTTTATGTGAAAACGTAAGTATGTTAGAAACTATTAGTTCAAACTATTTACGTATTTTATTTGTTTCGTTAAAATGATTTTACGTTTGTTATCGACAAAACATTAGAAGATCGTAAAATATAAATAAACGTTTTTACGGCTTATTTGTATTAACAATCTCCCCCTTTTTGTTGATGACAAAGCATAAAATTATTTTAAGGAAAAGCTAAAATTCGTAAGAGTTTGAATTTGTAGTTTTTACTTTCTTCTCCCCCTTTTTGTCGAAACAAAAAGAGCTTCGAAAGAAAACTAACACATTGTTTTAAGAAAAACATGTGAAAAATAAAAGATAAAGAAAAAGTAGAGAGCAAGTAACGGGAAAGGATCTCGTCTTAACTCCCCCTTGACAAGTCCATCCCTTATGTAAGGGCGTCAAGAAAAAAAAAATACTTACTAAGCAAGTTCATTTGCAACTAAGTTTGCAAAAGATTTTGTCTATTTGACGAATATGATCCCCCTTGATTATTGCAACTTTGCAAAGGGATATCATGAAATGTAAACCTAAGATTCCAAGTAATTTTGCAATGTATTGCTTTGACACAAAGCTACCCCTAGCTTTAGTGTGTCAAAGTCTTCATGTGTAAATTGAATAACTACAAAACAAAGGTTAGAAAAAAAAACAAGTATAATGCATAATTTCCTGCAAATATGATCCAAGTTCACTGTATCACGGATCCCACGGTTCCCTCCTAGTAGGGATCCGTCTAGGCCAATGTAAGGGATCCGTCTGGCTGATGATCAATTTCAGCAATGGTGATATAACAAGGTATGTTAATATCAAAGTGAGATATGTATTATACAAATAATCATATACTTAGAAAAATAGCAAGTAGCATGTATTTTCATTTAATAAAACTAGAGATATGATATACATGACTCTAAAAACTAAGAAAATGATCGATACATGACTTGGAATTACTAGACTTATCTAGCTAACGCTTGATACTAGGACACCACTAAAATCCTCTAGCTCAAGCTTGTTTAGGTTTAATCTCATCGAAACGTTCGAGGAGGTGATAGAACATGAAACGTTGATCTTCTCGTACTTCATGTATCAAACTTTCAACATGTTGAAAATGATAACAATCTTTGTCATGGCTAGGTAGTTGTGGTGGAAGAAAAGAGATTGCTTGATGTAAAGGATCAAGTGAAGCGGGTTGGGGAGCCTCAAACGAAGGAGGGATTAGTGGAGGCGCATTTGAGTGGCTCGACCAAGAATGATGGTGGTGGTAGAGAAGTGCCAACTTCCATATGGTCGGGTGGTTGACTTTGATAATTTCTCCTAATCCAAATGGGATTATATGATGGTGACGGCGAAAAGAAAGCCGGATCAAGTGTTGACTCAACACTTTGATTGTGTACTATTATTCCTCCTAATGAGGATAATCAGTGGAGGAGGATGAGAAGGCCTAGGAGGCAAGTCCTCTAAGTTGTAGAGGTGTGGTGATGATATTGGAGTTGTAAATGAGATAGCTCTAGGAACCAATGGCGATGGTTTAGTGGAGATGGGATTGTTTGGCCTAGGAGGTATGGTGGTGTTTGGCATAGGTAGTTTTGTGGGAACTATCCTTTTTGGGATTGGTTTGATTGGAGGAGGAGAAATCCTAGCATTTGTGGATTTGATCGGAGATGATTCGGTTGAAGAGATTTCGTGTACAACACGAGCAATTTTCTTGGGTGGTTATTTGGTAGATAAGTTGATACTTGGAGTTTTTCTCATCATGAGATGATTCAAAGAGGTTTGTGAATGTTTAAGTGCTGAAGGTTAGGATGAGGAGGATGACTTTAGGAGTCCTAACAATGTGGTTTATAAGGCAAGGGATTTGGCAAGTGCATTCAAGATTTAAGCCACTAAAATTCATTGGAATGTGATGATTAACATGCACAAGAGTCAACTTCAGAGTTGTACTGATCTAGGAACTCATTTAAGATGAGATGGAGTGTTTAAGTTAGATAGATGAGCTTGAAATGATTGTTTTAGCTAGAGTTGACATAATATGTCACCCGGATCCTACGGTTCCCTCCTTTGAGGGATCCGTCTAGGCTAATCCTAGGGATCCGGCTCTCAGCAGCTATGAAAGGATAAAAATGATGTTTCTAAGGTCTAAGATCTATACCATCTTGAGTGTTTCAGCCCTCCTAAGTGTCTTAAATGAAGGGGTGCTTAAGTACTTAAGAGTAATGAGTGTTGTAGCCAATGATTGCCTTTTATGGAAGAAATTGGAACTTTCTTGAGTACCAATGAATGAACAATGATGACACTAAAGACTTTGAGGATGTCAAATGGAGCTAAATGATCCTAGTGATCAGATAGTGACTTAGGATAATGTCTTGGAGAAGATCCTAAAGGTTTAAAGTGGAAGAACTAGAATTTGATCAACTTTGACCAATTTTGAGGTAAGGATGATTATGACCAATTTTAGCCATATTTGAAAGATTTTCAAAGCTAGATGTGAGGAATCATGTGAGAGATGATGTGTGAGCTTGAGAGCAGAAGAGTAATGGTTTTAAGTGAAACGATAGATCTACAAACGTCTTGAGTGTGATCTAGGTGCGTTATGCGTGATTAGAAAAGATCTACTTAACTTGATAAGGACTTAATTTGCCTTAAGGCACTATATCTAGCTTAGTGTGAGGTGTTCTAAGGACATGTTTGAAATACAATGATTGCAATTGCATTTTCTGTTTGCCGGATCCCATGGTTCCCTAAGGGTAGGGATCCGTCTAGTACAACTTTTGGGATCCGTCCATCTGCTAAGCAGAACCTTTACTAAAGGTATGCAATGATCTTGACAATGCATTATATTCCAAGGTTAGTTTGAGAGGTTCTAAAACTAAGATATCAAATGTAAGATGTTTTATTTCATGAAGGAAATTGGATTACATTTATAAAGCACGAGTACAAAAGAATTGATCCTATTTGAAATACTACTAGGTTCCTTGAGCGTTTTCGCTATAAGGATCATCAAATGGTTGATGAGTGTTGGTGGAATCAAGAATGAAGAAAGTCTTCATGAGAGATATGTTTAGCGGTTCCATCATCTTGTTCACAAGTACGTACAACGGACTTTGAAATTGAGAATGAAAATGCATGACGTTATGATAGAGGCGCGTCAAGAACAGTCCATAAGGGATGAGTTTATTCTTGGAGCCTTGAAGATTTACAATTCGCCTTGCAAAGAAATAGGCGAGATTGTATGGTTGTTGAGAAAACAGTACAACATGTGAGCACAACAAGCGGGAAGGATTTCTCAATTTCCCCTAAGACTCCAAACATTTTCACGTAGGATGAGTGCAAGGGGCTTGTACTCTTCTTGGATGTCCCGTGTGAGGATAATGTTTGGATCAGAGTAATATGGTCGAGGTTTGCATATTATGCTATTTAAATCTTCCGGGGAGGGTATGTGTGAACAACATGGACTATTTTCTTCACGAAAGTTGAAGAGAGAATCAAGAAACCAATCTTCGGTGAAGGCACATTGTCCATGATTTGGAATTCGGAGGATGTGAGAAAAATGCCTAAGGGTTAAAGATAACTTTTGGTTTTTGATATAAAACCAAAGAGATAGAGAGCGATCCTCATTACGAACGAGTTCAACTTGACAAAAGAATTCCATTATGAACCTTGGACATATCTTCTCGTTGATTTCAAGAAGACATTCTAGTCCTATGGCTCGGAAGGAGGTATTGATACCTTCTTCGAATTGTAGAGAGGTGTCTACAATACGTCCTTCGTGGAAGTGACGGTTTTCGAGATTTATTGAACCCACGGACATGATTGCCAGGTGTGTTGGGCTCAAAGGAGATGTTCGGAGTGTCGACGCTCGTGAGTGAAAAATCAAACTCATATTCATGCGTCATAGTTGAATCCTATAGAAACGATGAGTTAATAGAAAGTGATGTTTGTGGTCAACCAATGTTTATCTAACGTTTTTACTAGATTTTTATGAACAATGGTTTTTTAACAACAATGATACTTAACTTCACCTAAGTTTTTGGCATTCTAGTGGAATATTACTTTTAGAAAGAAAATGGTTTTTAATTTGCATAAAAAAATGTTCTCCAGTAGTACGGTTCCCACGGTTCCATTTCAAAAGGGATCCGGCTAGTATATCTACAGGGATCCGTGGATCTGTAGTAACAGAAAAGATTTTTTGATAAAGAACAAAGGTTTTTACATTTTATAGTTTTATACCAAGATATGTATATTAGCCTACATTTTCTATAGCAAGTATTAATGGTTTCTAATGAAAAAAAATACGAAAGGTATAAATCAAAAGAAATGACAAACACATTATGAAAATGAACATTATAAACTTGAACATTAGTAATATTTCATTTCAATGCTAAGAACGATACAAATGATTGGGTATATAACACCAATGTAGATTAACAACACAAATTATATGTCTCCATATGAGAACTTCATCATAGGGAACACGAGAGCGATGAGTACGAGGGTGATGTAAACCATGTTGATGACGAACCTTCTTGGTTTTGGTTTGAGAAGAGATGAGATGAAGAGAAAGATGAAGTTTTGAATGAGAGGTAATTTTTGAAAGTAGAAGATTTGAAAAAGTGAGGATTTGGTGGAGTAGACGTCGAAGGGGTTTTTATGGGGAAGGAGAAATTTTTGATATTTGTGTTTTGTTTTATTATTAGAAAGATATGATTTTTGGATTAAATGAAATAAAACACAAATTTTATAAACCTCGACTTTAGATGAAAAAGTAACACGTATGCGAGAAAGACTTCCTAATGAAGCTATATGTAATATATGAATATGCACAAAAGATAATCATATAAATACCTATGTAAGCATACTTATTTATCAAGCTAATTTTATTTAGAGATAAATGGAAAGTCATGCCTCTAATGCACTTAGGAATGTCTTTATAAATGACACAACAAATGTCAGTAGACAATTCCGGCTCCTTTGTGTTTAAGATACCTTCTTAGGGAAGGTATTCTTGTTACCAAGAAATTCCTATGGCTTGGTAGGTATGAGCTTTAACTAAACAACATGACAAAGAAGATTAGTGCATTTAAATAAATAATAAGTAAAAAAAACAAATGTTGTCATCTAATCAACATCCAAACAAAGAGTTTTAAAAACATGGTATTTATTTTTATAAAAGACCTTCTTTGTAGTTTTCAATGTACCACGGATAGTATCAAGTTTTTAAAGTACAATATACTTTAAGGAACTTGTTAACGAAGCTCTGATACCAATTGTGAAAAACTATAAGGGGGGTTGAATAGTTTTACCAATTAAAACTTCGTTTTAAACTATTTAGATCGACTTATGTCAATCTATTTGGATGTGTGTTGGATGTTGATAAACAAACATATAGAAATATAAATATGTAATGAAAGATAAAGAGTAAGAAGCACAAAACCACAACGCGAGTATTTATAGTGGTTCGGCTACAAGGACACCTTCCTTTCCCTACTCCACTCCCCGAGTCACCTACTCGAGAGTTTGTAATGACTACACAACACCGACTCCTTATGGTGGAGAAACCTTCACAATGTTGCCTACTCTTTATCCGGTACAAGGCTAGATACCGGGTCCTTTCACCAAGGAGAACCAAACCTATCACAACGTCGCCTACCCTTTATCCGGTACTAGGCTAGATACCGAGTTCCATTATAATGGAGGAACTACTACCCAACACTACACTAACACCTAACCCCAAAGGAGATCTACTCCTTATAATAACATCAACAAGGATAACAATATCCTTTGACCCAATACTAATCTATCTTGTACATCGAATCACACCATATCGAATGTACACCTTAGGCACCTTTCACTAATGCCTTTAACTCGATCTACAAGACACCCTTCACTAATGTCTTGTTACTTGACTTCTAGGCACCCTTCACTAATGCCTCTAGTCTTGACTTCTAAGCACCCTTCACAAGTGCTTTCAATACGGACAATCAACACCCTTCACTAATATCTTCGTCTTGACACTTGAGACATCTTTCACTAATGTCTTCAACACTACACTTCTTAAGAAAAAGAAGAAAACTATCAACAAGAGAACCTCAGTAGTCTTGATGATAACGAAGCATGGCAACTCATGGACTTGAGCTTGCTTGACTTCAAAAGGTGGTGATCTCGCCTTTAAGATGAACCTAGAGAATCACAGAAAAACAAAACTACATACATAGATCACTTGGATATGGGGTTAGAGAGTTTTTAACTCAAAGAGAAAATATGAAAGAAAGGGGTGAGAAACAATGAAGAAATGGCTCACTATTTATAGATAGAAAACAGCTATTGTTTCACGGATCCCTCACTTGAGGGATCCGTCCAGTACAATACTCGGGATCCGTGGGACGCTCCCCTTTGCCCATGGATGTTGGGTCATGGGCCATGGGTTATGGATCATGGTATCAAAGTAGATACAATGTATCTCCAAGATGCAATGCATGAGCCATGGATTAAAACCATGTATGACTTAAGCATGATGTCATGCAATGGGTTATGGGTCAAGCTCCATGGGTATGGGTCATGGACTTTGGGTTGTACCCAACTATATTCAATGTATTTGGTCAATGGGTCAAATACTTAAGTTTCTACCCATTTATATTACCCATTATAATACATACTAGTTATTTATATATTTGCCTAATATGTAAACACTAGTTGTTGTACATATGTATTATTAAATCATAAAATCACTTATACTTGTTTTATGTGAAAACGTAAGTGTGTTAGAAAACTATTGGCTCAAACCATTTACGTATTTTATTTGTTTCGTTAAAATGATTTTACGTTTGTTATCGACAAAACATTAGAAGATCGTAAAATATAAATAAACTTTTTTACGGCTTATTTGTATTAACACATAGAAATGAAACACATAATAAACTTAATAATCTGTTAGGAATTAGAAATTCCAGGTATTAAAGAGTCGGTCACCTCAAGTATATGTAATCGTTAGAAAGCTCGTAGTCATAGTACTTTTATGTTAAGTAGTATTTAGTTTAGTAACACCGTGGAGGACGGACGGGTCTTTACCCACTGTATGCCTGATCCACAGCCCGTTGTGTGGCGTTTTATTGTAAGACTATAAATACTCTCTACCTTCCAAGGTAGAGAGTTGGAGCTCATAATAAGATTTTTCTTTCTCTCACTAAGTTCCCTAAACCTCTAACTTTCTCTCTCTAGAACTCACCTTATATCGCCCTTTGAGTTATGGTTTGATGTGTATGTGAAATCCAATATCCTACAATTGGTATCAAGAGCCATGGTTTGATCATCTCTTACATATCTTTGGATTTCTAGTGGTTTTAGGTGGTTTTTGAGTTTGAAAAAGTTTAGTGGTTTTGCATCATTTGGTTGATTTCTAGTGTTAAAGTTTGGATTTTGGTTGTACTTTTGTGTTTAGAATCATCACAAGTGTTTAGGTTTTGATTTAGAAGGTTTGAATCATAGTGGTTGGGTTGTTTTTGGATTGAAAAGTGGTGTTTATGTGTTTTTCATGCTAGCGACTTGAGCCACGGAAAAGTTTTCTTGGTAGCGACTTGCTTTACAATTTGGTAGCAAGTTGTAGTTGAAAGTCTTAGCGAGTTGGGTTAGCGACTTGTCTAGTGAGACAAGCCGACAAAAAGTACAAATAGTGGATTCTCCACTACACGTAGCGACTTGGTGTAAGTTAGCGACTTGTACTTTATATTGTTAGCGACTTGGTGTTAGCGAGTTGGTACCTAGCGAGATGCTATTTAGCGACTTGAATATTTAGCGACTTGGTGCTTAGCGAATTCTTTGCCAAAATTTTGCTAGTGACTTGGATTGTAGCGAGTTGTTATATAGCGACTTGAGACTAAAGCGAGTTGGCTATTTAGCGACTTGATTAATTTAGCGAGTTGAGTGTGAGTTGCGAGTTATTTGCTTATGCGAGTTGTGTGTTTAGCGACTTGTTCATTTAGACCTTTTTCTTCTTAGTGTTACGTTCTTACGGTTGTTCTTTTGGTTTAGTAAAATCCCGTGAAAGAATCAATTTCCCGGTTTAATCAAAGAATTGCAAAATCCCGTAGAGCTTGAAACTTGAAACATGTCTACAAACGTTCCTACTATCATCTCCACTATTGCCGAGGATGTTCAAGCGGTGGTTCGGATACTCGTCCACCCATGCTTGATGACTGACTACGATTCTTGGGCTCAACGAATCGATTATGCTGCCTTGGAAAGGAAAATGGTGTCAACATTCTCAAATCCATTGATGAAGGACCGTGTCGAGTTGAGACGACTAGAGATGTACTTGATACTTGCGAAGATGGAACTCGATTTACGGAATGGACAGACCAAATATGGATGATGAGCTTGATGATAAGGAGAAAAAGAGATTCGATCTGATATCGGGCTTCTAACATTGTTCTTCAAGGTCTTCCTAAAGACATCTACAAGCTGATCAATCACAACACGGCAAAGCGATGGGATAATGTCAAGATGCTTCTCAGGTTCGAATTAACTATGGAATACAGAGAATCACAACTCTATGACGAATTTGAACACTTCAAGATGAAACCAGATGAGAGTGTCTATGAGTACTATGTGAGATTTCATAAGTTGGTGAATGACATGAGGAACATCGGAATGACTATGCCTAACATTCAATTGAACTCAAAATTTGTGAACAACATGAATCCCGAATGGCACAAGTTTGTCACCTCTGTGAAGCTCACTAAAGGATTGAAGAATACAAACTATGAGCAACTCTATGCCTTCCTCCTTGAGAATGAGAGACATGCTATGTTTGAAAAATTGGTTCTTAATCAGTTCAAAACCAACGAGGGAGAGACAAGCTCGTCTAATGACTCAACTGCCTTCTACTCAAACATCGAAATCACAACCAAAGCCTCACAAGTCATACCCATGGGAAATGGTAATCACAAACTAATTCTGATCCTATGTTCAAACAAGCCGATCTTTGATGCACACGTGGATAACATCATTAATCAACTAGCTCTTCTGATTAGTCAAAACATGAATTCTCTCCCACAAACCAATAACAACCTCGAACAACATCTAACCCACACAATCAAGCTCTTTGTTAAAGATGGGAGGATCGTGGTGCAACCGGTTCAGGAAAGACGGTATGATCGGGGAAGAGGTGGAGCTGGTAGAGGTTATGTTGGTAATCAGAATCGAGGAAGGAATGGTAATCAAGGTCAAGCTAAGCTGATCAAATGTTATAATTGTGGTGGTGAGGGACACATTGCAAGGAACGGCACATCTCCAAAGCGTCCACAGAATGCTGATTACTTTAGAGATAAGATGCTGCTTGTGCAAGCTCGGGATAATGGTGCTGCTTTGGATGAAGAGGAATTGTTGTTTCTAGCTGAGGGCAATGCCAAGACCTATGATGCGATGTGGATGAGCGACCTATTCAGAGATAGGTCACAATCATCAGAATGCCTTTCAAGTCGCTGATTGTGATGCATACGACTCGGATGTGGATGATGGACCTACTGCACACACAATCTTTATGGCTAGCATTTCTCCAATGGTTTCTCCCAAGGTCTCCTCTTCACCACAAGCTGGCCCATCCAAAGACAAACTCATCTCAGAGGTACTAAAACTATATGATGCTTGATGTGCAAAAGATGCATGACAAAGTACTATCAACTGAAACTTTTGTATCAAATATTGAAAATATGGGTAATATCAATGTTGTCCCATATGATCAATATGTGAAACAAAGTGAAAGTGAAGTTGTACCAAGTGATGCATCTCCTGCAATCAACAATGACTATATTTTTGATGAATACAGCATGTGCTCCGATGAGTCGTAATATCCGAACTAAATGCCTATAAAGAACGTGTTGCTATTTATGAACAACGTGCTAAATTTGAGTTGACCACTCGTGGCGGAAATGGATGACCAAGTGCGTACAATCATTAGAAAAGTAATTTTAGAGAAGAAGTATTAAAACAAGAGTTAAATTCCTTGCAAGAAAAGCTTTCTAAAACTGCTAAGCAAAAACAAGAACTTCAAGAAAATGTGAAAATGCTTAAGCAAGAATTTAATGCAAAGGAATCAAAACTCTTGAAAGATTTTTCTAATCAGAAAACTTTGAAAAACAAACTTGAAAACAAGTTGTACATACAAGGGAACACCATTCAGACTGCTCACATGATCACTAAGCATAGGGTCCTAAGCGATAAGCATAGCATTCCCCTTGTTGAAGGAACCAAATCCAGGGGTCATTAAAAGGGCTAGAAATGCTCATAAGGTTCTTTATGATGGCAATGAAATCCTTAAACCTAGACAGAAACCTAGTTGCGTTGAGTGCACTGAGGAAGATAAGAAATCAGATGAAGTCACTAGGGAAAAGATGAACAAGAAATTAGATGATCCTAAATGTAGAGAGAAGAAAATAAAGATCACTCCCCATGATTACAAGAAGGAAAACTGGATTTCCTTGAACATGTTTAAACCTCGGACATTGTTGACTCCCGAACAAGTTTTCTGGAAAATGGATTTAGATAAGCAGAAAGCCGAAAATATTGTTGAAACAAACCCTCCTCTTTGGAAAATGCCTAGAGCAACTGTGTATCCTCCTAATACACCAATGCATCTTGTTCCTAGAACAATTGCCACTAAAAGCAAGACCTTAATTAGCCAATATGTTATACTTCAACTATTTGTTGATTTTGAGAAAACTTGCAAGAAAAGGATCACACCCACTGGTATTACGGAAGGAGAAAGGGGTTTTGAGCAAATGAAAGAATGTTATTTAACGGAGGTCATGCCTTTCTTTAAACTTCTAAAAGATCACTTTGAGAGTCTTAAAAGGGGGATTGAAACTGATATTAAGGGAATGGAAAAGGAATTTGATGCAATGATAGTTGAAGTTAGTGACTATGAGCGAGCACTAAAATATAATGAGATTGAGAGGAAGAACTTGCATACACTAAATGAGAACTGATTTGAATGTATTGCTCAGATGTGTTTTTCACTGCTACAAATTGTTCCATTAATGCTTCCAAATTTCATGAATTATCGGTTGCACTGAAAGTCTCCCATGATCGTGTCATTGAGCTTGAAAAACTAATTCTGAACTAAACGAGAAAATTGAACTGGATGATCACGACAATTTGGTTAAACATTTTTCTAAACTAGAAGTTGAGCATTTTAATTTACAACTAAAATATCAACATCTTAAAGAAAATGTCAAAACTTCAAATATCAAGACATCCTCGGATGCTCCGAGTTTGATGCGTTTTTCAAATTAACAAAAGTGATGAACAGATTCAAGCTCATTGCAACACGATCAGAAAGTTGAAAGCCCAAATCTCTCAATTAAAGGGTCAAACGAACAATATGACAGGCTCCCAAATGCCTCCTCCTTTAGATTCTCAGAATTCTCAAACTTTTCATCTTCAAAACTTAGTTGATGCCTTACAAAAGGAAAACGAGAGTTTTCTAGAAGAAAATGAAAAAGTTAAACGACATTTTAAAGAGTTATATGATTCAATAAAAGTCACCCGTGACCAAAACAACGAAAAATAACGTCTTTACAAAAGGAAATTGAGAATCTGAGAAGTCGGGAAATGGGAACCGCCACTTGTTTTCAATAAGAATGTTGTCTCAAAGTCACCCTTAGACTGCAAATACACTTGTGACAGATTAAATATATTCCTCCTCATCTTAGGAATAATGAACATGCTTTTCATGAATCCTGTGCTCACCTTAAGGATAGTCTAGAATGTCTCCGTGAGATTGTCGAAGAGGATTTCATTAACAAACCTCTTGATAGTGAAATTAGGTTTGCTTGCCTCCAGGCCAAACGATCTCAAGAGTTGCTAGAATGTGTAATTGCAACATGTCCCAAATCCTTAACCTTAGGTGCAAAAGGCAAAGCTGTGATGCCTTGTTCTATGCCTAGTGCCGAGCCTTCAAACCATTCTAGGCCCAGTTTTAAAGCGAGCAGGTCAAAGTCTCAAGACAATACAAGGAATGATAGGACCTGCAAGAAAAAAAAAATGTGCATTGGCAGAGAGTAGAAGACCAACCTAGGATCTTTAAGCTTGAGTTGAATAAAACGAATCGTGTTGATTCTAGTATTAGCCTTAGGCGAATCTTGTAATTAATTCAATTCGATACTATTTGCAAACCTTGTAATGATGTCCGCTTGAATTACATTTGCTAATCATGAATGTGGTGTGAATGCTTTGTCTAATGCTGTCAAATGCCCGGTTAAAATTGTTAATGCTAATAATCGTGCAAATAAGGCAAAAAGGCAAAAGCGAAAGATTGTTAGAAAACAGTGGAAACCCACAGGAAGAACTTTTATAAAGATAGGTTATTATTGGATACCTTTTGGCCATAAGAATAATCGGTTTTGCTCTCAAACTGCTAAGATTATGCCCACTAGAAAATGGATGCCTACTTGTAGAACTATTCCCTTAAGAAGTGAACATACTTTGAATAGGTCAAATCTGAGACACCGAAGATTGCATCTATTCCCTATGATTCCATTGCTTCTACTTCTGATATGGATGTTTCTATTTCTGATGTGGGTGTTCCAATTATTGTTACTAACCAAGTGGAACCCATTCTTGCATGGGGATCCCAATTATCCAGTTATCCATTCTTGTCTGTGTTCAACTGCAGATCGTTCAAATCGTTCTGTGGTACCTGGACTCGCGTTCCAAGCATATGACCGGAGACCGTCATGCGCTCATGAACTTCGTGAGCAAATTCATCGGGACAGTTAGATTCGGTAATGATCATTTTCGTGCAATTATGGGTTATGGTGATTATGTTGTTGGTGATAGTGTTATCTCTAGAGTATACTATGTGGAAGGTCTTGGTCATAATCGGTTCTCTGTCGGTCAATTCACGTGATTCGATCTAGAAGTAGCCTTCTGAAAACATACTTGTTTTGTTAGAGAACTTGATGGTAAGGAACTTTTAAGAGGAACTCGTGGTTCAAATCTTTACACCATCTCTATAGAAGATATGATGAAGTCTTCTCCAATTTGCTTGTTGTCAAAGGCTTCAAAACCAAAGTCATGGTTATGGCATCGTCGTCTCAATCACTTGAACTTCGGCACCATCAATGATCTCTCGAGAAAGGACTTAGTTGTAGGTTTACCTCGACTAAAGTATGAAAAGGATCATCTTTGTTCACATGTCAATTGGGAAAAAGCAAGAAGTATGCCCACAAACCCAAACCTACTAACTCTGTCACAGAAGTTCTTCATACAATTCATATGGATTTATGTGGACCAATGAGAGTCTGAGAATATCTTTGGGAAGAAATATGTGTTAGTTATAGTTGATGATTACTCTAGATTCACCGGGGTCAAGTTCTTAAGGACAAAGGATGAAACTCCAGATATCATCATCAAACTCATCAAACATACCGCAGGTTCGACTTAACAAAACCGGTCAGAATTATCCGACGACAATGGAACTGAGTCTGTTAACAAACAACTTAGTGAATTCTATGAAAGCATTGGAATCAGCCATCAAAGAAGTGTTCCACGAACTCCTCAACGAGCGGTGTAGTTGAAAGGAAAAATCGAACTCTTGTAGAAGCCGCTAGAACAATGCTGATTTACTCAAAAGTTCCAATGTTTCTCTGGCTGAAGCTATTGCCACTGCATGCTACACACAAAATCGTTCCCTGATTCACACTGCTCATGGAAAGACACCATATGAACTTGTCCACAACAGAAAACCTAATCTCTCTTTCCTTCGTGTGTTTGGAGCATTGTGCTATCCAACTAATGAGGTTCAAGACTTAGGCAAACTTAGAGCTAAAGCGCACATTGAGTATTTGTAGGGTATGCACCAAACAAAAGGGATACCGAATCTACAACAAAAGAACCCGAAACATCATGGAAACAATTCACGTTACGTTTGATGAGTCGACGGTCAAACGGCTCCTGAACAACAATTCACGGACCCGCACTTCAAAACATTCCAATTGGTTCATCCCTTGTTCCAAACTCTTCTCAAGAAACTCCATATGTACCTCCATCCGAAGATGATTTAAAGAAATTGTTTGATCCTATGTTTGATGAACTTTATGATCCAAGTACTAATGAGGTGTTGATCCCTACAATGTAGGCTCATATTCCAATGAATGAAGTCAATCCCTCCTCAATATCTTTAAGTCAAGAAGCACCTGCGATCCTTCCGCGATCTCATCAACAAATCATCATTCTTCAAATGTACATCATGGAACTGTTTCGGGCATCAATGATGAAGTTAATCCCTTTGCTAATCCTGAAGATGCTCCATTTGAAAACATATTTGCTCCCTGAATCTTCTTCGAACCATCTTCTTCAGAGACATCGACTCGCTACTTCAGTCCCTCAACAACTGCCACATGAACACCTTCGAAAATGGACTCACGATCATCCATTAGACAACATCATTGGAAATCCCTCTCGCCCCAGATCAACACACGAAACAACTTGCAATCGATGCCTTATGGTGCTTCTTCAACTCCGTACTCTCTAAGATCGAACCAAAAGATGTTAAAACCGCCATGAATGAAGATACCTGGTTCAATGCTATGCAAGATGAAATTCATGAGTTCGATCGACTAGATGTATGGGAGTTAGTACCGCCCGTATTGTGCTATGATTATAGCTCTAAAATGGATCTTCAAAGTGAAACTTGATGAGCATGGTGATGTGTTGAAGAACAAGGCTCGATTAGTTGCTAAAGGATACCGTCAAGAGGAGGGTATAGACTTTGAAGAATCTTTTGCTCCGGTTGCTCGAATCGAGGCAATCAGAATCTTTCTGGCTAATGCTGCTAGTAAGAACATGGTAGTCTATCGGATGGATGTGAAGACGGCATTTCTGAACGGAGACCTTAAAGAAGTCGTCTACGTCCGCCAACCTGAAGGATTTGTAAATCAAGAGCATCCTACTCACGTTTATCGTTTGAAGAAGGCCCTTTACGGTTTAAAGCAAGCTCCAAGGGCATGGTATGATACATTGTCAAAGTTTCTTCTATCAACCGGATTTAGCAAAGGAGCAGTTGATCCAACATTGTTCACCAGAAGTCGTGGCAAACATTTAATTCACATTCAAATTTATGTTGATGATATTATTTTTGCCTCGACTGACCCAATGGAATGTGATCGTTTTCTAATGAAATGAGTTCAAAATTTCAAATGTCAATGATGGGACAAATGTCATTTTTCTTGGGATTACAAATTTCGCAAAGTCCCTGAGGCATTTTCATAAATCAATCTAAATATGCAACTGAGATCTTAAAGAAATTTGGATTTGATTCAAGTGACCCTGTTGACACTCCCATGATTGATCGAACCAAACTAGATGAGGACCACTCGGGGATCATGATTGACCAAACAAAATATCGTAGTATGATTGGATCCCCGATGTACCTCACGCTAGTAGACCGCACATCTTGTTATTTGTTTGCATGTGTGCATGATACCAGGCTAAGCCTACTAAAAAGCACCTTGAAGCGGTTAAACGGGTCTTTCGGTATCTCCAAGGAACCATCAATATGGGACTTTGGTACCGGAAGGACACCGGTATGTCACTAACACCTATGCAGATGCGATCATGCAGGTGTCAAGATACCGTCAGTACATCCCGAGGTGCTCGATTTTTGGGTGATAAGTTTTTGAGCTGGTCTTCAAAGAAGCAAATGAGTACTTCTATTTCCTCTACAGAGGTTGAATACATAGCCATGTCATCTTGTTGTGCTCAAGTCTTATGGATGAGATCTCAATTATCGGACTATGGCTTTGAATTCAACAAAATCCTCTCAGATCGTGATAATAAAAGTGATATTACTCTCTCATGCAACAACGTTCAACACTCAAGAGCAAAGCATATCGACATTCGACATCATTTCATCGGGAAACAAGTGGAAAAAGGTGTGGTGGAACTCTATTTTGTGAGGTCGAATATCGGTTAGCGAGACATCTTCACCAAAGCTCTTCCAAGAGAACGTTTTGAGTTTATTCTTCCACGCCTTGGCTTGAAAAGTCTTCAACCAGAAACACTCAAACGTCTTCAGGAGGAAGACGAGGAGTAAAGGTCTATCTTCATCTATCTCTTGTATATATCTATTCGAAAAACAAAATACAAAATTATAAAACCTTCAAAAACCATAAAAATCAGAAAAATTCGAAAAATCTTCAAAAATATTGTCAATTTGTCATGCTTTTCTCGTTCGATTAATATCTACGGTCTTTGTGCTGTCATTCAAAGAATGACACGGGACTTTAGATGTTGTTAGAATTCCCAAAAAAAAAAAAAAAAAATTAAAAGAGAAAGAGAAACAATGGTTTATTGTCATTTCGAGAACCCGCTTTTTCAAGGAAAGAACAGAGCCATACTTTATCATGTTTTCAAAATTCCATGCTCGGATTCTTTAAACATTTATCTCTTGAAAACTAATGCTTTGAAAAATAACTCGTCTCTATTTTTGATAATCATCTGACTTATTTGTCAAAATATCAATCTCTCAATCAACAACCTATGTCATTGATTGAGGGGAGAATGATTTCAATTAAATTAAAAAGTTATTTGGCATTCAATTGTTTTCAAAAGATATTCATGCATGTTTTATCAATGGAGTTTAAAGTCTTAAAATCATCATTATCGCTTAAAACGCTTTCATATCAAGTCACAATTCTCCTTAAAAGCTTTCAAAATCAATTTAAATCTATAAGAGATCACAAATCTCAAATGATTTGATAATTGTGATCGGGGAGAATGTGTGATTTAAATTGGATTTAAACCGATAATTCGGTAAATGGTTTTATAAGGATGTACAAGCTCTCCTTCCCACATGTGACAAACGATTTCAAATTTTCCATGCACATGTTGAGGGGAGCATCTATCTTAAACCTATGATTTGAAACGTGATAACTTATCTCAAGGTGCGGGTTCCCTCTAGTATGTGCAAAACTCTTTTCAAATCTCGAGGCACATATTGAGGGGAGCAAAATCATGAAAACCTCATCCTTCCCCAAAATGCTTTATCTACTTGATTCGATTAGGGAAGTGATGTTGATATTTTTGAAAATGGTAATCAAAGAAGTTAATTCTTTCTCTTGCCTCCGTGTGGAAAACTATTTCAAATACTTGATTCACATGTTGAGGGAGAGTTCTTCTTCTAAAAATATCAAAACAATTCAGGTACAAAATGCTTTGATAAAATATCATAAGTATCCGGATTGATTTTCAAATGGTTTTCAATTGGTTCCTATGGCAGATGAACAATACCAAAAGACCGACCAACTTTACATTATGTATGGTGATATAAGGACGATAAGGTTAGGTATGTTTTCCCATGATCCGCCAGAACGAGGGATCTACCGGGGACTATCCACTAGTTAGTGTAGAGTTCTTAGGTATGATGATAAAAGGAGAAAATGAGATATGGGAAGAGTGCGGACTAAGACCGAGCTAGTACTGGAATAAACCCAACAAGGTTCTTGCTATGAAGTCTCGGTAAGCAATGAAGGGGTTGAAGAATGAAAAAGAATTGAATGAGAAAAGGGTGAAAACAAATAGCCCTCCATTTATTCAACCTTAGGGCGTAAAACCGGTTCAATTCATATGCTACTGAGATGGTAACATCGTATTGAAGACAAGACGTCATGGACCCAAAGGACGACTGCACTTCAACTTTCAAAACCACTCAAGTTCCTCTTAAAAGGACTTGTTTCATTCTCACGGGAAACCGACATTATCTATCAACTTTCTCTTAGAGATTGTTGATATTGAAGGAGGAGACCCTCTCCCTAGTCTCCTATATAGGATCCAAATATGCACAAATTGAGTCTAGTGCCACGAGATCATCAATAAATCTCATTAGGACACTTTCAATGAAGACTCTCTCTTTCACACAATGTGGAAAGAGAGATTATATCTTGAGTCCTACGCATTATCCTTGTGGTATTGCCGTAACATCCGAGTGATGTGTTTACATATTCACAATGCGGAAGATGGAAAGCCTTCTGTAGCCAACATCTAACAAGCTCCTGGTAGGTGGCATGTGAGATCTATTATACGATCAACCATGTGACAACTGAACGTAAACAATGGGGCGATTCAATCTTTTGAATCAATCTGGTTCAGGTTATGGATTGACGGATACCTTTGAAAACCGGTCTTTGTGCTTTAAAACTCTTTTCATTAGCACGCCGACCGTGTACTAATTTTTCAAATCAAAAGGTGTTTTATGATTGATAATTGATTTTCATTAAAACCTTCGTTATATTGCAAAACAATTTCTATTGAGCAATACACGATTGTTTTTCAAATCTCTTTTCATCAATCGCTGGACGAATTTGCCGTTCACTCACTCCGTTGTCTTCTTTGAGACGTCCGGTTTGAGAACGCTAGAGCAAAAAACCATCAAGGAAATTCTTCGAATTATACCTCATCACGGCGATTTGTATCGATCAACGGGAACCGTGGGTGTACCTCAATTCATGAAAGTGATCAAAGACACTTTCGGCGCTTTATTGCTAACTGTCTTATGCGTGTACACCCCCGACGCTTGCAAAATGATCAATGGAGCGTCAATCCATAGCCGCATGCTCACACAACACATTCATATCAAAAGAAATCATGATTGGTGCATCAATGACTCTGATATTCTAACTCCATGCTTCACGTACTGCCGCCAATATCATGAATCAACGAATGCTTCCGCTACTCTGATGAGAAGATATCATGATCAGAATGTGAGCATGTCGGTCCGAAAGTCACAACATCACATAATACCAACACCACAATGGATGTATCGAGATTTTCTATTAGCCGATGATCTCAAAAGTCGGCTCAACATTATTATCACGTGGATCAGGAAAAGACCTCCACTTGGATTAACCAAACATGCAATGAGTGGAATCAATGACTACGAGCCTCGGAGCAAAGTACTACATCAAGAATGCAAGATCAATTGTTAATGTAATATCCGATTGTATTCAATGTCATTTTAGTATATGTTTGAGGTGACCTCCCTTAGGGAGATTGTTAGGAATTAGAAATTCAAGGTATTAAAGAGTCGGTCACCTCAAGTATATGTAATCGTTAGAAAGCTTGTAGTCATAGTACTTTTATGTTAAGTAGTATTTAGTTTAGTAACACCGTGGAGGACGGACGGTCTTTACCCATCTGTATGCCCGATCCACGACCGTGTGTGGCTTTTATGTAAGACTATAAATACTCTCTACTTCCCAAGGTAGAGAGTTGGAGCTCATAATAAGATTTTTCTTTCTCTCACTAAGTTCCCTAAACCTCTAACTTTCTCTCTCTAGAACTCACCTTTATACGCCCACTTTGAGTTATGGTTTGATGTGTATGTGAAATCCAATATCCTACATAATCTCAGTAGATTTTATATTAAAAAGGATAATAAGAATTATCTATACTACTTATAATGCATTTAAGCACTTTTTTCCTATTAACTTTTTAAGATTTTCTAATATAGATTTTAAGCAAATGCAAGTGAAAAAACATTATTTACAAGTATCTTAAGCACAAATAATTCTCATTTTAAAACACTATCTTTCTTACTTATAATTAATACACCCATTCACCAATAAATACAAATCATTAAGCACAATGTACACACAAATGTAGTAATAAATATGCAAAAAACTACCTAACTCCTCTTTCTTTCTTTGCAAAGAACCAAGAGGTTTTTATATAGTCACAATAAATAAAGGAAACTCTTCATAGATCCTTTCGAAGCAAAACATATCGATCGTGGTCCTCGACGACATCCACAAACAAATGGTAAAATACACTCTCCCTTCTCTCATATTTTTTAATTTAATTTGAACTTGAAGCAGAGTGAAATTGGTAGGTAATATTAGGGTGATGGTGTTTTATATCAAATATTTTAGGTTTGGTGTTTAGTTGGGTTAGTTTATCCAAAATTAGTATATATTGGCCTCGTGAATTACTAAAAGAAATATGGGCCTTATCTCAATATGGTAGTAAGAGGATACAAAATTTTGTTAAATTTTGTATCAAGTTAATTTTGGGCTAAATTTTTGTATATTTTTGGTCAATGCTATATTAAGCCAAAATTTTGGTATATTTTGTAAAAATTTTTGTCTTAAGTTTGTTGTGTTGAAATACATACATTGTCAAATGTATCAAAATTTTAGCTATAAATGATATGCATAAGTATGTGATCACGCTAACCTTTTAGTTATTTTCAATACCAAGTATCGTTTCGCACTCACCACTTACCTCCTACATAGTCATACAACCAATATCCGGCCTCCTTACATGTCATCGTAAACAACGCTTATCAATCACATAACATTTTAACTACATGTAATTATTCTATCGTTTTAACTAAATTTATTGTCATATTCGTGAATTAATTGTTAAAAAAGTATAGTCGCATAACATTAAATTGCTAGAAAATATATCACGTATCACCCGCCACGATCACGCCGGTACCCTACTAGTAAAGCAACAATTACAAACGGATATATGAATCAAACTAGTTTTCCCCAATCGAAAACTATTCTATAACCCAAACTAAACTTCCCGACCTTAGCACCTCAGACAAGAACTAAAGTATCCCTAATATAGCTTCCAAAATTGTTCCAATGGTTTATTCTTGTGAGAGTATGGTCCATGTAGATTGAACTTGTGGTTAGTTCAATCTACCTATTTTTATCTCTTCTTGTGTTGTGTGTTTGTAACCCGACAAATTGTGTGTATAAATAAGCTCTAGGGATGAACTAAACACCGTGGAAGTAAAGGCAAGCAAATGATCTACTCTCAATGAATGTCAAGCTCATAAGTTGATACCCTCAGAATTGTCGCGAGTGAGCGCCAATAACCCTCACAATATAGAATGTGCTACCAGACTTTCTATTTGAATTAAATGCTATTTGCCCGCTAGCCAAGTACACCGCGACTTGGTTACTAAAACCGCGGCACTTGGTCTTTTTCTATATTTTGAAACTCCAAATTTTCATTTTGACGCACAAGTAAGGGTTTTAACGGATATTTGACATATTTCCAAGCTATCTCATCTTATTTATTCTACAACTAATTAGCACCAAGCATACAATTAAAAGGCATGATAATATATATAAATAATGATAAATAGGTATAATAGGAAGGTATACATATGTGTATATTTAAAATGCTATCAACTTTCTTTAGAAGAGAGTTCAGAAAAACAAGTTCGCCAATTGTATTCCATCTTGACTAAGTAAAGTTCAACAAGTACTTCTACATACTCTTCAGTAAAGTGATATCGGAATGCTATGTTTTTGCTGTGGGAATGTTGAACCGGATTGCAAAAGATGGCAATGGCACTTTTCGAATCATTCAAAATCGTATTTGATTGAAGATTCTAAACTATAGTCAAGTAAGTGGTGTGCACATCCATAGGCTTACGCGACAACACGCTAGATAAGGCACATCCTCGCTTTTGATGACCAAATCGACTAGCTTTTCACCAAGAAATTATACCCACCGCATGATTTTACATGTGTCCATGCAACTGCATGATCTCCGCTTGAAAACGAAATGAAGTTCTATTCGATGTCATTCGGGCCACAAAGTCCTATGTGAATGGTCCTTTTAAGGTACCAAAAGATCTGTTTACCTCTTTTAAGGTGTTTCTTCAGTAGGCTTTTCCCCGGAAATGAGCATTATACAAACATACATCAAAACTATATTTGGCTCACTAGTTATTAGATAAGCGAGATCCAATCATACTGTATTCTCTTTGGAGTGACGGGTGTCCTAAGCAAATCAAAGATCAAGCTTTGCGTATAGCCATTAGTCGCATTAATTATGTCATAGGAGTCCATACCATGTTTCTTTTATTATTTCCAAAGTGTATTTGATTGATTTTATTAAGATACCATGTTGAATCATGGACTTGTAAACCAAGAAAACATTTCATTTCCCATCATCACATTTCAAAATTGCTTTTCAAGTTTTGCAAATTTAGTTAAAAATTTTGAATTTGGAGCAAAAATGATATCATCCACAAAATTTGCACAACCAAAATGTCATCGCCAGATCTCTTGTAAAAAGAGTAGGTTTAACAATATCTTTGGTGAAAGTGAATGAGATAAGAAATTTGGAAAGTTCATTATACCTCGCCCTAGGTGCTAGTTTGAGACCGTAAATAAAATGATAAATATGGAATAAATAGGTGTGTAGTGAGTGCAGAAGCGTAAACTCGCTAAAATGTGATTCGGTGTCTTAGTTTTAGCATTATGGCCAAAGTTGAAGCATGGAAAATAAGTATCATCTTGGATGCCATTTTTGTATTCCCTAAAGAAAACCGGGCCTCATTGGTTAGATTTTATAGTTAATCCTAATACTTTGTAGTTTAACTCTATGTTATTTTTTTCCCTTTCTTTCCTCTAGCATCTTGTTAGAGTGTCTTAATGAAATTGCCCCTCTAAAAAAGTTTTCGAACGATTGATGTAGGAATACCTCAAAAAGTGGACAGTAACCAAACTATAGTCACCACAATACAACAAAATGAATCATTCCTATATATGTGACTATATATAGTGGCCTTTAGTTAGGTATATAATTGCATTGTTATCGCTTAATCCAACATTAATGTTGTATACAACAAGGAAGTTCTTTAAAAGCTATATAACATAATTCGAAATGCAAATTTTAGAACCTTCTATCGAGGATTTAGCTAACATGGCCTAAAAGTGTTGTACCTCCATTCCTAATACATCGATACTTTAGTGTGCATTAATTAGGTTGTATCGCTTTCCCACCGACCGCTTAATTATAAATTTCGGGAGATGTGGAGGCTACTTTTGTTCAATTAGTGAAGTCTGTATCATGGCCTTTCAATGTTACCTAGTGGGGTTTATTGCAATATTAATGATATATGGTTTCTCGCAGCTAGAATTTTAGAAATTAGCATTTCCGCTTCAATGCACTCCAAATGGCGGCTCTCAAGTGCAATCATATAAATCAACCGTACCGAAGTTTTGGATAAGTTAACTATGATGGGAAAAACAAATGGTATACATGCAAAGATATCCTTGCTCTTGCCGTGAATTTTCTTTGAACGCATTACCTTTACCAAATGATCAATGATCTCTTTAAATGATCCTATTCCAAGATGTTATCTATGCCTTTAGAAAGAAATATGTATTTGAAAAACTCAGTATACGTTTTATAATACTTTAAAATGATACTCCTTGAATATACATTAACTTGTA
>OU343225.1:259334157-259477761 GCA_910596185.1 Chrysanthemum makinoi
ATACACTCTCCCTTCTCTCATATTTTTTAATTTAATTTGAACTTTGAAGAGAGAGTGAAATTAGGGTAATATTAGGGTAGATGGTGTTTTATACCGTATATTTTAGGTTTGGTGTTATAGTTGGGTTAGTTTATCCAAAATTAGTATATATTGGGCCTGGTGAATTACTAAAAGAAATATGGGCCTTATCTGAATATGGTAGCAAAAAAAGAGGATACAAAATTTTGTTAAATTTTGTATCAAGTTAATTTTGGGCTAAATTTTTGTATATTTTTGGTCAATGCTATATATTAAGCCAAAATTTTGGTATATTTTGTAAAATTTTTTTGTCTTAAGTTTGTTGTGTTGAAATACATACATTGTCAAATGCATCAAAAATTTTACGTTATAAATGATATGCATAAGTATGTGATCACGCAACCTTTTAGTTATTTTCAACTACCCGTTAATGTCGACCACCACGACCTCCTACATAGTCATACAACCAATATCCGCCTCCTTGTCATCGCAACAACGCGTTAACAATCACATAACATTTTAACTACATGTAATTATTCTACTGTCTTAACTAAATTTATTGTTATTCGTAAATTAATTGTTAAAAAAAAGTATAGTCGCATAACATTAAATTGCTAGAAAATATAATCACAGAATACCCGCCGTCGCATCACGCGGGTACCCTACTAGTACAACAATTACAAACGGATATATGAATCAAACTAGTTTTCCCCAATCGAAAACTATTCTATAACCCAAACTAAACTTCCTGATCCTTAGCACCCTGTATCAGCAACTAAAGTATCCCTAATATAGCTTCCAAAATTGTTCCAATGGTTTATTCTTGTGAAAATGGTTCAAGTAGATTGAACTTGTGGTTAGTTCAATCTACCTATTTTTTTATCTCCTTCTTGTGTTGTGTGTTTGTAACCTGGACAAATTGTGTGTATAAATAAGCTCTAGGGATGGAACTAAACACCAGGGAAGTAAAGGCAAGGCAAATGATCGGACTCTCAATGAATGTCAAGCTCATAAGTTGATACCCTGTAAATTGTCGTGAAAGTGCGCCGCACAACCTCACAATATAGAATGTGCGCCGTACTTCTATTTGAATTAAATGCTATTTGCCCGCAAGCCAAGTACACTGCACTTGGTTACTAAAACCGGTGCACTTGGGTCTTTTTCTATATTTTGAAACTCCAGTCCTTGCTCTTGACGACCGTTAAGGGTTTTAACGGATATTTGACATATTTCCAAGCTATCTCATCTTATTTATTCTACAACTAATTAGCACCAAGTATACACCAAAAGGCATGATAATATATATAAATACGTAGATAAATAGTATAATAGTGAAGGTATACATATGTATATTTAAAGCGTTGTCAACTTTCTTTAGGAAGAGAGTTCGTAAACAAGTTCGCCAATTGGTATTCCATCTTGACGAAGTAAAGTTCAACAGTACCTTTCTCGACATACTCTTTCAGAAAGTGATATCGGAATGCTATGTTTTTGCTGTGGGAATGTTGAACCGGATTGCAAAAGATGGCAATGGCACTTTTCGAATCACAATAAATCGGTATTTGATTGAAGACGAAACTATAGTCTGCAAGTGGTGTGCACATCCATAGGCTTACGCACAACACGCAGATAGTGGCACATCCTGCTTTTTTGATGACCAACTGACTAGCTTTTCACCAAGAAATTATACTCCACCAGATGTGATTTTACATGTGTCCATGCAACCTGCATGATCTCCGTTTGAAAACGCAGTGAGTTCTATTCCGATGTCATTCAGTTACCAAAGTCCTATGTGAATGGTCCTTTTAAGGTACCAAAAGATCTGTTTACCTCTTTAAGGTGTTTCTCTGTAGGCTTTTCCTGGAAATGAGCACATAAACATACATCAAAAACTATATTTGGTCTACTAGTTATTAGATAAATGAGAGATCCAATCATACTCGGTATTTCTTTGGAGTGACGGGTGTCCCATGTAAATCAAAGATCAAGCTTTGGTGTAATAGCCATTAGTGTACTAATTATGTCATAGGAGTCCATACCATGTTTCTTTATTATTTCCAAAGTGTATTTGGATTGATTTATTAAGATACAGCGTTGGAATTGATGGACTTGTAAACCAAGAAAACATTTCATTTCCCCATCATTGACATTTCGAAATTGCTTTTCATAAGTTTTGCAAATTTAGTTAAAATTTTTGAATTTGGAGCAAAAAATGATATCATCCACAAAAATTTGCACAACCAAAATGTCATCGCCGTATCTTCTTGTAAAAAGAGTAGGTTTAACAATATCTTTGGTGAAATGAATTGAGATAAGAAATTTGGAAAGTTCATTATACCTCGCCCTAGGTGCTAGTTTGAGACCGTAAATAAAATGATAAATATGGAATAAATAGGTGTGTAGTGAGCAAAGTTGTCAAAATCGCGCCTAAGGCGCGCCTAGGCGCTAAGGCGCACGAGGCTCTAGCCTTTGGGTTTTTTTAGATCGAGGCTCACGACATGCATGAAGCCCACAAAAAGCGCAGCGCCTTAGGGATTTTTGCGCCTTTGCGCCTTGGGGCTTTTTGCGCCTCGGAGATGTAAAGGTTTTTTTTTTTTTTTTTTTTTTTTTTTTTTTAAGATAAAATACATGGGCCTTATAAGTTATATACATGGGCCTTTTAAGTCATTGGGTGAGTATTTGTATGGTTTGTAAATTTAAACTGATTTAACGTTTATTTTATTCATTGAAATTTTCATTATGAAATTACTTTATTTCATTAAGTATTTTCATTATGACATAGTATCTTGAAAATGCGGCATTATGCCTTGAATATTAATATATTGATTGCTTAATATTTTGGATTAAATTTTAAACTTTGTTATATGTAAGTCTGCAAGTGTAGGACAAAAGCATATTTAGTCTGATATGGATTTTAATCTTTATATAGGTCATTGAGCCAAAGAGTTTATCCGTTTGAGAAGTGACAACTTATTTTTTAATCTTTATAACGGCAATATGTGTCATGTATTTTTTTAATGTCATTTGTGTTTAAGCTGCATAAATGGTCACATATGTTATTAAAAAAATTAATATAGTAGTGCTCGTATCATGAATCCCGCGCTTGGAATGGCCTCGCCCGAGGCTCTTACCCCTTTGCTTTAGTGCCTTGAGCCTTTCAAAACTATGGTAGTGAGTGCAGAAGCGTAAACTCGCTAAAATGTGATTCGGTGTCTTAGTTTTAGCATTATGCTACAAAGTTGAGTTAAGTTGAAAATAAGTATCATCTTGGATGCCATTTTTGCAAATTTCCCTAAAGAAACCGGTCTCGTTGGTTAGATTTTATAGTTAATCCTTATTCCCTTGTAGTTTAACTCTATGTTATTTTTTTCCCTTTCTTTCCTCTAGCATCTTGTTAGAGTGTCTTAATGAAATTGCCCTCTAAAAAAAGTTTTCGAATGATTGATAGAGTAACACCTCAAAAGGGACAGGTAACCAAACGGATAGTCACCATCGGCTGATACAACAAAATGAATCGCTCCTATATATGTGGACTATCTATAGTGGCCTTTAGTTAGGTATATAATTGCATTGTTATCGTTTAATCCAATAATTAATGTTGTATACAACAAGGAAGTTCTTTAAAAGCTATATAACATAATTCTGAGCCTACAAGTTTAGAACCTTCTATTGAGGATTTAGCTACTGCGTCTAAAAGTGTTGTACCTCCAATTCCTAATACATCGATACTTTATGTGCATTAATTAGGTTGTATCGTTTTCCTACTGACTGTTTAATTATAAATTTCGGTTAGATGTGGAGGCTACTTTTGTTCAATTAGTGAAGTCGGTATCATGGCCTTTCAATGTTACCTATGGGGTTTATTGCAATATTAATGATATATGGTTTCTCTTGCAGCAATTTTTAGAAATTAGCATTTCGCTCAATGCACTCCAGTCGTGGCGGTTCTCAAGTGCATCATATAAATCAACCGCCGAGAAGTTTTGGATAAGTTAACTATGATGGGAAACAAATGGTATACATGCAGCATATCCTTGCTCTTGCCAGGAATTTTCTTTTTGAACGTACACTTTACCAAATGATCAATGATCTCTTTAAATGATCCTATTCCAAGATGTTATCTATGCCTTTAGAAAGAAATATGTATTTGAAAAACTGTAGCATGTTTTTATAATACTTTCAAAATGATACTCTGGAAATACATATCATATTTCAGCTTTCTCTTAACACAAGCATTTACAATATCACACAATTTAATTAAAAACTTGCTCTACCAGGTTTTTGACGAATTGAAATGTCAAAAGGCTCAAACTAATTTGCCGTCAGTCTACAATTTATGGACTCAATTTCGCTGTCATAGCGGTTGTGGGAGTACAAGTTCTCATCAATCTAGCGATATGACCCGAGTTTGGCTCTTATATATACAAGTCAAGATTCATCTACGAGATCCAAGTGTTAATTATAACACTACAAGAAAAATGGTCTTTAGTGACCAGAATTTAGTGACGACATTTTTTTATGGTCACTATTTACACGATATAGTGACGATATAATTTGTTGTCACTGATATTTGGTCATCGGCGAATATTTTGTGACGAAACTGACGCTTGGTCACTAGTGTCACTAAAATACCTGATCGGTACTTTGGTATATTTTGGGCGTACACGGTGACGAGATTTTTCGTCACTGGTTTGTAAATGAGTGACCAAAAGTGTTAGTCACTGATTTTGCAATTAAAACTTTACTTAAATATAATCAGATGCCCAAAACACAATATCATCAAACTATATCACAAGAGAAAGGAAAAAAGACGCGGATCCACCCGGCCCACCTCTTGTTTAAATAACCCGACCCACATCTCTCAATTTTACCATCATCGCACACAGTAATCATTTGGCCTACACTCAATTTCACCACACTCTCAATCATAACCACAGATTCACAATGACGTAACCCTAAACTACTGCCACCGGTAAACCACCATGGCCAACCGCATATACCGGCGGCTTCAACAATTTTTCAACCGCATTTACCACACTCTCAATCATAACCACCGATCCCTTAAAAGGTTAGGGTTCTCTTCTATCTAATTTCATCAATTTATTAGGGTTACAGTTCTAAATTCTATTGTTTATCTATATATTCACTTGAACTATTTTATCATCATTTATGCTTCGTTACACCAATACCTATTTGTTAATTGAATGTTGCTATTTGTTTACGAATTACGGAATAACTTGTGTTCTGATTTTTCGGATTCGTCATTGTTTGCTTACGATGTATGTAGTAAGTGTGTGATTTTAAGTTGTGGATGGATATTTTTGAGTGTTTTGGAATCATAGACGGTTTCATTCTAGTTGTGTGTACTGGTGAAATAGTTGATGATTAGAAAGCACCTCAAGTCGAAAGAGCTTGTTTCGTTTTACCTTAATTGACAATATGCCTTTTCCCTATAAGAACACATAATAACTACAGATTTTCTGCTTTTTATGATTGTAATAAACAAATAGTCTTTATTGAGAGCAGTGTCTAAAACGCTCATTTGTTTCTGTATTGTATTTGCTTCTGAGTGGGGTGTCAAGGCTCATCTTTGTTTAATGATCATGTGGAAATTCGAGCATGGAAATCAAAGTGTATGAAATACAAGAGTGAGCTTACGGTACATTTATTGGTTAGTTCATTAGGATTTCAAATTGCTAGGTGATGGATGTGATTGTGTTACTTGCTGTAGTAACTACTACGTATGCTTAATTGCTTAGTAGACATCTATTTCTAACCGAAATAACTCTGAATAGCAACGACGGTTGACGAAGGATAAAACGCTAGTACATAGATAGATTACAGAAAGTTGAGGTGATATCTTTTTAGCATAATGAGTTAGTGAGCTAGCGTGTTTATGTAAACATATATTGTACAAATTAACACATACACGATTGTAAAATCGATGGAGCCACTCGGTCGGTTTTCCTCAAGTAGCAAATAACAGCATCGTCTTTGGCCTTGTCAAATGCAAAAGTTATGTCAAATATACTGCCATGTTTATTGCTGTATTTATTATTTACAAGAGCTAACTTCCATATACGAATGCATAAGAATATAAGTTCTGAAATCACAAATTATTCTTTATACAGCGGTAGTATTTACATCTACTGCCAGGGTGTTTGGATACGCGCGTAGCGTAATTATTGCTTGTTAACAAAAACAGATTATGATTTTCTGATATAAGGTTAGAGTAATCATGTTTTACATAACGATCACATCATACCCAAGCAAAACCCCCTGTATTTGAGATAAATCATAGGGAAAACTTAGTTTATAAACAAGCAAGCCATTTTCAAAGAACCATTTAAAAAAAAAAAAATCACATCATCAAATTCATTCAAACAATTAGCTATATCAGATTTAATCATTAGAATCAAACTTTGGTCAAAAATAAAAACTATCTAACACATACATCATTGCTCCAAACCCAAAAGAAAGAGTGTTTGCTGGGGATACTGAACAACATATTTTACGTTCGTTCTTAGGGTTTACAGCTCTTATGTATGGAATGGTTCTTATTTGTTAGCGTTATGCTTATAGGTACAAGTTTATTTTGTTTCAACTGATTAACTCCTTTATACATTTGATCTGTTTCTATTTGGATGGGCTAACTCCACTGTATCTTTTAGCCCCGTGCAAGACGTTTCTGATTCTTGCCGTACCGGAGCTGCTACAAATCTCATTTTCGGTCTTGCTTTGGATATGAATCAGTTCTCATCACAATATTTGCAATAGAAATCAATATTTTCTTTAGTTTTAGTTTTGCTGCAATGAATGGTGTTTCAGTAGCTGCTCTTGGAATCTTGAGCGCCATAGCTACAGGATTGGCTATTGATGCATACGGTCCTGTGACAATGTTAGTGGCACAGCTGAAATGGCTGGGATGAGCCACTTTATTCTTGGAAAAACCGATGCTCTTGATGCTGCTGGAAACACCACTGGCTGCCATTGGAAAGGTACATTGGTCAATCTGTAAAACGTTACTAGCTATATCTTGATTTTGCCCTTTCACCCGTTAGAAATGAAACATAATTGGAGTTTATGCATTTATAAGTAAGGTTTGTAGTTGTGAACTAGTTTTCAACATAATCTGTTATGTTCTACTTTTTTTCCAGGGTTTTGCAATAAGGTCTGCAGCCTTGTTTCCCTGGCTCTATTCGGTGCATCTGTGAGCAGGGCTGAAATTATGACAGTAGACGTCTTGACCCCCCAAAGTATTCATTGGTGCCATGCTTCCTTACTGGTTGAGGAAGTGCGTATGCAATTTAACACCATCACTGGCCTCATGGAAGGCACGGCTAAGCCCAATTATGCCACTTGTGAGAAGATCTCAACTGATGCTTCTATCAAAAAAATTACCCCCCTCCCCTTGGTGCTCTTGTCATGCTTACTCCTCTTATTGTAGGGATTTTATTCAGTGTTGAAATGCTTTCAAGTGTTCTTGCTGGCTCTCTCGTTTCTGGTGTACAGGTACTGCCATAATTTTTTACCTTGTTGTTTATCTTAACCTTCTTGATTATCTTAACAGGGATATCAAGGGGATATTCAAGCAGGTTGCTTTTGTTATCATAACAGTATCACTAAACCGATTATCCCTTGCTTTACATATGCAGATCGCTATCTCTGCATCCAAAACTGGTGGTGCTTGAGACAATGCAAAGAAATATATCTGAGGTATAATGAACACCACTTTCTTCTTATCTAGAGTTGGCAAAAAGCCAATTGGATAAACGGGTGAAAAGTAGAAAGTGAAAACGTGTTGGGTGAGATCGACTTGCACACATCTACTTTCTAATTTGTTTCACTAAAAGCTAATATGTTATATATGACGAAAAAAACTAAATATTAGAAGACAATCTAAGAAGTGTATACTTGGATGCTTTAAACTATCTGTTTGACCCAAATCAGCCCGTTTAGAAGCAAATGGTTAAGATTGCCACCTATAGTTTTAATGTTATCCATCAATGCGCGTTGGTGCTTCTCGGGGAAATAAAAGGACTGCCTTTGAAAAAGTCTTTTTTTTTTTAATTGTCCCTTTGGGCACCAGACCTGTTTTGTAAATCTTCAATATTTCCAGTCTTTCGCATAACTAATTACTATACGTACAGGGCTATGAGCCATTTGTATCAGATCACTGACTCAAGCAACTACATCGATTTATTTTCGTCATGGCAATTACACATGCATCTTATAGGCACTTTACTATGCTTCTAGCGATAGTGAAGGTTACATTCTTTTTTTATTTACATTCATACTGATTTCCTTGTACGTGAATATTATGTTATTTACTGGGTTTGATTTTATATTTTATTTGAAATTAATTTGTAATCCTGCCAGATCCACACATGGAGAAAATGGGAAGATGATACTCAAATGGATGGGCATGGTGTCCTTACTGGTATTTATATAGTTGTATTCATTAACACGATTCGATTATCATTTGTGCATTTGCAACTGTTAAAGATATTATAACGTTAGCAAATAGCATGTGGGGTTGATCAATAACCTTACATTCTTATGCAGAAATATCAAGGAACGAGACGATTAGGAGGAAATCTGCCATTGTCAAATCCACTTTGCCTTGTTCAGAAAGGTAAAAGGCTGAAACTATTGTTATTTTTGTAGTGCACCTCTTTGGGGCAGGGTTGTGGCCTTCACATTATTTACTGTGGAAGGTACGGAATTATTGTGAACAAGACACATGTATTTTTCAAGGGGTGGTCACATTGTAAATATTATAAATGGCAAAAAGGTTGGGTCAGGTTGGGTCACACAGACTAGATAACGGGTCAAAATAAGTATCATTTTGTATGGGTCATAATGATTTTAGAAGTTGTACCAATATTGATCAAGTTTTAGCTAAGTTTGACCTATTTGGCAGTCCTTGTAAGCTAATATCTTAGAAATGTCGTATTGACACGTCAGACATAGTCAAATCGACCATTTGGTAAAAGTTTCTAATATATTTGAAATTGTATTGTAATGAAATCAATATAATTAAGCAAATAATTTCTTGTACGGTAATTATATTATATAGTAGAATAATTAATATTTCTAATTTGAAATAATTTTATTAAGTTTATAAAGTGGAATTATGAAATCATTTTCTAATTTTAGGCTATATTAATTGATTAATTATCTTTTAAACGTTTATTTAATTATAATCTTAAAAGTTTAGTAAATATTGTTCTGAAACCTTCTAATTGTTATTACTTTTCTAGATTATCTCTATTTATTGCTTAGATTGTGTAAGTACTTTTCCATACCTATCAAATCTTACGTAGTTCACCTTATGTTATGGTTTCTCATCACCCTTTTTATGCTCAGGTTGTTCTACTTTAGCATTGAAAAGTGCTGGAATTACTGGTTATTTTTACTGAAGCTAGGTTAAAGCCTCGAGACGAGCTTTTTTTGTTTGCGATGATGTGTAAATCACACAGCGGATGAATTTTATTGGTTATTGGTTTAGTCCGTGTCGAGGTTCGACCATACTATTTGTGTTTTGTGAATAAATTATCACTTGTGAATGAAGTTAATATGTTGATTTTCGCTATAACAGAGTTTTAGATTATAATTTGTAAAAATAAGAAAGCACTAAAATGAAAACTGGATCCATTTTTTTTTTGGTTACATGATCATATTAGTGACCTCCTTTTTGGTCTCTAATAATCTGAAGTCTGTGACCACTAACTCGTCACCAATTGTGTATATTAGTGACGAAATTTTCGTCTGTGACGAAATATTTCGTCACTACCATCACTGTGACGAAATATTTCGTCACTAACTGGGTAAAACAGTGACGAATATTTTGGTCACATTTTAGTGACCAAGCATATTTTGGTCTCTAATTGAATTTGTGACGGAGCTTTGGTGACGACTGGTGACGACTTGAATTTCGTCACTAAACAGTTTTGTGACCAGATTTTCATTGTTAGTGACGAAATCACTTATGTCACTAAAGGGCTTTTTTCTTGTACTTGTTGGCTTGTTCTTGTCTCTTTAAAAATTTTGAACAAGTTCTGTGCAATATTTGACCGCATTGGTAAGTTATTGACACCAGTGCAAGAAATCTTTATTATCTACCACGAGTCCACGGCAATTGTGCTAAAGTTAGAAAAGTGTCTTCATCTCAATGGAGTAAACTTCATGTACTTTTTTATGTCAGTAGACATCAAATGGTGAATCACATAAAGCTCAAACATGTAAACTTGAAGCCTTGTCAAACCATCAATGAATATATCTTTGTATTTGGGCCAAAAGGTATAAGGTGCCCAAAAAGTATAATAAAATATAGAATCGATTAGAGACGAGCATTTTTACTAACAGACTTCAACACTTTATTATAAAGCAAGGAAATTTTTACGCAGCCATAGATGAATCAATTATGTTGGACGACACAGGTTTGAGAAGTATAAATATATGTTTAGAACACACCCAAGTCACTGAAGATTTAGAACCTCACGATTATGAGTGTCCCAAAAAGTATAGATCTCTACTTTATTGGGTTATATAGTATCCAGTGGGTAAAGGAAAAGATGAGAAAAAGATGCATCACTTCATAGGTGACGTGGCTATAAGTAGCCTAACAGTGACTAGACGTGTGACATGACTCAACCTAAAAACTAGGTAATTGAAAATACTTTACCTATTCTACCACTAGTGTACTTCAGGTTCATAAGACTCTGTCACAAAGGACTCATTCAACCAAGAACTTAATTTATATTTATAGTTCACATTTTCTTTTTGCCTTATCCTAAATTAATTATCAACTTTAAAAAATAAATAAAAAATATAAATCAAGTTTATCATATTAATTTTATTTGAAGTTATTATTACAAACTTTAAAAAAGTTTTAAGTTAATTTGTTAAATGTGAAACTGTCTTTTATGTAAAAAGTAAAAAAAAGAAAGCTGTAATAATGATATTTTCTTAAATTTTGTGTTTTTTGTCCGTAAACAATTATTTTAAGACGGAGGGAGTAACAATTATTCAATTTATTAACTCAGAAAAATAATTAAAGTACTACTAAACCAACATGATAAAACCAACATTCACCCCCTTAATCTTGACTCACATCAATGTCGGTTCATCCTTCTCGATCAAGTTGGTTTCATTGTCCTTGTCCTTCCAGATAGTACACTCTCTTGCAAAGTGTCCCTCTACTCAAAACTCATAGCATCTAAACCCGCTCTTATCACCTTGACCTGAGCTACTTCCACGTCCTCTTTCTCCTCTACCAATTCCTCTTCCCCAACCTCTTCCTCCTCTAAATAGCTCACCTTTAGTAAACAAAAGTCCCCCTTGTTTTTATTCCTTTTCATCATGGCTTTTGAGTCGGTCTTCGTATGCTTTGAGTCTTCCCGCTTCTTCAAACCACATGGTTTCAATCTCCGAATATTGTTTGATAGAGGAAATAATTGGTAGGTTTTTTTTCGGGGTTGAATTCAGAAGTTTTCTCACTACAACTTCCTCGTCAAGGCTTGAACCAAGACTTTTACACTTTTCCATAATACCACCTATATTACCAGAAGAATCATTGATCGTCTCGCTCTCCTTCATCTTTAGCATCTCCAATTCACTCCTTGGAATTTGCAACTTTGCATTCTAGACCCGATCATTTTGCATCCTTGTGTTTTGCAACTTGTAGGAGAATATCTTCCGGTAAGGTTTGGAAGATTATAGCCCTCAACACTGTCTCAAACACCATATGCCCTCAACACTGTCTCAACCAAAATAGACCAAGAGGTGTAATTAGTTTCAATTAACTTAGGACACTGAAACGGTACACCACAGCCTTGCTCACGGACTGTCAAAGTTCCCAATGATTCTACCATTATTGCTAATTATGTTTGGGTCCTGCTTTATGTGGAAAACTAGAAGGGGGGGGGGGTTGAATAGTTTTGACGATTTTAAGTTAGTTTCAAAAATTTTATATTCGATAATATGTGAGATCGTATGGATGTTGAGAAAGTATAGATCTAATGATAAAGCAAGTAAATAGAGTAAAGCAAAGGGATAGAAATGACACAACCGATTTATAGTGGTTCGGCTACAAGGACACCTTCCTTGCCCTACTCCACTCCCCGAGTCACCTACTCGAGAGTTCAAGCACTATGTCAACAAACTCCTTCAACTTGGCGGAGAAGCCTTCACAACGTTGCTTACACCTTTTTCTGGTACAAAGCTAAATACCGAGTCCGTAACACGGTGGACCAAACCAACACGACTATTACACAAAAAATATGTGAAATATCAAATACAAGATCTTCGCTACAGAAATCTTGTGGAGGAACAAATCAATCAAGGACCCCTTGCTTGGATGACTTGTAGAATGCTCGTGATCTCGCCTTAGAGAAGGACTTATATGAGAATCACTAAAGAAAGAAAGAAAGAAGGAAGTACTCTCTAGATCAAGTGATCTTTTGTTAGAAGAGAATGAGAGTATTTGAGAGAATTAGTAAGAAGAGGGGTGAGTTAGAATGAAGAAATGGCTCTCTATTTATAGGCAAATTCTGCCACTGTTCCTCGGATCCCACGGATCCCTCCCACAAGGGATCCGTCTAGTGTAAACCTAGGGATACATGGGACGCTCCTCTTTGCCCATGGGTTTTTTGGTTATGGGTTGGTCTATGGGTATTCCTTTAGATTCATGATGTTAGGAATTAGAAATTCCATAGTGAAGTGTCGGTCACCCCAACTACTATCTAGCATAAGTTAGCTCGTAGACATATCGTTATTTACATGTTTGTTAGTTAGTCATTAGCCTAGTTTAGCGTAGTGTAACATCGTGGAGGAAGGACGGGTCTTTACCCACTGTATACCTGATCCACAGGCCGTCAGGAGGTCGTTTAGCTTGTAACTATAAATACCCTTCCCACTAAGGGAAGGGTGGTGCTTCTTTGAATCTAACCTTGCATTTTGTATTACAACTCTCTAACAAGAACACCCTCTCATCTATTTCTCTCTCTAAACCATGGCATACTTGATTCATCACCAACCAAGGCCACCCGAATCATTATACAACACAATAATTAAGAACAACATCATTATTCATGATGAAAAAAAGTTACAAGATTTCTCAATACCAACTAGACTACATGATAACATCCTCAACTTTTTACGGGGATAATTTCGGTATATTATCCCCATTGAATGACAAATAAACTCTCATTGATCCAAGCTATGCTTGTGTTTCAATGAGAGGATGATCCTATCAACTAATACTATGTATTATGTTTTTTTAGGAATCCATACCTATCTATTACAATTACAGCCATTTATATGAACAAAAGATACAAAGACTTGTGGTGGTAGGTGACATGTGGTCCCTCATGTGGTCCATCTTCTTCTACTTTTGGAAAAGCACCAACCACTCTTTTGAATGAGTCATAACAATGTTCTCACTTCTTTGGTAAAGTCTTGTACTTGTTTGACTTCTTCTCTTGGAAGTTCCCACCCATATTTTTCAGTCTGTATGTAGAGATAGCGTCTTCAGGATCACTGAGACATTTGTCAAAATCTCAGTGTCACTGGTGTTGTTTGTACTCATATATTTTACTCACTGACACCGTGATCGTAAGTAAAGAGCACTGAACAACACTCACTGATTTCTTTATCAGTGAGTCACTCACTATTTATTTAGTGAGTTAGGCTATTTTATTTTCAAATCTTGTTCAGGGTGATTGGGTCAATTTAGTGGACCCAACAGTCTCCCTCTATTTGAATATATAAATAGCCTAAAGTGATTGGTAAAAAGTGTAACAATGAGGGTTCATTCTGAGGGTTCAGGTTGTTTAGTGACAGGGGTTCAGTACCTAGGTTCAGGCTGTATGATCATTTAAGTCTCATTGACCAGGTTCAGTGACAGGAGGTTCATTAACCAGGTTTAGTGGTCAGTGGTTAGTGATCAGTGATCAGGTTCAGATTTCAGTGACCTCATTCACTTTGACAGGTTTGGGGGGTTAAGTGTGGGAGGGTTTAGTGACCCAGTGACTAGGTTCAGTGACCATGGGTTCACTTTGATGCTAAGAGGGACCTGGTTCATTTTAGATACATCAGTGTCCTTTCTCTTTTGCAATTCCTTGATGGACATTTTAATCACTCAAGTGAAAGGACCTGGTTCAATTTTTGATACATCAGTGTCCATTTTCTTTTGTCACTTGGTATTATAACACATACATTTATCACTTTGCATTACAAACACACTGATACAATATATCCTGATAAATCTAATTTACCAATCACCCTTGGATTTTACCACACAATTCTTATGTTTGTATACTGACTACATTTAGTGACAGATTTCAAGTCACACAAGTTCAGGGACTCGTTTGATTTCAGTGAGACCATGGTTCAGGGTCTCGGGTTAGTACTCTTTAACGACTTCTCAGGGAGTTTACTTCAAGCTTCTTGTTCAGGCTAAGTCTGAATTCAAATACATACTCCCTGATGCATCTTCAACCCGATCAGGATCCGACACTTTCGTGATTTTTCAGTGATTAGTACCAGCTATCAAAGCCCACAAGTTCAGACCCGTGATTTATGGGACTCACTTTCAGTGATTTGGGTTAGATTTTTAGGGACACTATTGATTTTAGGGTTATACTTGTGTGTATCTTGGGCACGTTTAGCTCATCCCACCAATTTCAAACAAGTTTAACACCCCTGATGCCCACTCTATTTTAACCACAGCACCCTGATTCATTGACTCTATCTGATTCTCACCATCCCTAAGTCAATCTTCACACTGACCCGAACCACACCTTGATTCTCATCTTCCCCAATTCCTCAGACTCGCAACTCACTGATGGACCTCAGTGATTCCTTAGATTCACATTATCGTCTTCATCACCCTCTGATTCATATCAGTAACACCATGAGCCTGTCTCGGATTCAAGATTAGTCTCTCCATTTTTTGGAGACGAGATTCAAGGATTTTTCAGATTGGTTGTGCTTTTGTCATCAGGTATTCAGGTTAAGGGTCGGTTTTCAGTGACTGGGGTTTTAGTCACCACCAGTTCACACATTTTTATGACTCATATTCAGGAACGATTTCAGGTTCATGCCCACCTTTTTGATGATCAGTGACAACAGCTTGATAGCTATTATCTTCAGTCCCTGATAATTTCAACTGCCCCAATATTCACACAATCACCATGCTTGATTCTATCAGACTTAGAAGCTATCTCAGTCCCACTATTCTCATAATCTCACTTCACTCGAAACACACCCTGATTTTCATCTCCGTATCAGGTAACACCTATACTAGTTGACTTTGTGTTTAACATCTTTGCATTCACTGATTGCTATAATCAGCCTCCCTGAGGTTTGCAACAACTCGGTCCGAAAACGAAATTCACATTCCCTGATGTTGCAACCGTTGACTCAGCCCCCTAGACTACAACAACAAAACTGGTATTCAGGCACCATAATATCAACACCATTTTTCATCAACACCTATACTCATAAACCACAAATCCGATTCAAAAACCATTTTCTTCATGGTTTTGATAACATCACCAACAACCACCATTAACCCCTCGTCACCACTGCAACATAGCGACCACTAACATCCGACCATACCCTCGCAGTTGCCGGAGATACTATTATCGTTGGTTCTAGGTTTCATGGTGTTTGGTATTTTTGATATATAGATCGAGAGAATGGTGATTTTGTTTTTTTTTTTTTTTTTTTTTTATTTTTTTATTTTTACCACTGATTGAAAGAGTGGTTTCTGGATTTCAGTTCGAGTGGTTTATGTTTTTTTATATATGGTTTTGATCGGTTTTTTTGTTGTAGTGAATATGATTTTTGAGAGTGATTTGAGAGATTTGAGCTTTGATCTGGAGGGTGGATGTGGGATTTATCATCTTTTGATGATGATGTTTTTTTTGGAGTGATAACGTGTGATTATTGAAGATTTTCTGTATCGAGAGTGATGAATTTTGTGAGTGTCGGTTGATGGATCTGCGTTTTGATATGTTTGGTTGTGTGAGAGTAATTTGTGAGGCGATGGTGGTTTTGAGAGTTGTGTACAGTTTTTATTGTGTGTGAGGGGATAAGATTTTTGTGGTTAAGATATGGGTGGTGTGTAGTGTTTTGTTTTGTCATCTTGTCAACTATCAGTGTCTTCTCCCCCTCAAAAATTGCTATTACACTAGCAGTTTTTGATGGTTCACACTTGAATTTTCTTGACAATAAAGGATGCTATCAGCAGTCATTTGAACGGATCTGGATCATGATAATAATCCACCCGCTCTGATACCACTTGTTGGTCCAAATAATTGAGTAATTCTTGATAAAATAAAGAACAACTTCATTATTCATGATGAACAAAAGTTACAAGATTTCTCAATACAAACTAGACTACATGATAACATCCTCAACTTTTTACGAGAATAATTTCGGTATATTATCCCCATTGAATGACAAATAAACTCTCATTGATCCAAGCTATGCTTGTGTTTCAATGAGAGGATGATCCTATCAACTAATACTATGTATTATGTTTGTTTAGGAATCCATACCTATCTATTACAATTACCGCCATTTATATGAACAAAATATACAAAGACTTGTGGTGGTAGGTGACATGTTGTCCCTCATGTAGTCCATCTTTTTCTACTTTTGGAAAAGCACCAACCACTCTTTTGAATGAGTCATAACAATGTTCTCACTTCTTTGGTAAAGTCTTGTACTTGTTTGACTTTTTCTCTTGGAAGTTCCCACCCATATTTTTCAGTCTGTATATAGAGATAGCGTCTTCAGGATCACTGAGACATTTGTCAAAATATCAGTGTCACTGGTGTTGTTTGTAGCTCATATATTTTACTCACGACCGTGATCAGTAAGTAAAGAGCACTGAACAACACTCACTGATTTCTTTATCAGTGAGTCACTCACTATTTATTTAGTGAGTTAGGCTATTTTATTTTCAAATCTTGTTCAGGGTGATTGAGTCAATTTATTGGACCCAACAGTATTCCTTTAGATTCAATGTATCTAATGAATACATTGTATCTATTCAAATGGGTATGGGTCAATGGGTTATGGATATGATCCATGGGTTGTGGTTTTTACCCATCCTAATAAACTATTACAACAAATTATTAATTACAACATTTTTGTATTTAAATGGCTATATGTAAATGCTTTACAAAAATAACATGTATCCTTATAATTGTACTTAAGATAACATTATATTTGTTATCAACAAAACACAAAGAGATCGCAAAATATTAATAAACGTTTTACGGTTTATTTGTATTAACAATCTCCCCCTTTTTGTTGATGAAAAAACATAATGTTATGATGAGTAAAACTTAAGAATAGATGTATGTTTTGAAAGCCCCTAAGTTTTAATTCTTCTCCCCCTTTTTGTCGAAACAAAAAGTTAACCCTTCAAAGAAATAAAAGTGTGGAAAAATTAGTCCACGTACCGCTTACTCCCCCTTGACGGTAGCCCCCCTAGTTTGGGGCGTCAAGTGAAGAAAAATAATAAAAAAAATCCTACGAAGAGAAAGGTTAGTAACATGCTTAAAGAATCTTGTGATTGACGAGAATCAAGATTGGGAGCCAAGGTATGTAAACAAGGCCTTGTAATAAAACAACAAAGTGTAGTGGTATTTATACCACCTACAAGCATGTAAAAATAAGAACAAGACTTGTTCTTGAAAATGACTCAAAAGAAAAAGTACTAAAAATAGAAAATAGTAATAATGATTCCTTCCATGCTTGCATATAGTTATGGATGGAGGTTTGGATGAGTAATGGTATTGATGCGATCAAGGATGAGGTTGAGTATGAATCGCATTTCTTCCCTAACTTCTATTGCAATTTCCCTAGTGGATTAGCAATGTTCACAATGTAAGTGATGTGGGTAATGAGTACGGAAGTCTTCCGGGTTGTTTTGATTTGTGAGTTGCGGAAGTTGTGGTGGAAAAATAGGAAAATACAGATCAAAGTCCGGAATGATTGGAAGTGGTGGTGGAAAAGAACCTAGATGTTCTTGTAGTTTAATGGGAGCTAAGGGTGGTGATGTTTCAAGAACATTGAATATTGTGTTTGGAGAAGTTGGCGGTGTCAAAAAGGCTATTTCTTTTTGTTTTGGTTGTTGAGATCTTGTTGGAGTCGTAAGGAGTTCTAAAAGAGTGACTTTAGGTGGTGAGTGATTTGGTGATGAAGTTGGTGTACTCGTTGGTGATGAATGAGGTGCTATAATGGAAGCAACTTGTGGTGAGTTATTTGATGGTGATGAGCCATATGATGATGGTTTTCCTAAGCAACATGATCGGATGTTAATCCGTGCGGATATCCTAGAGTTTGATTGTGGTATTTTGGAAGGTGAAAGTACAAAGGTTTGGGTTTCATGAAGATGATTGTTTGTACTAGGTGATTCATCTAAGTTGTAAGAACTTGTGAATGACATGGTGTTGTTTGATTGTGAAGATGAGATGAATATGCAAGCATTTTGGGAGTTCTATATATAGAAAAACAAAGCATTGTAATGAATGCTTGACTCAAAATGTGGATTAAAATCTAATGATTAGATATGAATTTAAGGCAGGTGATCATGAGAACACAAGCATTAAAGAACATACTCCAAAAAAAATGTGGATTATTCGTCCAAAGTGAGAAAAATAGAAGATGAAAAACAGCTTCTGTCACATGGATCCCACGGATCCTTCCCTTAAGGGATCCGTCCAGCATGAAGGCTGGGATCCGTGGGTCTGGTGATCTAGGCAGCATAAAATTTTCCTTTTGGAAATATTTTTGCCTAGTGTGTGCCTATATGTAAACTATTTGGAGTGGCGGTTATCTCGACTCCTAAGAAGAAAAAGAAAACTAAACTAGAAGTGGAAAAGTATACTATTATGTCAGATAACCCAAAAACACATATTTAGTACTTGAGTACGTAATTTAGTGTTACCAATGCTCCTTATTCATTGTGGCTTAAATGAATGTACCCGAAAACACATATTAGTTATGTGTCCCCTTTAGCATTCAAAACACATGAGATGCAATGAAAACGGGTTTTTACGTTGTATTAATAATGAAAAAGCGATTTGTCCTAGACGTGAGAAATTGCTTTTGTGAAATTGATACGGGAAGAAGTATCATTTTAGAAAGCCTTTTGAAGAGAGATTTCTATGTTGTGAAATACAAACGTTTTATCCTTTTGAAAGGAAGATGTGTATGTGATTATGTGTGTTGTAACTTGTACTTATTTTGAAAGAAAATAAGAAAATTATAAGTAAAAAACTTATCTTGGGTTTTGAAAATTCCCGTATTGTTTGTGAGTTGTGCGTGAAATAGAGATCCTAGACTCAGAAAGAATAAGGCTAGTGTTTACATACCTTGTAGAGTCAAAAAGTAAATTACGACGTTTGTTCCATGAGACCAAGACCAAGACGAAGTAGGTTGAATTGTTCCCGCTTCAACGGTTTGGTGAGGACGTCGGCTATGTTGTCTTCGGATGCAACCTTCTCAATAGAGATGTTCCCCTTTTGAACATTGTCTCTTAAGAAGTGATGACGAATCTCTATATGCTTTGTGCGAGAATGTAATACCGGATTCTTGCTTAGATCTATGGCACCCTTGTTGTCACATAGAATGGCTATGTCACTAAGATGAATGTCGTAGTCGACTAACGCTTGTTTCATCCATAGTGCTTGTTGGCATGCTTGGCCGGCAGAGACGTATTCGACTTCGGTTGTTGATATTGCTAGTGTTGTTTGTTTCTTTGAAAACCAAGATGTTAAACAACATCCCATAAAAGTACATACCCCACTTGTACTTTTTCGGTCAACATAATCACCTGCATGGTCAGAATCTGCATATACAATTGTTTCTACTCCCGTGCCCTTAGGATACCATAATCCTAATTGTGTTGTACCCTTAATATATCTAAATATTCTTTTTACGGCTTCTAGGTGTGATGTTTTAGGGTCTTCTTGAAACCTAGCACATAAGCAAACACTAAACATGATATCCGGCCTACTTGCCGTGAGGTAGAGAAGACTACCTATCATGCCACGATATTTAGTATTATCGACGGATTCACCGTCTTCATCTTTTGTGAGTTTGGTGTCGGATGACATTGGTGTCCTAATTGGTTTCGACTCTTCTAGACCGAATTTCTTTAACATCTCCTTTATGTATTTAGATTGATTAAAGAGGATACCATCTTCTACTTGTTTGATTTGTAGACCAAGAAAGAAACTAAGTTCTGCCATCATACTCATCTCGAACTCGTCATGCATGATTTTAGAGAAATCATCACACATGTCTTGACAAGTGGATCCGAATATAATATCATCTACATATATTTGAACTATGATTATATGTGACTCTCTTTTCTTAGTAAAAAGTGTGTTGTCAACTAACCCCATGGTATAGTTGTGTTTAATTAAAAATGACTTGAGTCGATCATACCAAGCTTTTGGAGCTTGTTTAAGACCGTAAAGGGCTTTCTTTAACTTATACACATGTTTAGGTTTTTCAAAATCGATGAAGCCCGGAGGTTGAGCTACATATACTTCTTCATTAATAAACCATTTAGAAAAGCACTTTTGACATCCATTTGATAAAGCTTTAGATCATTAGCACAAGCATACGCAAGAAGTATTCTTATAGACTCTAATCTAGCCACGGGGGCATAGGTCTCATCAAAGTCTATTCCTTCTTGTTGGTTATACCCTTGGGCAACGAGTCTAGCCTTGTTTCTAGACACTACTCTGTTTGCATCTAATTTGTTTTTATAATACCATTTGGTTCCTATTATGGTTTGATTCCTAGGTGGAGGGATAAGTGTCCAAACATCATTAGAAACAAATTGATTTAATTCTTCTTGCATAGCCATTACCCAACTTTCATCTTTTATGGCTTCTTGTGTATTCTTAGGTTCTATGGTTGAAACAAAACAAAATAAGCTACTTTGGTTTTGAACTTGAGACCTTAATGTTCTTTCGTTTAGCTTTCCTATGACCTTATCTACGGGGTGATCTTTGGACTCTTTAATGTTTATGACTTCATCATTTAAAGGTTCTTCTTCTTCATTTATCTTTTTCTTTATTACTATAGCTTCACTTTCTACAATCTCGTCATCGACAAGAGGTGGAGAGGGTTTGGGTGGACTTTCATCAAATTTTATATTTAATGACTCTTCTACCTTCATTGTTTCTTTGTTTAATTTGACGTAAGCTTTGCTATTTGGAGAGTAACCTAGAAAGATACATTCGGTTGATTTAGGATCAAATTTTGTAAGGTAATCTTTAGTGTTAAGAATAAAACATTTGCTACCAAAGACTCTAAAGTGATCTAACGTAGGCTTTTTGCCTCGGGGTAACTCATATGGAGTTTTACCTAAGATTGGTCTAATTAGGACTCGATTGAGTATGTACGTTGAAGTATCAACGACATTGCACCAAAACTTTTGAGGTATGGATTGCTCATTAAGCATGGTTCGACTCATTTCTTGTAGGGTTCTATTCTTTCTTTCAACTACCCCATTCGATTGTGGAGTGCGTGGAGCCGAGAAGTTGTGAGTAATACCATTAGCATCACAAAAAGCTCCGAATTGCACTTCATTATCGAATTCCCTACCATGATCCGTTCTAATAGACACTATAGGACTTCCTAGTTGTCTTTGGATTTTCTTACTTAATATTTCAAAATAATTAAACGTTTCCGTTTTGTTCTTTAAGAATTTTGTCCATGTATACCTAGAGTAATCATCCACTATGACCAAAGTGTAGTAGTTGCCTCCATAACTTTGGATAGCGGATGGACCAAATAAATCCATATGTAGTAATTCTAGACACTTAGTTGTAAACACCATATTTTTAGCTTTATGACTATAATGAACTTGTTTTCCTACATTACAAGAATCACAAAAGTGATGTTCATATTTTAACTTAGGTAGATCTCTTACTAGATCTTTGGATGATAGCGATTGAAGAAGTCGCATATTGGCATGACCCAATCTTCGATGCCATAAGGTCGAAGTATCATCCATAGAGGTAAGACAAAGTTTGTCTTTAGGTTCATTACCAATTTTAATGACATAGACTCCATGTTTCCTAATTCCTCTTCCTATGGTTACGCCATTTTTTAATATCTTACTACCGGTTTCGGTAAAAAGTACATTGCACTTTTTATCACATATTTGTCCTATACTTAAGAGGTTAAAGTTTAGGTTTTCTACGTGACACACGTCGTTAATGGTTAGAGATTTGTTAGAAATCGTACCTTTACCGATGATTTTACTTTTGCTATTTCCAAACACCACATTACCTCCATTGAAGGATTCATATGTGGAGAATAGATCTTTATTGCCGGTCATGTGCCCCGTGCACCATCTATCCTTGACCCATTCATCCGGGTCTAGGTCGACATTTAAGCACACCTAAGAAAACAATTAACTCAAAAGTTTGGTCCCCATTTGTTCATGGGTCCATTAGTGTTAAACATTCCATTCATGTTAGACATGTATGGATAAGGTGAGTATGCATTCCATGGAGATAAGTTTTGAAAAGGAAAACCATTTTGCATATTTGGGTTCCATCCCATTTGATGGTTACTTCTCGGGTAAACATTATTAGGTCTCCTAGATGGATTAGGTTTTGAAAAAGATGGAGCTTTGTTTCTTGCAAAAGTAGGATTATATTTTGGAGGTGGTTGTCTAGTGGTGACATGAGTTGGTTTCTTCTTATTAATGATAACAAAATCAGTTCTAGATGAAGAATCTATGTTATTACCACTGTTTGCTATAGCAGACCCACGGATCCCTGGCTTAACACTAGCCGGTTCCCTTTTGATGGGATCCGCCACAACAATGGCTGGTTTTTCTAGTGCCTTAACAAATTGTGTTTCTTTGTTTTCACTAGTTGATGGATCAAGTTGTTGAATACCTAAACTTTTTTGGTTATTTCTGGTTTTAACACCATCTAATATCATATCTAAAGTATTCGTACTCATTCTAGCAATTTTAGAATCTAGTTGATCAACTAGTGTTTGAAGTTGAACGCAAAGTTCACATTCACCACTTGCTATTTTACCCTTTTCTAGACGTTTCAATTTTGCTTCTAATTCTAAGACTTCTTTATCTAAACGTTGGTTTTGACTTTTTAAAAGCCTGTTTTTGTTAATTAGTTTTAAGCTAATATTGCAAAGTTTGTCATATTCATTATGCAATGAGTCGTCATCTAGTGATGAGCTACTATAGTATTCGTGACATACCTCTTCATTTGCCATGAGACAAATTTCTTCATCCTCCTCGTCGCTCATTCCCCACGTGCCGCTCACGAACGCTTTTTGATCATCCCGTTTGGGACACTTATTAATAAAGTGGTTTGGGTCCCCACATTTAAAGCAAGTACGATCATATTTTGGCTTCTCGTCCTCTTTGCTTTTCCGGAAGCTTTTCTTATCGTCATACGGTTGTTTGACGTATCTTCCCTTCCTTCTAAAGAACTTTTTAAAGTCCCTTACCGCCATAGCGTACTCCTCGTCATCACTATCCGAAGAGGAGTTCTCTTCATCGCTAGAAGCCTTTTTGGCTTTAAGGGCAAGAGATTTGTATTTCTCTTTCACCTTTAAGGCTTCGAAGTCTTTAGCAAGGACAGGCTCGTAGACTTTTAGGTTGCCTATGAGTTCATCAAGGGTGAGGATTGTCAAATCTTTTGACTCTTCGATCACCGTCACCTTGGATCTCCACTTGGATGGAAGTGCCCTTAGATATCTCCTAACATGGTTACGGCTAGAAAAAAATACATCAAGTGCTTGTACATATGTAATAATAGTATTAAAATTAGCAAATGAATGATCTATAGTTTCCTCATCCGATATTCAAAATTGTTCATATTGTTGAACAAATAAATCAATTTTATTATTTTTAACTTGTTGATTACCTTGATGAGTTACAACTAAAGAATTCTAAATTTCGTTAGAGGTTTTAAACATAGAAATTCTTTCAAATTCCTTTTTGGGTAAAGCATTATACAAAACCATTTTAGCTTCACTATTTTTAGAAAGTTTTTTCATCATTTCATCATTTAGTTTATCATGAGGCATGTTAACTAAATTTCCTTTATCATCTTTTGAGATAGCCTCAAAATCGCCTTCAACAATAATGTACCAAAGATCAATATCTTTAGACTTCACATACGTTTCGAATCTATTTTTCCAATATATAAAACCGTTAGTTTCAAGTAGTGGTGGTCGTTGCATAGATTGCCCTTCCTTATAATTTTCAGAACCTATAGTGATCGAAAAGTTTTTAAAATACGGTTTACTTTAAAACTTTTATAAACTTAGCTCTTGATGCCAATTGTGGAAAACTAGAAGGGGGGGTTGAATAGTTTTGCCGATTTTAAGTTAGTTTCAAAAACTTTAGATTCGATAATATGTGAGATCGTATGGATGTTGAGAAAGTATAGATCTAATGATAAAGCAAGTAAATAGAGTAAAGCAAAGGGATAGAAATGACACAACCGATTTATAGTGGTTCGGCTACAAGGACACCTTCCTTGCCCTACTCCACTCCCCGAGTCACCTACTCGAGAGTTCAAGCACTATGTCAACAAACTCCTTCAACTTGGTGGAGAAGCCTTCACAACGTTGCTTACACCTTTTTCCGGTACAAAGCTAAATACCGAGTCCGTAACACGGTGGACCAAACCAACACGACTATTACACAACAAATATGTGAAATATCAAATACAAGATCTTCGCTACAGAAATCTTGTGGAGGAACAAATCAATCAAGGACCCCTTGCTTGGATGTCTTGTAGAATGCTCGTGATCTCACCTTAGAGAAGGACCTATATGAGAATCACTAAAGAAAGAAAGAAGGAAGTACTCTCTAGATCAAGTGATCTTTTGTTAGAAGAGAATGAGAGTATTTGAGAGAATTAGTAAGAAGAGGGGTGAGTTAGAATGAAGAAATGGCTCTTTATTTATAGGCAATTTCTGCCACTGTTCCCCGGATCCCACGGATCCCTCCCACAAGGGATCCGTCTAGTGTAAACCTAGGGATCCGTGGGACGCTCCTCTTTGCCCATGGGTTTTTTGGTTATGGGTCATGGGTTATGGGTTGGTCCATGGGTATTCCTTTAGATTCAATGTATCTAATGAATATATTGTATCTAGTCAAATGGGTATGGGTCAATGGGTTATGGATATGATCCATGGGTTGTGGTTTTTACCCATCCTAATAAACTATTACAACAAATTATTAATTACAATATTTTTGTATTTAAATGGCTATATGTAAATGCTTTACAAAAATAACATGTATCCTTATAATTGTACTTAAGATAACATTATATTTGTTATCAACAAAACACAAAGAGATCGCAAAATATTAATAAACGTTTTTACGGTTTATTTGTATTAACACTTTCTTCTATTGTTGCTTATCGTTTTTTTCTTTTCTTTCTTTCTCGTTCTTTTTGTTGTGATTTCTTTCTTTCTTTCTTTCTTTCTCATTAAGAGTGTAGCAAAAAGTATAGATCTCTACTTTAGTGGTTATAATAGTAGTCAGTGGATAAAGGAAACGATGAGAAAAGGATGCATTCATTCATAGGTAACTTGGTTATAAATAGCCAACAATGTGATATGAACCATATTAGTATTCCTGTATAGTTATATTTATTAGTAGTTTCTTAATTGGTGACTAGTTTCCTTTATATTATTTTCTTACAGACCAAGTTAAATCTAGGGTATCGTTTCTTATATATAGGGGTATTAGGGTTGTAATTCTCATTATGATAAATATTATTATGGTTTATTGATTTCGTGTCAATTGAGAGAGCTTCTTCAACCTCTCAAACGTTGATTATTCTATCTTTATTGTTCTTCTATCTCTTGATCGTATCAATTGGTATTAGAGCTGTCAATTATGAGATTAAAAAAATTACTATTCACCTGAAAATATTGTTCACACCATGTTTAACTATACTTCACTAGAAGTTGCTGTTCTCGAGCGAGATTCTTGTTCATAAAAAGGAATAGAAGCAAACAGCTTTGAAGAAAGGTTGACTGAGGTAGTAGAGATGGTGAAACTGTTACAATCCACGTTGATGTTGTACCAATCTAAACTGGATGATTATTTTACACAGGAACATAAATATTTATCATTGGTGTTTGAAACGTTTCACGGATCGATAAAATCAGTGAAGGAAGAGAAGGAGGCACAAGTCGATTCTTTAGGGGTCTAACTAAATCGACGGAGTCTTAACAAGAAGATAAAGGCAAGGCTGTTTTGGAATAAGTTTGTGGTTGCATGTGTCCGAAGGTAACATTTTCAAGCAACACCTTGAGGATAAGGTGTTTTTGGGGGTGAGAGTATATATATGAACCATATTAGTATTCCTATAAAGCTATATTTATTAGTAGTTTCTTAATTAGTAACTAGTTTTTTTTATATAATTTGCTTAGGTACCAAATTAAGTTTAAGGTATTGTTTCTTATATATAGGGTATTAGGGTTGTAATTCTCATTATGCTGAATATTATTATGGTTTACTGATTTTGTGTCAGTTGGGAAAGCTTATTCGACCTCTCGAACGTCGATTATTCTATCTTTATTGTTATTCTATCTCTTTATCGTATCCGGTTCGTATCACAATGACTAGACGTGTGACATGACTCAACCTAAAAACTAGGTAACTGAAAATACTTTACCTATTCTACCACTCGTGTGTTTCAGTTCCATAAAACTCGGTCATAAAGGACCCATTCAACCAACAACCTACTAACATTTATTCAATTTATTAAGGAAAATACTTAGGGTGTGTTTGATAACTGCTGAATGGGATAATTCAGCATTGAATATCTAAAAGTTAATCGGTCAGCATGTTTGGCAAATTAAAAATTGGCAACTGAATGACAAATGATGTGCTGAGCGATTTTGCGTGCTAGAGTGAACAAAATGATTCAGTGGGCTTTTTGTTTACCCAAATACCCCTAATATTACAGGTCTCTCTCATACTATCCTAATTATTAAATTTGAAAATAAGTGATGGAATCGATGCACCAAACTACCAATAATCAGGTTATCACAATACTTTTAAGGGCTCGTTTGGTATGGGGGTGTAGGATTTGGGATTAGGAGTTTGAATTAAAAGTGTTGTTTGGTTGAATTTTTTACTTTTAAAATTAGGACTCATGCCAAATATACCCCTCTCACCTCCCTACTTTTGTGTACTTTTTAATTTATTGTGGGCCCAATTCACACACTTCTCTTTTTTTCTCTCTTTATTTATTTTTTATTTTTATTATAAAATTATATTTTTTTATTAAAATTTTCTCTCTCCTCATTTAATTTATATATATACTTAATTCAAATCCAAATCCAAATCAAAATCATAATTCAAATCTACTACGTAAATCCTAATCCTAAACTCATCTACAAACCAAACGGACCCTGAAATCTTAAATAGTACTATGAAACTGGGCCACCTAGATATTCAATGGACAACTGATACGAAGCTCTGCAGTTGTTAAAATATATATCTATGTTAAACTATTTTTTTAATTTATATTATTATTTTTTGGAAGATAATTTGCACACTTTTAGAAATGATTGAATCACTCAAATTTTAGAGTATTTGTACATTTATATCCTTACAGGATGAACATGACTAAAAGTAGTGTGAGGATATATATGTCAAGACACTCTAAATTTGAGTATGCCAATAAATTTTGAGAGTATGCAAATAAAGTAAAAGTAAAGTAAAGTAACTTCCAATACCGTGTTCCACGGGTTATGGGTACCAATACCGTCTTCCACGGTGTATGGGGGAGGTTAAGATGTAAACAGCCATACCCTTACTTAAGGTAGAAAGGCTGCTTCCGGTTTTGCCAAAGGTGGAAAAGGACCTGCAGCCTTGCAAGGGGTGAGGATCGAACTTTTGACCTTTGCAAATCACCTCCCTTATTATTTTTGTTAAACATTCATTTTTAGATTATAAGTTCAACATATGAACATTTTTAATCAACACGTTTCATCTAAAATTAGTCACGATCAAGGTTATAATGGTAATTTTCATTTATTCAGAAACAATATTCAAAATATTTATCAAACAGTTTTTTAATTTAGAATCATACTCATTCTGCACAATTATTCTGCAGCTTTGATTCGTTTAGCGCTTAATAGTACATTTTTTATCAAACAACAATACTAAACCAACATGTCAAGATTAAACCCAATAGTCACTGGATGACTTTTTTATATAGCTATCCTTTCAATGAGCAAGACTAAATTCCCAATTGATGGATGAAGTTAATGTACTTTTACTTCATTTCTTTTCGTTATTTTTACCATCAAACCGTACTCCAATTGGAGTATTACGGACGCCTTCAGGGTAAGTGGCCGATCTTCCATCACTTCAACCTTGTAATTGTATACAATTGTAGCTGCCACTAATCTCATTTGAATTAATGAGATTTTCTTACCTAGGCAAGTTCTTGGCCCTGCATGAAATGCTGTAAACTTGTAAGACGGTACGTGTTTGATTCCTCCTGTATGTGAGATCCATCTCTCTGGCTTGAATTCCAAACAGTCTTGTCCCCATATCGTCTCCATTCTTCCCATTGCATATGAATGTAGCATTATTTTGGTGCTTGAATCGACTCGGTGACCACTTGGCAACGTATCTTCTGCAAGTGGAACTTTGGTGTTTATAGGAACCGAAGGAAATAGCCTTAATGCTTCACATAAGGCTCCATGAAGATAAACCAAGTTTTCGAGTTCTTTTACACCAAATTGTTTCCATTTATCACCCTCTTTCATTCCTAGTTTTTCATGAATCTCTTCACGGATCTTGCGTTCTGCTACTGGATTTTTGGCAAGGAGATAAAAGAATGAAGTAAGCGCTGAGCTTGTCGTATCCCTCCCTGCAATCATGAGATTTAATAGAGTGTCTTTAATAAATCTATCAGGATTACCAAAACTTCCAGTTTCATCCTTGTATTCCCTCATAAATCCTGTTAGTAAGCTTAGATCCTCCACCTGTTGACCATCTGCCTTTGTTTCCTTTTCTCGCTTTTCATTAATAAACTCGTAGAAAAGCTGCTCACTTAACTTGAAAGCATCAGCTAAATGTTTCTCGCTGCCAATTTTAAATAGGTTTAGGAACTTCCAGCAACATTTTGGGAAGAAATGTCGACTGAAGATAGCTTCTTCGGACTTGGTGATGGCTAATGCGAATCTACAATGAGGAAACTCAACTGTTAAGGTTTCAGGATCATAGTCTACAAGTAAACTCATGATGCCATCAAAAGATAGCCTCTGGAAGATATTTTGCAAGTCAATCGTGGATCCTCGCTCTGACATGAATTCAAGAACCGGCATAAGCTTTTTCTTTACGTTGCTCCACATGGTTTTCTCCACGATCTTTAAAAATTCTTCATCTTTGAAGAGTGATATAGTTGTCTTACGGTGCAATTCCCATAACTTGGTTTCACAATTAAAAATACCATCACCAAGTATATCGAAAATCTCTCTAAACTCTGGACCTTTCGGGTAATTAGGAAAGTTGGTTGATGATATATAGTTAAAGTTTTCTGGATCACTTGTGAAGAGCATGTCCCTTTTGGCAAACCATGGGCCTTTGTACATGAATGTACCACCACTTTGTTTTAGAATATTGGTGGTATAATCATGACCACAATGGTAATAACATAACAAGCCAGGGGTCATACCAAATATTGGCCAGTTAATGGCCAATGAGGACCTACGAGTTTTGAAACTAAAATAAAAGTAAAGGAAAATTAAGAATGTGGAGAGAAAGATTAGGTTATGGTATTGTAGTAATGCCATGTTTAGTATGAATGCATGTTGTGTTTGGATATGAGTGTATTTATAGAGACTAGATTTTTTTTTTAAAGGTGAATTTCTTATTAATTGCTTCGTGTCGCGGTTCGACAGCGGGAGGTCTAGACTACGTTGTCTAAACCGGGTCCGCGCTAGAGAGCTCCCTCGAAGCGGAAAAGCCTATTTCAAATACCTGATGGGGGAAAACCCCTACTAATCCGCCCGAAGGCACGACAATTAATAGGGGAAAACCCTTGCCTTTTCCAAGATTCGAACCTGGGGTTACCAGGCCCAAACCCCTTCATTAAAGGACTACTTTGAAGGAAAATCCCTCATTCAAACCCCTTGCAGGATTTGAACTCAAGGCCTCCCTCCCCCAAGAATCCCTAAGGACTCCAAGGTGGCCAACTGAGCTAAGCCAGTTGGTTTATAGGTTTATAGAGACTAGCTAGTATGCAAGTTTACGGACAAAAGAGCTTACTCTACTTTGCGATTTTATTCTATTAAGTGACTCAATTTTTTTTTTTTTTTTTTTTTGCTAAACACAACCTGTTTTGTTTAACCATTCCAAATTCATAAAAATGATATTTAGTGAACTTATATATTGCATAATCATATACTATTAATCATTTTAAAAATGATAAGTGATGTTAACTATGAAATGTTTGATGTTCATTAAATGTTATGCAATACTTAAACAAAACTCATAGGATTATCACTAACAAATCCTTTATTAATTTTTTTTATTCATTTGGGTCACTCAACTTAATATAAAAATGACATTCAGATCACTACTAAAAAATTTGAGTTTAAATACGAATGACATAACTACATATTTTTTTATATGTTATATAATATGAGTTGAGATCAATATAGAACTCATATTTGTCATAGAACAAATGAACCAATCATAACCTTCCATTTTTTATCTAAATTAATACAAAATCATTTTCCACCTTAAAACAACATATCTAACAAACGGTAAATCTTCAAAATATTCAAAATTAAATTATCATAGATATGCACTTTTACATATTTTCGACAAACATTTTTTTCAAAATTCGTCCGAAAAATCATATATGATTTTTACGAATCATATATGATTTTAAAAAATCATGTATGATTCTATTTTTACGAATCATATATGATTTTTACAATCATATATGATTCTTAAAAATCGTATGTGATTAAAAATCAATCTTATATGATTTTCACAAATCATATATGATTTTTGTTGACCAAATTTTGGGAAAAAAATTGTTAAAATATATAGAATGATCTATAGAAAAGATAATTTAATTCTCACTATCATATAAATTTTTTATATGTTATATAATATAAATGTCTTGTTTTATAAATTCAATAACCTATTGTTAATACACGTTACATAAGTATTGCATTTGAAAATTTTAAAAGAAATAAGTCTAATGCTAATTCGGTTGGTAATACACAAATTTAGCAACGAAATTTATGGTCGTTGGTAGATTTCCTTATGCTAATTGCATTTTTTCTTGTAGTGGCATAATTTTTGTAAGTTTAACGATCTATGTAGAAAAAATATCGTGTTTTGTAAGTTTAGTGACCTAAATAGAGTCGTCTTGATGCTATGGTGCTGCTTAGATTGTTACACTATAATATGTTGTGGTCTCAAATTAAAGAGTTCCGACTGTTCTCATGAATCCATGGCGCATATGATTTTTCAAAAGGACCCAAATTTAAATATTTATAGCTAAAGGAATTTGCAACTCTAACTAGAACTCTTTTAGTTGAGATTCAATAACAAGAAAAACAAAAATGAAAAAAATAAAAAGGACTTGCAGCCACACATTTCAAAAATTTTAAATGCATCTGAAATATGTTGTCGTAGTTTTTTCTCATCATTTTTATTTTAATATTTCTTCTTATTTGATCCTAACTCTATGTTATATATGCATAAGTTCATAACTTTGTTTATTTCACTCGGACAATTTGGGTATGGCTGTTGTTATCATCAACACATGCAATTGTAAGGTTTAGTCTTTAATTATGGAAGCACGTACCAATGGTGACTCTATAAAGGGGACGTCTCATTATCAATTTAATTTTGTAGGTTTGGTCGACATCTTTGGCCCGTAACTAACAATCCTTTTCTTCATCAACTTCTTGTAAGGAGCATTTCATCTAACTTCGTGTCTTTGTCACACTCCCAGTCTCAATTTAAAAAGTTTCAGTACATGCAAAGTTTGATCTTTCGATATATCTTAACCAAGTATTCTGAAAACACTACCGTACCGAACCAGAAACTCTTTAAATTACAAGTGGTTTGTCTTTTAGAACACATGCCAATAAATGCTAATTAGCTCAACCGAAGAAACATTCCCAACAATCTTTTAGCTATGGTAATATATTAGATTTAAGATCATTTGAGCACAAAAGATTATTTACATACCAAAGGATCAATCCCCACCATCTATTTTTATTTGATCTAATGGATAAAATTAATCCCAACAATTTAAAAAACCCACTTTCATCATCTTTTTAAAAATATTAATAACTTTCAAACCGTTAATTGTTAAGCGAAAAAAAAAATTATTGCGACGAGCATTTAATTATCTTTCTATAGATAGGCACTTTTATATACTTTCGACAAAAAAAAAATCGTACTTTTCACCTTTTTTTTTTTTTTTAAAGTTTTTTCGTTTTTTTACGTTACTGAAATTTGCATTAAAATATCATATATGATTTAACACTAATTTGAATATCACATGTGATATTAGTGTAAAATCATATATGATATGTAATATCACATGTGATATTAGTGTAATATCACATATGATATTACATATCATATATGATTTAACACTAATATCACATGTGATATTCAACTTAGTGTTTTATCATATATGATTTTTTCATGCAAAATTTAGTAACGTAAAAAAAACGAAAAAAATACGAAAAAACGTGAAAAAAACGATTTTTTTTTTTCTTTTTTCGAAAGTATATCAAAGTGCCCGTCTATAGAAAGATAATTAAATGCTCGTCGCGACGGTGTAAATATTTTCGTTTAACGATTGACGGTTTAAGTGATATTTAAATTATAAAAAATAGGTAAAATAATAAAATGCTTTTAATCTCAGTCATTGATTTCTTTTTAAATGGATGGTGGAGATGAGTCCCTTGGTATGTAAGAAAAGTTTGGTATGTAAAATAACTCTTCTCAATATATTAACCTAGTTAAAGATGAGAGTTATTTTACATACCAAACTTTTCTTACATACCAAAGGACTCATCTCCACCATCCATCTAAAAAGAAATCAATGGAAGAGATTAAAAACCTATTTTTTATAATTTATATATCTCTTAAACCGTTAATCGTTAAGTGAAAATATTTACACCGTCGCGAAGAACATTTAATTATCTGTCTATAGACGGGCACTTTGATATACTTTTGAAAAAAGAAAAAAAATTAGTTTTTTTTCATGTTTTTTCGTCTTTTTTTACGTTACTTGAAATTTGCATGAAAAAATCATATATGATTAAACACTAATTTGAATATCACATGTGATATTATTGTTAAATCATATATGATATGTGATATCACATGTGATATCACACTAATATCACATGTGATATTACATATCATATATGATATAACATATCATATATGATATAACACTAATATCATATGTGATATTCAAATTAGTGTTTTATCATATATGATTTTTTAATGCAATTTTCAGTAACGTAAAAAAACGAAAAAACTTAAAAAAAAAAAACGTGAAAAATACGAAATTTTTTTTTTGTCGAAAGTATATCAAAGTGCCTATTTATAGAAAGATAATTAAATGCTCGTCGCAATGATATTTTTTTTTCCGCTTAACGATTAACGGTTTGAAAGTTATTAATATTTAAAAAAAGAGGATGAAAATGAGTTTTTTAAAATGTTGTGATTAATCTCATCCATTAAATCAAATAAAATTGAATGGTGGAGATTGATCCCTTGGTATGTAAATAATATTTTGTCCTCAAATGATCTTAAATCTAAGTTAAAACGTTAAGCAAAAATCAAAATTGTTTTCATTATTACTAGTTTTAGACCCGTCAGTTTTAGCATAAGTGTAATTTACATAACTTTTGACAACTTTCATTATTTTTATACAATGAACTCCTCATCTTGTCAACTTAGTATGCTAGCACACTCAACCTCCACCTCTTTACTTCAACCCTCAATTTGGTCTTTCATTTTTACACACACTAAAAACTTGATATCCTGTCCTTTCTCCCTTGTCATGGCCGACCACTAACACCCGAAAAAACACCACATCCACTTTTTATATTTTGCAAAGAAACTCAAGATCCTAACACGGCTATTCATCCTTTGTTCATCTCCACTACAAACAACCAACAAAGATCTATCAAGACGAATCTATAAACATTTAAAATAATCTCATATATATATATATATATATATATATATATATATATATATATATATATATATATATATATATATATATATATATATATATATATATATATATATATATATATATATATATATATATATATATATATATATATACACACACGGTTGGTCCCTAAACTTGTCAATCCGCTTCGCGTTGGGACAAACCTGAAAAAACACCACATCCATTTTTTATATTTTGCAAAAAAAACTCAAGATCCTAACACGGCTAGTCATCCTTTGTTCATCTCCACTACAAACAATCAACAAAGATCTATCAAGACGAATCTATAAACATTAGAAATAATCTCATCTCTATAGGCATATATATATATATATATATATATATATATATATATATATATATAGGGGATCAAACTTAAAGTTGTAAAAATAAGATCAAGTCTAAAAAACCACTAAAACATTTATAAATAACAATTTTAGCAATAATACACAAAAATATAATATTTTAATACAAATTAACATTTTATAAACTAATAATCAAATGATACATGAGTTTGAATTAGTGACACACCTGATACACATTACACTAATAAATATTCCAAAATCTGATACACATACAAAAACCTGATACACATTACACTTCTAATCAAAGTGTATCACCTAGGTTTCGTAAATTTTAAAAAGAAATCTATAAAAACTTTAACATTTTTAGTTGTAGCTAATAAAAAAATTATTTTTGTTATAAGGAGAGTGTTATTTGTCAAATTTTAGATTGATCTCATTTTAACAACTTTAAGGTTGATCTTATTTGATCTAGATTCTATATATATATATATATATATATATATATATATATATATACACTAAAATACACGGTTGGTCCTTACACTTGTCAATCCGTTTCGCTTTGGGACAAACCTGGGCATTATCATCGCCGGAGGTCCAAAACATGGACTTTATATGCCAAACTCGTCCCTTGACCAATAACGCCGATGTCAACGTCTTATTTTTGTTTGTTAGTGGAGGGTATTATAGTCCATACACATTTATACCTCACCTTAGTTAATTCTAAGAAAAGCTACCGTATACCATCTTGATCGTTTCCCTCCTTCGTCACACAACCCTCACACACACTTTAACAATGGCAGACAAAGAGCTTACTTTTACAGATGTAACTGATGAGATGGTAAAATATGTGAAGGCAAAATATGGGGATACTTGGTTACAAGAAGATGAAATTTCTGATGAAATGTTTGATGGTTTATGCAGATTTGCGAAAGAAGCTGAAGTGATGAAAGGTTTGTCGGGTTTTTTTGTATTTTTGTGATTGGCATTTTAAGGGATGAGCATAAATAACTCTATTTTATTTGACAGAAATCCGAGCAGTGTCAGAATCTGTCAAAAAGAGGGATTATAGCAAGCTAAAGGTATCTGACGATATGATTGTGTATGTCATGGCTACTTATGGGAATAAGTGGAATATAGGAGATGACATTGCTGATGTGATACTTGAAGACTTGTGGGAAAAATATGGGAATAAGGAGTCTGAGAAAGGTTAGAGTTAATGTTTGCAAGCTAAGAAAGTTGTAATGGTTGAACTCTGATTTCTTTTTGTTTTGTCTATCTTTCCAGATACTAACGTGAAAGGAAATGAAGTTGATGTCATCATTATTTCAGACACATCTGATGATGAGTGTAGGAACATGTCTTCTAAGACCACTACTTTGAAAGGTTCCACTTCCCAAGCGTCCAAGGCTTCCGCTCCCAAGGTTGTACTTGGTCTTGTAGCTGCTGTGGGATGCTCCAGCACAAATAGGAATGAGTGGTATGTGCCTCCCCCTAAGGACCTCAAGTCTCCCCCCATGAATATCAAGTCTCCCATCAAGAAGTTCACATGTTATTTTTAGTTGTTGATGTAATGAAGATGTATATTTTTTGGTTGATGGTGGTTACTAAAAACGATACTTGTTAACATGTATATTTTGCTTGATATGGTGTAATTAGGAGGTGGTGTATGTATATTTTGGATTTCTTGTTTTCATTTTGTAGTTTGCAGTTGCTTATGCAGTTTAGGTGGGTGTTTGGGAAAACCCAATTTGACTTATAAGGTCAACATAAACCAAAATATTAGAGGAACCACACCAATTGTTAGTATTTAAAATCTCTTTTGTTTGACTTATAAAGTCAACAGATTAAACTTGTAACCAAACTTCAATTATTATAACAAAAGAAGCACACACATATCAGTTAAGCTACATTTAGACTGAAAGACAACATAGCATTTCTTGCTAGGAATTCAGTGCGTTAAATGACTAGTAGGTGATCCATTTGGTCTGTCAGTTGCAGTTGGTTCAAGTGGTGTTTGTCTTGGGCGTTGTCCATTTGGTCTTTCAGTTGCAGGTGCTTCACGTGGTGTTTGGCTTGGGCGCTCTCCACTTGCTATTTCACCTGTAGGTGGTTCACTTTCTTCTTCATCACTGCCCAAGGATGCACCAACACTAGTAGGTGCAGAAATATGTAGACCCATCACATATCCACCACTATCTTATGCGGTTGTGTTTTCCCTTGTAACACCATCTCTACTAGTATAAGATTTGTTTCCCCTTATCTCAAGGCACACTGGACAAACATACCACATGATATCTCTATAAGGTGGACGCCTTGCAAAAAAGGTCAATCCAGCCATGTTTTCACTTTTAACCCAACAGTCAATGCATACCATTTGACAACCATTTTCTGCATCCATGGTGATAATATGTTGGTATGATAAAGATTTGATGACTTAAGATGTATTATATAAGTAGATGGGAGTTGTGGTTGTTGAACAAGTAGATAGGAGTAAAGACAACATAAATTCTTAAAATCTAGTCAACTTATAAAGTCAAAAAAAACAAAAACATGTTCAAACATGATATTGTCGAAATTACAAATGGCTAGAAGAGTAGAAGCCTACAACCTTCGAACACCAGCTCAACATCTTTTATCCAGAATATATGGATGTCTTGGATATAACTCCTCCACAGACACTCCATAGTAAGCTGCCTCAGACTCTGCATCTTCATGCCAATTTTTCCTCTCCCTTTCCTCATCAATTCTTTTGTACATTCTCTCCTCTTCCAAAAACTGCTGGAATGCTTCTTCATCCAACCTTGACTGCTCCTCATCTTCCTCCAAAATTGTGTGTTCTTCTTCTTGCTCATAAAGAGCTTCAAGAAACTCTTGTTCCATAGTCTTCCTTATATCGTCTTCATCCATCCACTGCAAAAGTAATACATTTGCACATCAACTAGAATGTAAACACACAAGAACAATCGTTATGCAAATGAAAATTAAATGAATACATGTTGCCTTCTGCCATCATAATGCCTTTTTCTAGCTCGAACCTTTGTTTCCTTTGTTGGTTTTGATACTTGATCCTTGTGACAACTAGACTTATTATGTCCAACAGTTTGACAATTGGAGCATTTAATCTGTTTACGGGCTCTAGATTTACCCATTTTGATGCAATTTCACTGAATTGAGGCTTTATGTTTATGAATACAAATTTGTGGTAAAATGTGAGAATAAAGTGCTTCCTATAACTTAATGTAAATGTGATGACAGGATAGGGGACTAAAACCTTAGTCCCCTATAGTCTTAAACTGATTAAGCAAGGACCATAGTTCTACCAACACCTAATACAATTAAAACCAATATAACAACTATCTTAGACGAATAAAACAATTGAAAACAAAATTAACAAATTATAACACTAGAACATAACATATAGATTCATTAATTTCATATTAAACATTACATATTCAGTACATATTTTTCCAAAAAAAAGAGAGGAAAACATAACCACTTCATTTCCTTCTCAACACTTTGTCTTCCTTAGATCATCAAGGAAGTTGTTCCTCTCACACACCTGTGAGTGTGTTTGACAGATCATCCTCCTTATCTCCAACGCCTTCAAGACATTAGCCTTTTGCTTCTTGCGAAGATCCTCAAGAAACTTGTAGTTCATCACTGTAGTTCGAAAGCCTTCGAGCTTAGAGATGTATTCTTGGGTTTCCTTCATACCAAGAATCAAGTCAGTCAAAGTGTTTTGGAGGCCATTAGCAATTTTGATGTCCTTATCGTTTTCTCTCTGATAAAAGAGAGAAATCGAGTCAAACATGTAGTCAGACTTCGAATCTTGGCGAGTTCTTGAAGAAGTGGGAAGTCAGCCATTGGGAGGTTGTTGAGATTTTGTTAGGATATGTTTTTTTTGATTGTTGGTATGCAAATGGTATAGTTTATTAACCCATAAATACCAAAACCAACGGGACGTTCTAAATTCAGGGACTAATTGTGAAGTTAGTAAAAAGAGAAATAGTCAAGTTTGTGTGAGAAAAAATACGCAGGAATTTTAAGTGCAAAAAAGGGCTAACTGACCAAATTCAGGGACCAAGTGTGACAATTGAAACATGTTACCTTGCAACTTGACCTTTACGCTTATACACAATTAATGTGTTGGGAAACACCAAAACAACCTAACTAACAAGATCCGAAACAATAAACACTATCATAATAACCCAACCCAATTAACAAACCCAAATCAAAACCAAACCTAACATACATCCACACTCACGTACTGAAACACTCATCTAGTCAAACCCATTAGTAAAAAAAAAATAACAATGAAAGACAGGAGTATATTCGTGTCAACTTTTAAGGATGTGAAGGAAGAAGAAGAAGGTTCAGAATCTACTATAATGGGGTTTTTGATTATAGCCCACTCAGGTATGAAGGAGGTTCATTAATTAATTTGTGTGCCTTTACTAGTGATAGGGATATATTTAGTTCAAGCCTTGACAATGTGTTATCAGAGATTAATGAACAAAAATGGGCGTTGTTTTTCTGTGATCCTAAAGAATCCTTAGAAAATGGTTTGAATTTGATTCATACTGATGTTGATGTTCATACTTTGTTTGAAATGGCTGAAACACATGAGTCAGTTGATATCTTCGTTGCCCACAAGCCCCAAAAGTTAGCACAATTTTACTTAAAAAACATCAGCTTTGAAGTTGTGGGTTGGGTAGAGAAGAATGCTAACTTTAGAATGCTTAGTCCAACACATTTTAGGACTAGACGTCAATGGCAGGGGATAGATAAGAAAAAAATGTAGGGGAGTGGAACCAAGACACCAACAGTGAAAGGTGGTGTTGTAATCAAAGAGGAAGAAGGGGTTGTAGCTAAAAAAAGGGAGAAAATTAAAGGAAAAGGAAAAGGAAAGCTAGTTGAGGAAGAGGATGTTTTGCCCAGAAAAAAGGGGAAAGAAGTTGTTCAAGAATTTAAGCGAGGTTTAGATGGGAAGGGGAAGGCTAAAATGGTTGAGTTTGCAGGGTTTGATGTTGAGAACTTGCCTGGTTTTGATGGGAATGGGAAGGCTAAAAGGGTTGGTGGTGCTGCTGCTGATGTTTCTAGCGGTGTTAAGATACCCTTTAGGAGCAAAGAAAAGATTACAAATTGCGTCCTAGCACTCTTCGCCCAAAGGCGACCCTAGGTGATGTTTCAGTGATGAATACTATGTCATGTCTTTAATTCCATTAAGCTATAACAGTATAGTACCTAACTTATATGTTTGTTGTTTGTATACTTGTTTTTGCAAACAAGGTAGCAGTAGCATCATCACTTTAGGGTTCATGTTTTGTGGGTTCAACAATTTATGGATATCGATCAGAGCTGTGTAGATCATTTGAAGATTCAGCAGTTGAACGTTTTGAAGTTGGGCCCAAATTCATCTTTTATATTTTGTGAAATGTCAGTTTAACCATGTATCAGACAATGACTCTGTAGTATCAGTTATTTTCCAGTTTCATCAAACACTGAACATATAGTTGACTGTTATAAGTCAACTAGCTAAGTAGTTGGTAATGTATAAATTTGTTTGTTTGTCCTGGGTAAAATTATGTGAGCTCATACATTCTTTACCAGTTGACTTTTATAAAGTCATACTTAAGTGGTCAGGTACACTGGTATAATTTGTTCAAACAATAACCCCTTTATGTGTTGGTATAAATGTATATGGACTATAATACCCTCCACTAACTAATAGAAATAAGACGTTGATATCGGTGTTATTGGTCAAGGGACGATTTTGGCATATAAAGCCCATGTTTTGGACCTCCCGCGATGATAATGCCTAGGTTTGTCCCAATGCGAAGCGGATTGACAAGTTTAGGGACCAACCGTGTATTTTAGTCATTCATATATATATATATATATATATATATATATATATATATATATATATTTATATATATATATATCATCGTTTTGAAATTCTTTAAGGTAAAACACAAGGTGCAAGATGACTTGTGTCTATCTTGCATCAAAAACCCTTGTTTTGTCATTTTTATGGTTGATATAGGTATGCATCTTAAAGAAAGATTTTGATAAATAAGCCATTAAGATTTTGGCTAATGATGTTAAGATATAGTAAAAATGATACTTGGGTTGGTCTTGGTCGTTAATGAGAGTTTGGTTGGTTAAAAGTGCATCTAAAGTGGTTTTACAACACCAACAACATGCTGTGATAACTTTTGTGTCAACTTGATTGGGTCATAACTTGGTCAAAAATTAATGTTTTAACGTGATTTTTGAGCCTATAGTGAAGTGGTCTGAGTTAGCTTTCCAACCATGATGATTTTGTAAAAAATATCTTGTCATTTGATCGTTCAAAAAGGTGAAACAAACTAAACTGTCAAAATAGTCCCGTTTTCTATATTTGATGTAAGACTTACTTGGACTATAACTCAACCATACTCGTCATTGGTAACTTGAAACAGAAATGGGAGATGTTTCTAAGTGTTAATTTGAGTCTCACATTGGAGCAAAATGTAAAACTTTAATTTAGACCTTCTGCTAGTTGAAATACTTTTGTATGTCTAGATTTGCACACTTTTGGTATCGGGTTTAAATGGTCAAGCTAAAGTCCTTTATAAAATCTACAAAAAATTGAGAACACACCTGAGACATACTATTTTGATATGTGTAAAGGGTTTGGTTAGTAATACATTTTAACTTGGTGAAACGGTCATCCGTTAAAATTGGGACATATTCGTGATTTTTGTCTAAAAAGTAAAAAGTGTTAAAAATAGTGACGAGACTAGTATTTTGACCTAATTATTATTCGTTATCGAGTCCGAGCATATCGTATAGAGTCCAATAAATGTTATTTACTTACTTTAGGTCGTGAGTAGAGGTACGCGTTCGTTGGGTTCCGAGTTTTTGATTTATTGAGCCGTTCTTGTATTTTGATTATCCTTGCCTTTTTAAGGTGTGTTTTCGTAGCCCCTTTTTATTTATGTTTTCCTTGGGAGAAAATGATACTCAAATGATTTTGAATGATTTTATGCTGTGAACATTGTTATCTTAACGTAGACAAAATGTGTGTTTGTATTGCAATATGTGCCTTAATGTAATTTTCGTATTCATTAGTATTCAATTATGCATAATTGTTTAACTCTGGTTTGGAGCCGAAATATGTATTGATAGTACTATTTAGGTTCACACCCTCACCTTTGCATTTTTTTGTGATCCTAAACGAAAGGTGAATATAACCCGGTCAATTTATGTCTGTGTGCAGTCATGAGGTTCAGTTGTTGCGCTTCGTGTGATTTCATTAAGTGTTCGTATATGCATATCTTACTCATTCTCCTACATGTTTTATATGCACAACAAATGGTTTTACTACTTAAACCTACTAGCTCACCAACTTTATGTTGACATTTTTCAAGTATTCATTTTCAGGTGATAATAATAATAATGCTTATGGAGGATAGGGCTTCCTACTTGGCCATAGCAAGACATAAGATTAACCATCACGGGTCATTTTCATTAGCTGAATTGCATTAGAACACTTCTTAGAACTGTGTTGTTTATTTGGTGTTTATGGAATTATGTTGACTTGTATTTGTCCCGAGTTGTGGGAACTCCTATGTATAACTATTAACTATGTTGTCATGGTTTTTGACTAGTCACAACACAAGTTTCCTCTACGTGTTGGACGATGTCATGACACGTTGTATGTATTCATTTTGTATTTCTCTATGTTGTATCAATGTGTTATGATGATCCTCTCCGTCACGCATTGCGTTTCCGCCTTAGGCGGGGTGTGACATACGATCCTCTCCGTCACGCATTGCGTTTCCGCCTTAGGCGGGGTGAGACATGGAGGAAATAGAAGAAACTGCGTTTTAATAATCAAACTCGCTTGATGTATCACATGCGATATGCCTCTAATATGTAAGTTCGAACACTCAACACGCTTTCATAAATCCGAACTTGAAACTCAAAAACATTTGAAAGTTAATCAGGAAAACATTTCTTTTTCTTATCATCGTTTTGATTAAGGTTTGATTTACAAATAGAAAGTGAGTGTTCCGAGTGTTCCTCTGAAAAGTAAAAAAAAAAAACACTTGGAACAGACTCATTTGACTTATGATGCAAAAATGCTTAAGAGTTTAGCACAAAAAAGTTTTTGTGATCTTAAAACTCAATTAGATTTTTCGTTGGCTATTGTTCGTGGAAAGCAAGAAATCTGGATGACTGAACTTTAAAATTCATCCTCCTTGGAAGGACAAATTAAAAATGAAGTCAGAAAGATTTTGAAATCTTAGATTGAGCCTCACATGAATAATGTTAACAAGAAATTTATTTTGTTTAAAGAACAACTTCTTTGTGAAATGCAAGATTACTTAACTTATGGTATGTCTCTTGAAGATGAATTTGATAAAAAAAAATGCTTAATATTAGAACTTCAAAAAGATTTTTCATTAATTAATTTGCATCGATCAAACCAGAGTCCTCAAATTGTGAGACAGAGATAGTGGATTTTGAAAAATAAGTTTCATATTTTAAGGTTAAAAACTTTTTGCTCAAAGAGAGTATCAAATAAAATTCGAAAAATAATGTTGAACTCAAAGAGTAATTGTCTTGTCATACTGCCAAGTTTGAAAATGTTTTTGCTAAACTTGAAAAACAAATTCTTGAGTTTGAACTACAATGTCAGAGAAAGATTGAAGAAAACAAATACAACAAGCTTTCCGATGAAAACAATTTGAAAAGTGTTTTAAAAGAGAATTAAGAACTCAAATATAAAGTGCTTGATTGATAAAAAAACAAGAATGTAGAGTTTTTAAGCTCAGGTAAGTTGGCTAAAAAAAGTCACAAATGATTAAAATCAACCAACTTCATCTATTTCTTAAAAACAAGATTATCAAGTTCTTCAAAGCCAAAAGAAAAAGAAATAGGTGCTTTAAAAAATCCGAAAGTTATTGCTCCTGAAATGTACAAAGTAAAATCAAAGACTGAAACCAAACAAAGTGAGAAGGAACCTTATGTTTCAAATCATATGGTTCATAATTATTACTTATGCTTCAGGATTTCCTCAAAGTGCAAGTGCTACATCTTCTTTTACTTCTCCTCCTACTCTGTATTCTACTGTTGTTGATTCAATGTCATAGAAACGTAAGGCTAAGAAAAATAAGCAAAAGAAATAGAAACCAGAATAACATGTTAACATATGCAATCTTTTAATGTTAACTTTCTTTGTGATTCAGGTTTAGATACTATGCGTAGAGAAGAGAGACCACCTGCTAAGAGTATTCCTTTTAAGATTAGTTCCTCCTAGACTCACACTCTGATAGTTGAAAAACCTAGGAATTTTAACGCTTTCAATAAAAAATGCTCTAAGCGATTAGATGATCGTAATAACTCTAGGTTTGTTGATTCTGTTGCTTCTAATAGCAAGAGTGTTTGTGTTAGTTCTATGCTTAATATTTATGAAGATGGTGCCATATGAAGCTTTTGCGTGTCCTTGTAGATGAGGAAATGTAGTTCTGCGAGAATCACATCAATCTATAACATGTGGTAAACTATATTATGCATGTCCTTTATCAAAGGTGAACGATTACATGTTTTTGACTTGTGTAATATATAAATAATTTGGTTAGTTGTTAAAAATAATTTTCTTTGCTCTTTAACAGCCTCGGTCAACCGATTATGGATGTAATATTTTTTATGGAAGGAGGAACGACTCCGTCTACTAGCTCGTTCTCCTGGAGCTTCAACGCCTCCAAGTTATTCTACAAGACCTTCGACACCTCCAAGTTATTCTGTAGGACCTTTGACACTGAGTCCTGAAAATGTAGAGTGCTCAAACTATAAGTTCCTGACTGAAAAGATAAAAGTACTCTAGGCAATACTAGAAATGTATATGCATCCTTGATAACATCAAACTAGCATGATATTTTATATATCAAATTCCCGTGTTTATTGCCTCATTTATATTAATATGGTGTTGAATTCATTCATATTTACATTTCAGGTTAAATGAGGCGTTGGAGCGGAAAAGATGCGAGAAAAGGCCAAAAAGTGCAAAAACGTATTCAAAAGATAGTTACGACGTAAGTGGCACAAAGGACCTATGTCGTACCATACTATTATGGCCAAGGAGTTCTTAAGAAAGTTACGGCATAACCAAGACATTGAGGTTATGACGTAAGATAGAAGAAAAAATTTACGAGATTTTTACGGGCGTAACCTGCTCTTAAGGTTACGCCGTAGAATATAAACATGATGACCAAGTGTGAAGGTTTCGAGGTAACATGTTCTTAAGGTTACGCTGTAGGAAGATTACAAGCAATGGATAATACATGCTGACGAAGACTTACGGCTGATGTGCTATTTCATCCTGCTTTTAATATTTATAAAACTTGAATAACTTAGGATAGACACATACTAACGGGCAGAGTACCCGATCAGATGTAGTAAAGCCTTAGGTAAATCCGAGTATCGTCCCAAGAGAGCTGTGACCTTGAAAGAACTAAGATGATTAGATAAAATATTGATAATATATGGGTAGACTAAGTTGAAGTAATCCGAAGATAAGCTAATATTCTACTCACACAGACACCCGAAATTTAGGTAAAAGAGATAGATAAACGAAGCTTAATAAAGACTACAAATATGAATTGATTCCCGATACCAAGTTTCAATATAGTGGTTAATTATCACCAGACTCCTTTGGTCGATTCGTCATGGCCTATGGTTCTTAGATTCCTCACCAAGATGAGCAGGTCACCCGGGATCATTCGGCAACCTAATAGCAGTCATTAAGCACCAAATCTACTAGATCTAGATGGTGGGAACCCGACCGTTAGGAACTTAGATTCCCCGTAACCTCTTAAATACCTCCACTTGATAAGTGATCATGTGATCAATTCGCACACGAAGAGTGGTCGTACTATGGCCAATTCCTTCCATACTTCGCTATCTATCAGGCTGGGGTCAGTTGGTCATATCTCCCAGCCCTTTAGATACTACCAAGCTTATAATACTACCAAGGCTAGCGATCTATGAAAGACTAGCAAATGTCTATAAAGAATTATAGAGAATAACAATAACATAAATGCAAACTTTAATAATAACATGAATTCATAATATAAGATCTAGAAAAATATAAAAAGAATCCAAACTCGAATACAAAGGAAATCATAGACAAGGACTTCGTTATTCATGCTCCTAAACCATGCTTCTTCTTCTGTGTTTTGATCTCCCCAAACCCTAGAAGGTTTGGGAAAGGAGATATATCAAATACTGATGAAATCATCGACTATTTATAGGCTTCAAAATAGTTACGGCGTAACCTTATTAGGTAGTTACGCCGTAACTTCCTTTAATCTTCAGTGCTTATCCATTGGCTATGGCGTAACTTTGTTTGGTGTTACGCCGTAGCTGCTATAATCATGTGTAAATCTTTGTTACGGCGTAGCCTAAGCTGATAGCTACGCCGTAGTCTTTGTATTCAGTAGTTACGACATAACCTTAGCTGAGGGTTACGCAATAGTCTTCGAAATCTCAAGTTGCGTCGTAACTTCATGACTTGGTTACGCTGTAATTAAGAGAAAATTGAATCAATAGTTCTTGAAAACGTCCAATTGCAGTTTCCTTACTTCGAATGCGTCCTGAAATGAAATAACAAGGAATAAGGATGTTTTCACAAATAATTTACTCAAAATGTGATGATAAAGGGGGAAATTAACGCTTAGAAACTCAGGACTATTTGATGTTATCAAATATCCCCCCACTTAAACTCTACTTTCCCTCAAGTAGACTAATTTAGACCGCAAAAGATACATCCATGAAGAATGCGTAGTTTTAATTTCCATGCTAGAATATTGATAAGAGCCGAACACCTCACGAAATGGAACGAAAACAATCTCACTCAGCCTATTCCAAGTTTTAATTTCAGGGTGATCACTCGATTGCAAGGACATAGTAAGTATTCTATCATAAGCTTGGCAATTACACACAACTCCACCACTAGAGCTAAGGTTAAGACAAATTTTAGAAAGCAATGTTGGGTTGAGTTTCAAAGGCTTAATGGGTGGTGTCATTACCAACGTGTCACGACGAAGTGGACAAAATCAATGATACATGACCAACTCCATGGCCAAGACATCAAGGATTGCTCGCTGCATCACCTAGACATGCTTCTCGACAAAAAGGGTAAGGATAGGCATGGGAATATATAATGGGTGAAAAGAGAAAACAAATAGTTTTAGCTAAAAACCGAGCTGCCATCATTCAACTAATAATTCAAGGTTCGTCTTCATATGGTCAGTACATGCCTCCGGAATCCATCATAATTTATTCTTGGACTATTCTTCCAACCTTTGAACGTGATCGAGAAGATTATTCTCAATGCCAATTTTCTTCATGTAGTGCTTATACTTTTTCGCACTATAAACAATCATTTTTTTTTGCATATACTACGATATGCTTGAGATACAATGATATATATCCCCCCACTTGAACTGATCATAAGGTGATTACTTGGGGTCTTTTGTGATCTTTAGCGAGATATAGATGATGCTAAGGGCTTCTTTATTTAAACCTCAAACTAGGGTGAACAATGGCTTCAAGGTAAAAAGATAAAACTTCACGGTAGGCTAAGGTGTAAGGGTGTAACGAAAATATGGGTTGGAAAATGATAGGCTCAAAAAGGGTGTAACTAGGGGTATCTTGCACTAAAGGAGAGTGCAATAAAAAGGGTTAACACAGGGGTTGAAAAGCCAATGCGACTAATCGATAAACGCACACAAGTGAACACGTATGGGCAATTTGGGTTTAATCCTAAAACATTTACATTTTTCAAACCGCCTTTTCCAAATGCACCAAGCTAACTTGATACACTACTCGTTTATGGTCTTGAAGTGATGTAAAAGCAAAGTTCTAAAGTTTACAATACTATCGGCACACTCAATTTATGGTAGATTTGGGTAAAATGGGGGAAACGGAAAGGCAAAATCTCACCAATGGCAATAAGGGTTATAGTGTGCTCGGCTTTATGTGATTCTTGATTGGTTAAAAATATGACAAATTTTTTTCAAATAAGCTTAAAATTTTGAAACCAACTAGAAAATTAGGGCAATTAAGCTAAGTAATCATATACTTCATTTCTATTCCTATCCCCCCCGATTGAAAAAATTATTCTTGGACTATTCTTCCAACCTTTGAACGTGATCGAGAAGCTTATTCTCAATGCCAATTTTCTTCATGTAGTGCTTATACTTTTTCGCACTATAAACAATCATTTTTTTTGCTATACTACGATATGCTTGAGATACAATGATATATATCCCCCCACTTGAACTGATCATAAGGTGATTACTTGGGGTCTTTTGTGATCTTTAGCGAGATATAGATGATGCTAAGGGCTTCTTTATTTAAACCTCAAATTAGGGTGAACAATGGCTTCAAGGTAAAAAGATAAAACTACACGGCAGGCTAAGGTGTAAGGGTGTAACGAAAATATGGGTTGGAAAATGATAGGCTCAAAAAGGGTGTAACTAGGGGTATCTTACACTAAAGGAGAGTGCAACAAAAAGGGTTAACACAAGGGTCGAAAAGCCAATGCGACTAATCGATAAACGCACACAAGTGAACACGTATGGGCAATTTGGGTTTAATCCTAAAACATTTACTTTTTTCAAACCGCCTTTTCCAAATGCACCAAGCTAACTTGATACACTACTCGTTTATGGTCTTGAAGTGATGTAAAAGCCAAGTTCTAAAGTTTACAATACTATCGGCACACTCAATTTATGGTAGATTTGGGTAAAATGGGGGAAATGGAAAGGTAAAATCTCACCAATGGCAATAAAGGTTATAGTGTGCTCGGCTTTATGTGATTCTTGATTGGTTAAAATTATGACAAAATTTTTTCAAATAAGCTTAAAATTTTGAAACCAACTAGAAAATTATGGCAAGTAAGCTAAGTAATCATATACTTCATTTCTATTCCTATCCCCCCACTTGAAGTGTACAAAGTCCCATTTGTACGAAGAAAAAGGAAAAATAAGATAGAAATGAAAAATAATCAAGAAAGAAATAAACTCCCCTCTCGAATGGTTGCTCAAGATGTCTCACTAAAGGTTGAAGGAGGGTCATGGGATGGCTAATGTGTGTTGAATCTGGAATGGGCCTTAACTAATTGTGTAGCTTCCATAATTGCCTACTGCAGCAGGGGTTACGGTGTAACTAATCCTAAGGTTACGCCGTAACTGCATCACAGAACCAAAACCTGCACAGCATATCAGGAAAATTTTGTACCCGACGGGTACAATTAACGATAGAACAAGCAAATATCCACATAGTTAAGTTATTACAGACATAAGTTTCAAATAGTTTTAAAATTGTTTCATCAAATGGGGAAATCACTCGTCCCCAGGAAGATCATGATCCATGGAGTGGAATTGGGAGGGCTCATATAGAGTGCTCGTGGTGCTTCCAGGAGTGGCGTCGGGATGCATGTAGGCCACTCCTCCTTGGACTCCGACATCGGGAATGTTGGGCTGGTACACGTACTCTGGACCTTCCCACCTGGGGTGGCTCAAATGTATATGCTGAAGCATCTGGCTAGTCCGATCTGCACTCCAATGAAAGAAATCATGTTGGAGCTGCTGTACCTAATCCAATGTACTTGAAAAACCCTCAAACTGGTTACTAAGACCATATAGACCCACTTCAAGGCTTTCAATTTCCTCATTGAAGTGGGATGACATTCCCTCGAGCCTCTCATCAATAATCTGCAACCTTTGCCCAACATTAACATGTGCCTTTCTACTTCCCATGGGCACCTGCTCCTCGGCTTCTTCACCGGCCTCACCACCTGCACCACTAGCTTCCCCTTCTTCCCTTCTAGGGGCAGTCCCAACTAGGTGAATCGCACCATAAACATCCTGGATGCAAATCCCTAACTCCACTAGCTTAGGCAGGCCAATCAAATTAGTATCCCTACCAATGGTCACTCAGGCCAAAGCTTCATCGGTCATAAGATCAAAACTCCTAGCCAATCTCCCGATGAAATGTGCCCCCTGCAAAGGACTCCTACCAGAAAACCCCTTATCACCCACAGCCATAAACCTAACCAAATAATAAGGAACATCAATGTTGTTCCCTCCCATTCCCTGCATTAGATAAAGATAATCCATAGTCATCTTCTCCTTGGCTGAGTGCCTTGCTCGAATAGAGCAGGCAAGAAGGCGGTGCACAAGTCGACGAATGGGGCTCCTCACCATAACATACGATGGAGGGCTCCTCAGATTATAACCCCCTGTGACAGTTATCTTGTCAAAATAAGCAGCAAGGTCTTGATTCTCATCCCTTCTTCTCCAGCATGTGTTATAGAACCGCTTAAAAGCCTCAGTCTCCATCTCTTCCTCAGTGTATAAACCCATACGCATAGTAAACTCCCTAAGAGTGAATCTCCTCCAGACGCCCCCAAGGTGGGCAAACATAGAATCCACTTCATCATCATCAACCTCAGTCTTAAACTCCACACTAGCAAGGAATTCACGAACGTACTCCGGAATGACCGGCTCCGTGATCCTAAACAACCTCAACCAAGCAGTACATGTGAAATCCCCAGCATTACATGTGAACTTGATTTTGCAAAACTTTCTCAATCTCCGACTAGCTTTCCCATTTTCCAAAGTACCAAATGCCTCAAAGTTAAGAGCCTCGTTGTAAGATATTTGATTTCACATACACATCAAACCATAACACAAAGTAGGCGTACAAGAGGTTTTTTAGAGAGAGAAAGTTAGAGGTTTGGGAACTTTAGTGAGAGAAAGAAAAATCTTATTATGAGCTCCAACTCTCTACCTTGGAAGGTAGAGAGTATTTATAGTCTTACAATAAAACGCCACACAACGGGCTGTGGATCAGGCATACAGTGGGTAAAGACCCGTCCGTCCTCCACGGTGTTACTAAACTAAATACTACGTAACATAAAATAACTATGACTACGAGCTTTCTAACGATTACATATACTTGAGGTGACCGACACTTTAATACCCGGATTTTCTAAATCCTAACAATCTCCCCCTAAGGGAGGTCACCTCAAACACATATTAAAATTACATTGAATACAAACAGATATTACATTGAGATTGTTCTTGGATTCTTGTCCATGTTCTTTGTTCTGTAGCTCGTAGTCTTTGATTCTTCATAATTGCATGTTTGGATAATCTGAGTGGAGGTCTTTAAGTGATCCACGTGATACCGAGTTTTGAGTCAGCTTTGAGATCATCAGCCACATTAAATATCTGACTCATCCTTTGTGGTGTTGATATCATATGATGTTGTGACATTTGGACCGACATGCTCACATTCTGGATCATGATTTCTTCTTATCAGAGTAGCGGAAGCTTTCGTGGATTCATGATATTGGCAGCAGCGTAGCAGAAGCATGGAGTGAAAATATCCGAGTCATTGATGCACCAATCATGATTTCTTTAGATATGAATGTGTTGTGTGAGCATGCGGCTATGGATTAACCGCTCCACTCGATCACGCAAGCGTCGGGTGTACCGCATAAGACAGTTAGCAATAAAGAGTACGAAAGTGTCTTTGATCTCTTTCGTTGAATTGAGGTACACGGCCCACGATTCCCCGTTGATCAGTACAAGTATTGCCTGTGATCAAGTATAATTCGAAGAATTTCCTTGACAGGGTTTCGCAGCTGCTCTAGCCGTTCTCAAACCGGGACGTCTCAAAGAAGACAACACGGAGTGAGTGAATCGGCGAATAGAGATTCACTGATTGATGAAAAGAGATTTGAAAAACAATCGTGTATCGCTCAATAGAAATTGTTTTTGCAATACAACGAAGTTTTAGTGAAAAATCATTTATCAATCATAAACACCTTTTGATTTGAAATAAATGTACACAGTCGATGTGCTTAGAGAAAAGAGTTTTTAAACACAACAACCGGTTTTTCAAAGGCATCCGTCAATCCATTTTCTTGGACTTGGATTGATTCAAATTTGAATCTCTCCACTGATGAGGTCCATATGACACAATCAAGTCTTGGCAATACCACAAGGATAGTGCGTAGGACTCATAAGATATAATCTCACATTCCACATTGTGTGAAATAGTGAGTCTTCAAGAAATAAGTGTCCTAAAGAGATTAATTGATGATCTCGTGGCTCTAGACTCAATTTGTGCACATTTTGGTTCCTATATCGGAGACTAGGGAGAGGGTCTCCTTCTTCAATATCAACAATCTCTAAGAGAAAGTTGATAGATTATGTAGGTTCCCCGTGAGAATGAAACAAGCCCTTTTAAGAGGAACTTGAGTAGCTTGGGAAGTTAGTGCAGTGCGTCACTGGGTCCATGACGTCTTGTCTTCAATACCAGTGTTACCTTAGTAACCACCAGTAGCATATGTATTGAACCCGGTTTCTGCCCTAAGGTTGAATAAATGGAGGGCTATTTCTTTTCACCCTTTTCTCATTCAATTCTTTTCATTCTTCAACCCCTTCAGTGCTTACCGAGACTTCATAACTAGAACCTTGTTGGGTTAGTTCCAGTACTAGCTCAATCTCAGTCCGCACTCTTCCCATATCTCACTTTTCTCCTTTTTTCATCATACCTAAGGACTTCTACACTATCTAGTGGATTATCCCTGGGTAGATCCCTCCGGTTCTGGCGGATCATGGGACCTCAACCTAACCTTATCATCCTTATATCACCATACATAAAGTAAAGTTGGTCGGTCTTTTTGGTATCGCTCATCTGCCATAGGAACCAATTGAAAACCATTTGAAAAAAATCAATCAAGATACTTGTGATATAGAATCAAAGCATTTTGTATCTTAATTGTTTTGATATTTTAGAAATGCTCCCCCTCAACATATGCATAAAATTTAGAAATTGTTTAGCACATGGAGGCAAGATATCTTTGAAATCGTTAGATTAAGAGTGAAAGGTCCAATCTTTTGATTAACATTTTCTAAAATGATCATCATCACTTCCCAATCAATTTGAGTAGATAAAACATTTTGAGGAAGGATGAGGTTTTCAAAAGTTTGCTCCCCTCAATATGTGCCTCGAATTTTGAAAGAATTTTGCACATATTAGAGGGAACCTGCACTTAAAGACAATTCAGTCACGTTTCAATAATTTGAGGTTTTAAAATAGTTGCTCCCCCTCAACGTGTGCATGGAAAATTTGAAATCGTTTGTCACTTGCGGGGAGGCAAACATACTAATCACTTATGAAACCATCTATCGAATTATCAGTTTAAATCCAATTTAAATCACAAATTCTCCCCGATCACAATTATCAAGATATTTGAGATTTGTGATCTCTGTAGATTTAAATTGATTTTGAAAGCTTTTAAGGAGAATTGTGACTTGATTATGAAAGCGTTTTAACTGATAAGGATCTGATTTTGAGACTTTAAACTCCATTTGTTAAACAGGCATGATTATCTTTTTGAAAACAATTGTATGACAACTAACTTTTTGAATTAATTGAAATCATTCTCCCCCTCAATCAATGACATAGGTTGTTGATTGAGAAATAGATATTTTGACAAATAAGCCCGGATGATTTTCAAAACTTGAGTCCGAGTTATTGTACAAAACAATTAGTTTTCAGCAGATAAATGTTTATAGAATCAGAGCATGAAATTTGAAAAACAAGATAAAGCATGGCTCTGTTCTTTCTATGAAAAGCCGGTTATTGCCTGAAATGACAATAAACCATTGTTTCTCTTTCTCCCATTTTTTTTTTTTTTTAAATTCGAGCAATATCTAAAGTCCCGTGTCATTCTTTGAATGATAGCACAAAGAACGTAGATATAATAGAACCGAGAAAAACATGACAAAAAGACAATATATATATTTATTATTATTATTATTTTTTTTTTGAAAGTTTTATATTTTTGTATTTGATTTTTGAATAAATATATACAAGAGATAGATGAAGAAAGACCTTTACTCCTCGTCTTCCTCTTGAAGACGTTTGAGTGTTTCTGGTTGAAGGCTTTTCAAGCCAAGTCGTGGAAGAATAAACTCAAAACGTTCTCTTGGAAGAGCTTTGGTGAAGATGTCTGCTAACTGGTATTCAGTCCTCACAATATAGAGTTCCACCACACCTTTTTCCACTTGTTCCCTGATGAAATGATGTCGAATGTCGATATGCTTTGCTCTTGAGTGTTGAACGTTGTTGCATGAGAGAGCAATAGCACTTTTATTATCACAGCTCAGAGGGATTTTGTTAAATTCAAAGCCATAGTCAGATAATTGGGATCTCATCCATAGGATTTGAGCACAACAAGATGACATGGCTATGTATTCACCTCGTAGAGGAAATAGAAGTACTCATTTGCTTCTTTGAAGACCAGCTCACAAGCTTATCACCCAAAAATTGAGCACCTCCGGACGTGCCGGACGAGTATCTTGACACACTGCATGATCTGCATCTGCATATGCTGTTAGTGACATACCGGTGTCCTTCGGGTATCAAAGTCCCATGTTGATGGTTCCTTGGAGGTACCGAAAGACCCGTTTAACCGCTTCAAGGTGCTTTTGGTAGGCTTAGCCTGGTATCTAGCACACATGCATACAGTGAACAGAATATCAGGTCTACTGGTTGTGAGGTACATCAGGGATCCGATCATGCTACGATATTTCTTTTGGTCTACCATGATCCCTGAGTGGTCCTCATCAAGCTTGGTTCCTTCAATCATGGGAGTGTCAAGGGGGTCACTTGAATCAAATCCAAATTTCTTTAAAATCTCATTTGCATATTTAGATTGATTTATAAAAATGCCTCCGGGACTTTGTGAAATTTGTAATCCCAAGAAAAATGACATTTGTCCCATCATTGACATTTGAAATTGAGAACCCATTTCTTTTGAAAACGGTTCACACTCATTGGGGTCAGTCGAGGCAAATATGATATCATCAACGTAAATTTGAACGTGAATTAAATGTTTGCGACTTTCGGTGAACAGTAGGATCAACTGCTCCTTTTGAAGCCGGTAGAGAAGAAACTTTGATAGCGTATCATACCACGCCCTTGGAGCTTGCTTTAAACCATAAAGAGCCTTCTTCAAACGATAAACGTGAGTAGGATGCTCTGGATTCACAAAGCCTTCAGGTTGGCGGACGTAGACGACTTCTTTAAGATCTCCGTTCAGAAACGTCGTCTTTACATCCATCTGATAGACTACCATGTTCTTACTTGCAGCATTAGCCAAGAATATTCCGATTGCCTCGATTCGAGCAACTGGAGCAAAAGATTCTTCAAAGTCAATACCCTCCTCTTGACGGTATCCTTTAGCAACCAATCGAGCCTTGTTCTTTAACACATCACCATGCTCATCAAGTTTCACTTTGAAGATCCATTTTAGGGCAATGATCGTAGCACAATCTGGAGCAGGTACTAATTCCCATACATCAAGTCGATCAAACTCATGAATTTCTTCTTGCATGGCATTGAACCAGCTATCTTCATTCATGGCGGTTTTAACATCTTTTGGTTCGATCTTAGAGAGTATAGAGTTGAAGAAGCACCATAAGGCATCGGTTGCAAGTTGTTTCCGTGTGGATACTGGACGAGAGGATTTCCAATGATGTTGTCTAATGGATGATCGTGAGTCCATTTTCTGAGGTGTTCATGTGGTAGTTGTTGAGGGACTGAAGTAGCAGAATCGATGTCTCCGAAGAAGATGGTTCGATGATGATTCAGGAGCAAATATGTTTTTAAATAGAGCATCTTCAGGAATAACAAAGGGATTAACTTCATCATTGATGCCAGAAACAGTTCCTTGATGTACATTCGAAGATTGATGATTTGTTGATGAGGACTGAGTGATCGCAGCAGGCACTTCTTGACTTAATGATATTGAGACTGAAGGATTGACTTCATTCACAGGAATATGAGCGACCTCTGTTGTAGGAATCGATAGTTCATAAGCACTTGGCTCATAATGCTCATCAAACATAGGATCAAACAATTTCTTTAAATCATCTTCAGATGGAGGTACATATGGAGTTGCTTGAAAAGAGTTTGGTACAAGGGATGAACCAATGGGACTTTTTTGACGTGCGGGTCCTGAACTGGATTGTCCAGGAGCCAAATTGACCGGTCAGCTCATCAAATGTAACGTGAATTGTTTCCATAATGTTTCGGGTTCTGTTGTTGTAGATTCGGTATCCTTTTCTGTTTGGTGCATATCCTACAAATACTCCAATGTCCGCTTTAGCTTTCAGTTTGCCTAAATCTTGGCCCTCATTAGTTGGATAACACAATGCACCGAACACACGAAGGAATAAGAGATTAGGTTTTCTGTTGTGGACAAGTTCATATGGAGTTTTTCCATGAGCAGTGTGAATCAGGGATCGATTTTGGGTGTAGCATGCAGTGGCGATGGCTTCACCCAGAGAAACATTGGAACTTTTGAGTAAATCAGCATAGTCCTTGCGGCTTCCACAAGAGTTTGATTTCTTCTTTCAACTACACCGTTCTGCTGAGGAGTTCGAGGAACACTTCTTTGATGACTGGTTCCAATACTTTCATAAAACTCACCAAGTTGTTTGTTAACAAACTTAGTTCCATTGTCTGTTCGGATGATTCTGACCATTTTGTTAAGACAAACTTGCAGTTGTTTGATGAGTTTGATGATGATATCTGGAGTTTCATCCTTTGTCTTTAAGAACTTTACCCAGGTGAATCTAGAGAAATCATCAACCACAACTAGCACATATTTCTACCCAAAGATGTTCTGCACTCTCATGGGTCCACATAAGTCCATGTGGATTGTATGAAGAACTTCTGTGACTGAGTTTGTAGGTTTTGGTTTATGGGCATACTTCTTGCTTTTTCCCAATTGACATGCTGAACAAAGATGATCCTTTTTATACTTAAGTCTAGGTAGACCTACAACTAAGTCCTTTCTAGAGAGATCATTGATGGTGCCGAAGTTCAAGTGATTGAGACGACGATGCCATAACCATGACTTTGTTTTAGAAGCTTTTGACAGCAAGCAAATTGGAGAAGACTTCATCATATCTTCGATAGAGATGGTGTATAGATTTGAACCACGTGACCCTCTTAAGAGTTCCTTACCATCAAGTTTTCTAACGAAACAAGTATGTTTTCTGAAGGCTACTTCTAGATAAGAATCGCAGAATTGACCAACAGAGAACAGGTTATGACCAAGACCTTCCACATAATATACCCTGGAGATAACACTTTTACCAACAACATAATCTCCATAACCCATAATTGCACCGAAATGATCATTCCCGAATCTAATTGTCCCGATGAATTTGCTCACGAAGTTCATGAGCCGCGACCGGTCTCAGTCATATGCTTGGAACAGCCTGAGTCCAGGTACCACATAACGATTTGAACGATCTGCAGTTGAACACCGACAAGAATGGATAACTGGATAATTGGGATCCCCATGCAATAATGGATTCCACTTGGTTAGTAACGAATGGTGGAACACCCACATCAGATAGAAACATCAATATCAGAATTAGAAGCAATGGAATCATTGGGAATAGATGCAATTCTGGTGTCTGTATTTGACCTATTCAAGGTATGTTCACTTCTTAAGGGAATAGTTCTACCAGTAGGCATCCATTTTCTAGTGGGCATAGTCTTAGCAGTTTGAGGGCAAAACTGATTATTCTTATGGCTAAAAGGTATCCAATAATAACCTATCTTTATAAATGTTCTTCCTGTGGGTTTCCACTGTTTTCTAACAATCATTCGTCTTTGCCTTTTAGCCTTCTTTGCACGATTATTAGCATTAACAATTTTAACTTGGCATTTGACAGCATTAGACAAATCATTCACACCACATTCATGATTAGCAACAGAATTCAAGCAGACATCATTACAAGTTTTGCAAATAGTATCAGAATTCGAATTAATTACAGTACGCCTATGGCTAATACTAGAATCAAAACGATTCATTTTATTTGACCCAAACTTAAAGTTCCTAGGTTGGTCTTCTACTCTCTTCCAATGCACATTCTTAGCTTGCAAGGTCCTATCATTCCTTGTGTTGTCTTGAGACTTTGACCTGCTCGCTTTAATGTCACTGATTACTCCTGTAGAGGGAATGGGAACATTAGTTGGTTGATCTAATTTTTGCATTCCTGAACTTGATGTACAAGGATCTGTATTACTAGAAGGCACATTGATGTTCACTTTCTTAACACTAGAAGTGCTGGGATTTGTACTCCTAGAGGGCACACTAGAGTTCGCTTTCTTAGCACTAACGGATCTGGAATCTGAACTACTTGAAGGCACACTAAGATTCACATTCATACCATTGGGCATAGAATGGATTTCATGCTTGGCACTAGGCATAGAACAAGACATCACCGCTTTGCCTTTTGCACCTAAGGATTTAGGACATGTTGCAATTACACATTCTAGCAGCTCTTGAGATCGTTTGGCCTGGAGGCAAGCAAACCTAATTTCTCTATCAAGAGGTTTATTAATGAAATCCTCTTCAACAATCTCACGGAGACATTCTAGACTATCCTTAAGATGAGCACAATATTCATGAAACGCCTGTTCATTATTCCTAAGAAGAGGAGGAATATATTTAACCTTCACAGTATATTTGCAGTCTAAGGGTGACTTTGAGACTACATTCTTATTGAAAACAAGTGGCAGTTTCCCATTTTCCTGACTTCTCAGATTCTCAATTTCCTTTTGTAAAGAAGTTATTTTTTTGTTGTTTTGGTCACGGGTGACTTTAATTGAATCATATAACTCTTTAAAGTGTCGTTTAACTTTTTCATTTTCTTCTAGAAAACTCTCGTTTTCCTTTTGTAAGGCATTAACTAAGTTTTGAAGATGAAAAGTTTGAGATTACTGAGAATCTAAAGGAGGAGGCATTTGGGATCCAGTCACATTGTTCTTTTCACCCTTCAATTGAGAGATTTGGGCTTTCAACTTTTTGATCGTGTTACAATGAGCTCTAATTTGTTCATCACGTTTTTGATTTCAAAAGCGCATCAAATTCAGGAGCATCCAAGGATGTCTTGAAATTTGAGGTTTTAGCATTTTCTTTTAGATGTTGATATTTTAGTTGTAAATCAAAATGTTCAACTTCTAGTTTAGAAAGATGCTTTACCAAATTATCGTGATCATCCTGATCAATTTTCTCATTAAGTTTCGAATTAATCTTTTCAAGCTCAATGACACGATCATGAGAGACTTTTAGAGCAATAGATAATTCATGAAATTGAGAAGCATTAATGGAACAATTTGTAGCAGTGAAAAACACATCTTGAGCAATACATTCAGAAATCAGATTCTCATTGAAGGTATGCAAGTTCTTCCTCTCAATCTCATTATATTTTAATGCTCGCTCATAATCACTAACCTCAACTATCATTGCATCAAATTCCTTTTCCATTTCTTTAATGTCAGAATTCATTCCCTTTTTAAGACTCTCAAATTGATCTTTTAATTGTTTAAAGAAAGGCATGACTTCAGTTAGATAACATTCTTTAGTTTGCTCAAAACCCCTTTCCCCTTCAGTTATACCAGTGGGTGTGATCCTTTTCTTACAAGTTTTCTCAAAATCAACAAACAGTTGAAAGATAACATATTGACTAATTAAGGTCTTGCTTTTAGTGGCAATAGTTCTAGGAACTAGATGCATTGGTGTATTGGGAGGATACACAGTCTCTTTAGGCATTTTCCTAAGGGGAGGGTTTGTTTCAACAATATTTTCCGCTTTCTACTTATCTAAGTCCATTTTCCAGTACACTTGTTCAGGTGTTAACAACGTTTAAGGCTTAAACTTGTTAAAAGCAATCCAATTTTCCTTAGAATAGTTTGGTGCTTTAAAACTGATTCTTTTCTCTATGCAAGAAGGGGTCTTAAGTTTTTCATCCAATTTCCTTTTAGTGACATCTTCTAATTGCTTATCTTCTTCAGTGCTCTCAGCACAACTAGGTTTTTGTCTAGGCTTAAAGGTCTCATTGCCATCATAGATTACCTTTTGGGCTTCTTTAACTTTCTTAACATACTCAGGATTGGATTCCTTAATAATGGGGATACTATGCTTGTCACTTAAAACTCTATGCTTAGTGATCAAGTGAGCAGTCTTAATGGTGTTACCTTGTACGTCATGACTTGTTTTCTAGTTTGTTTTTCAAAGTTTTTAGATTGGAAAAATCATTCAAAAGTTTTGATTCCTTAGCACTAAATTCCTGCATAAGCTTTTTGACATTTTCTTGAAGTTCTTGCTTTTTCTTAGCAGTTTTAGAAAGCTTTTGTTGTAAGGAGTTTAACTCTTGTTTTAATACTTCTTCTCTAAAATTACTTTTTCTAATGATTGTACGCATTTGGTCATCCATTTCCTGCTCACGAGTGGTTAACTCAAACTTAGCACGTTGTTCATAAATAGAAACTCTTTCTTTATAGGCATTAAGTTCAGTGATAACAGAATCACCAGGGGCACATGCAGTGTATTCCTCACAAACATAATCATCATTGACTGCAGAAGATACATCACTTGATACAATCTCACTTTCACTTTGTTTCACATATTGATCATATGGGACAACATTGATATTTCCCATACTTTCAATATCGACTCAATGATTTCAGTTGATTGTATTTCATTATGTATCTTTTGCACCTCAACTTCATCGTATAGTTTTAATACCTCTGAGATGATTTTGTCTTTGGATGGCTCAGATTGTGGTGAAGATGAGACCTTAGGAGAGACCATTGGAGAAGTGCTAGCCATAAAAATTGTTTGTGCAGTAGGTCCATCATCAACATCAGAGTCGTATGCATTACAGTCAGCAACTTGAAAGGCATTCTGATGATTATGGCCTATCTCCTGAATTGGTTGCTCATCCACATCTGCATCATATGTCTTAGCATTTCCCTCAGCCAAGAACAACAACTCCTCTTCATCCAAAGCTGCACCATTATCCTGAGCTTGCACAAGCAACATCTTATCCCTGAAGTACTCGGCATTCTGAGGGCGTTTTGGTGATGTGCAGTTCCTTGAAATGTGTTCCTCACCTCCACAGTTGTAACACTTGATCGTCTTAACTTGTCCTTGATTTCCATTTCTTCCTCTATTCTGATTTGCCACATATTCTCTACCGACTCCACCTCTTCCTTGTTCGTACTGCCTTTCTTGAACTGGCTACACCATAACTTTCCCATCTTTGACTAGAGCATGATTGTGAAGATTGGATGCAGTTCTGATCTCATTGTTGGTGTGAAGACGGTTGGTATGTGGACTGAGAGTCAAGTTTTGTTTGACCATAAGGGCCAGTTGAGTAATGAAGTGTCCCACGGCTGCATCAGCATCAGCTTGTTTGAATCTTGGATCGGGAATGAGTTTGTGAGTACCATTTCCCATGGGTACAACTTGAGAAGCTTTGGTGGTGATCCCAACATTTGAGTAGAAAGCAGTTGAGTCATTTGGTGAGCTTGATTCTCCCTGATTGGTTTTGAACTGCTCCAGAATCCTTTTCTCAAACATAGCATGTCTTTCATTCTGGAGAAGGAAGGCATACAGTTGCTCATAGTTTGTGTTCTTCAGTCCTTTAGTGAGCTTCACAGATGTGACAAACTTGTGCCATTCGGGATTCATGTTGTTTACAAACTTTGAATTCAACTGAATGTTAGGCATGGTCATTCTGATGTTCCTCATGTCATTCACAAGCTTATGGAATCTCACATAGTACTCATAGACACTCTCATCTGGTTTCATCTTGAAATGTTCAAATTTATCATATAATTGAGATTCTCTGTCTTCAACAGTTAATTCAGAACCTGAGAGAAGCATCTTGACATTATCCCATACAGCCTTTGCTTCAGTGTTGTGATTGATAAGCTTATAGATGTCTTTTGGAAGACCTTGCAGTATGATGTTAGAAGCCCTGATATCTGCATCGAATCTCTTCTTCTCCTTATCATTGAGCTCATCATACGTCTTTGGTCTGTCTATTCCATAGATCATCGTTCCATCTTCAGCAGTATCAATTATGTCTCTAGTAGTCTCAACTCGATAAGGTCCTTCATCAATGGATTTGAGAATGTTGACCCCATTTTCCTTTCCAAGACAGTACAATCTGATTCTTTGAGAACAAGAGTCGTAGTCATTCATTAAGCATGGGTGGACGAGTATCTGAACCAACTGCTTGAACATCCTCGCAACGTGATGGAGATGATTGTAGGAACGTTGGTAGACATGTTGACAAATTAAACGGGATTTTATAACTCTATGATTAAACCGGGAAATAGATTCTTTCACGGGATTTTACTGAATCAAGAGAAAACCGTATTAAAAGGATACCACCCAAGTCTCTAGGAAACCTTGAACCAAGTCGCTAAGTGCCAAGTCGCTATAATCCCAAGTCGCTATATAACAACTCGCTATGATCCAAGTCGCTAGAAAATATTTGACAGCAAGTCGCTAATTTTTCAAGTCGCTAAATAGCAACTCGCTAGGTACTAACTCGCTAACACCAAGTCGCTAACAATATAAAGTACAAGTCGCTAACTTACAACAAGTCGCTACCCGTAGTGGAGAATCCACTAAGTGTACTTTTTGTCGGCTTGTCTCAATAGACAAGTCGCTAGATCAACTCGCTAAGACCTTCAACAACAACTCGCTACCAAATAACAAAGCAAATCGCTACCAAGATAAACTATCCGTGGCTCAAGTCGCTAGCTAGAAAATCACATAAACACCACTTTTCAATCCAAAAACAACCCAACCACGATGATTCAAGCCTTCAAAATCAAAACCTAAACACTTGTGATGATTCTAAACACAAAAGTACTATCAAAATCCAAACTTTAACACTAGAAATCAACCAAATGATGCAAAAACCACTAAACTTTTTCAAACTCAAAAACCACTAGAAATCCAAAGATATGTAAGAGATGATCTAACCATGGCTCTTGATACCAATTGTAAGATATTGGATTTCACATACACATCAAACCATAACACAAAGTAGGCGTACAAGAGGTTTTTTAGAGAGAGAAAGTTAGAGGTTTGGGAACTTTAGTGAGAGAAAGAAAAATCTTATTATGAGCTCTAACTCTCTACCTTGGAAGGTAGAGAGTATTTATAGTCTTACAATAAAACGCCACACAACGGGCTGTGGATCAGGCATACAGTGGGTAAAGACCCGTCCGTCCTCCACGGTGTTACTAAACTAAATACTACGTAACATAAAATAACTATGACTACGAGCTTTCTAACGATTACATATACTTGAGGTGACCGACACTTTAATACCTGGATTTTCTAAATCCTAACACTCGTGTTGACTGATATCCTTTGCCATTAATTTCTCATACCATTCCATGCACAGTTGCCTAATACCAGCATTAGGGTGTGCCAAAAACCTAGGCCAATTCGCGGGGTTGTTTGCACCTGAAAATAAGACAAGAAACAGTAAGTGCAGACCTTACTGATGTCAAGTTACGGCGTAACCAAAACAAAAGTTACGCCATAATTAGAAAATTTCAAAGGTTACGGCGTAGCTATGACAAACTACTACGCCGTAATTGCAGATATAAAGGTTACGGTGTAACTATACCCTCAGTTACGCCGTAACTTCCCCAGAAACTCAACACCTCAGATGTTTCAATTACGCAATAGATTACGCCGGAACCATCAATTTTTCACAAGGGGTAAAAGGTTTTGATAAAATTTTAACCTATTAGTGCTGAGGGACCGCGCCTAACCCACTAAGTTTGCATTTGACCCAAAACCCATTTAAATAAAGCCAAAACACCCAAATCGAAATATAGTGATAGGGCACGGATCAAAATAACATGGGGAAATCATCAAAATTATCCATTAATCAAACCAATATCAATAATCAATTCAAATAAGCAAAATCCCTAAAATATTAAAATAAAACCCTAATTGAAATAATCAAAAGAAACAAATCAAAAAGAGTAAAGATAGGTCTTACCAGCCATGAAGATTGATAATGATGAAGAGAGCTCGAAAATTTTTTCAGAGAGAAAATTTTACTGTTTGTTTGGGCGGTGAAATTTGTGTAAAACCTAGTTTTTATTCCGTAAGGTTTTTATACTGCCACGATAGTTACGGCGTAATTCGCTTATTTAGTTACGCCGTAACTTATATTTTAAAAGTATTAATAGGTTGTGAAAGGGTTACATCGTAATCCAAATAAGGGTTACGCCGTAATTAATTTTAATCAAAGGTCATATTTTTTTATATAATAAATCTGATTATAAAGTGGTTACGTCGTAACTGTTATAAAGAGGTTACGTCGTAACTAATTAGTCAAAAAGATTTTTGTAATAATTTTAATAAATTGCAATACGGTTACGTCGTAACTCAATGAAGTAGTTACGCCGTAACTAATAGCGTCAGAATATTAATTATGTAATATTGCAATAGGAGAGATTCAAAAACGTACCTTATGGAAGTGCTCAAATCTCTTAATGAGGTGAATAAGAAATACCCTAGATCTTTCATTAACTGCTCCCCGGCAGCGGCGCCAAAAAGCTGATGTGCTATTTCATCATGCTTTTAATATTTATAAAACTTGAATAACTTAGGATAGACACATACTAACGGGCAGAGTACCCGATCAGATGTAGTAAAGCCTTAGGTAAATCCGAGTATCGTCCCAAGAGAGCTGTGACCTTAAAAACACTAAGATGATTAGATAAAATATTGATAATATATGGGTAGACAAGGTTGAAGTAATCCGAAGATATGCTAATATTCTACTCACACAGACACCAGAAATTTAGGTAAAAGAGATAGATAAACGAAGCTTAATAAAGGCTACAAATATGAATTGATTCCCGATACCAAGCTTCAATATATTTGTTAATTATCACCAGACTCCTTTGGTCGATTCGTCATGGCCTAAGGTTCTTAGATCCCTCACTAAGATGAGCAGGTCACCGGGATCATTCGGCAACCTAATAGCAGTCATTAAGCACCAAATTTACTAGATCTAGACGGTGGGAACCCGGCCGTTAGGAACTTAGATTCCCCCTAACCTCTTAAATACCTCCACTTGATAAGTGATCATTTGGTCAATTCGCACACTAAGAGTGGTCGTACTATGGCCAATTCCTTCCATACTTTGCTATCTATCAGGCTGGGGTCAGTTGGTCATATCTCCCAGACCTTTAGATACTACCAAGCTTATAATAATACAAAGGCTAGCGATCTATGAAAAGACTAGCAAATGTCTATAAAGAATTATAGAGAATAACAATAACATAAATGCAAACTTTTAATTAATAACATGAATTCATAATATAAGATCTAAAAAAATATAAAAAGAATCCAAACTCGAATACAAAGGAAATCGTAGACGAGGACTTCGTTATTCATGCTCCTAAACCATGCTTCTTCTTCTGTGTTTTGATCTCCCCAAACTCTAGAAGGTTTGGGAAAGGAGAGATATCAAATACTGATGAAATCATCGACTATTTATAGGCTTCAAAATAGATACGGCGTAACCTTATTAGGTAGTTACGCCGTAACTTCATTTAATCTTCAGTGCTTATCCATTGGCTACGGCGTAACTTTGTTTGGTGTTACGTCGTGGCTACTATAATCCAGTGTAAATCTTTGTTACGGCGTAGCCTAAGCTGACAGCTATTTCGTAGTCTTTGTAATCAGTAGTTACGACGTAACCTTAGCTGAGGGTTACACCGTAGTCTTCGAAATATCAAGTTGCATTGTAACTTCATCACTTGGTAATGCCATAATTAAGAGAAAGTTGAATCAATAGTTCTTGAAAACGTCCAATTGCAGTTTCCTTACTTCGAATGCGTCCTGAAATGAAATAACAAGGAATACGGATGTTTTCACAAATAATTGACTCAAAATGTGATGATAAAGGGGGAAATTAACGCTTAGAAACTCAGGACTATTTGATGTTATCAACGGCGTAATTTAGTCATTGGACTTATGCCGTAACTGTTAAACTTGGTCGCCAAGGAGTTAAAGTCTAGGGGATGAAAGCGGTCATTTGATATTAAGTTTATTTATCACTCAAGGACTTAAAGTAAAAATAACAAGTATGATGGACGACTAAAGTTGGGAAAGTCATATGATGTTTACAAGGACTTTGCATAAAAACAACAAGAACGAGCAGAGATTAAAGATGGTCATATTATTACACTTAACGGATGTTATATATCATAAAGAACCACACGTAATTTAAGTCAAGAACGATGAGGGGTTGAAACCGTACAATTTGCAGCAATCATCCATTATTTTTCAAGGGAGAATTCACTTCAATTCATCAATTGTATTAGTCAATCATCAAGTAATTGTATCAAACACCTTGTTTAATTCAATCAATGTTTTATTTATTTTTTTCTGTTTACTTTACAACATGAGAGGCTAAACAGTTCATGTATTAGCCTATTTATGAAATTTTTGTTGGTTTGATTCGTGTATTCTTGCTTTACTATCGCTTTTAGTGTATACTTTCTTTGCCTATTCGTGGAAACCCTTGTTTTGGTAGTATTAAAGCTTGGTAGTATCTATAAGGCTAGCTTGAATTGACCATATGACCCTAGTTGAGTAGGTTACGAGGAATGGTAAGAACTAACCATAGGACTACCATCTCCTTGCGTGCGAATTGACCATAGGATCACCTACCATGTGAAGGTACTTAAGAAGTTAGGAAATCTTAGAGCGGAACATGCCGAGGTTAGAATAGGTCTAGATTGTAGTGGTACTTCATTACTAAGTTTAGGGTTTCTCAAGACCTCCATCGAGTAACTATGGTGGGGATAGGAATCTTTGAATTATAGACTAGACGAACTGACCAAATGCTGTCTAATGACATTTACCCCCACTTAAAGCGTTAGAAGGCATTAATAAAGAAAACCGGATTAAGGCACAACATGACTAGTAAGTAGGCTGGCACATTTCTCCCTACTGGTTGTCTTTCATTTTAATTTCGTATTTCATTTCATTTCATTAGTATAATAATTAATCAAATAAAAACCCCGTTTATAATTAGTGATTTTAGAACTTAGAATAAATTCGGACACATAGAACTTGGGACGACCTCGGCCTGTTAGTGCATTATGTAGACCATAGGTAGACGAGTATTTATAAATATGAAAACATGGTCGGAAATCCAGCATCAAGTTTTTGGCACCGCTGCCGGGGAGCTATTTTAGGATTCTATTTGAGTTTTTAGGATTTTTTAAATTATTTTTGCTTCTTAGGATTTTTAATTTTTAGTTTTATCCTTCCCCTTTTTTTGTCCTCTTTGTCTTTTGTATTTAAATAAATCATGGAGGTGGAGCCGGATATTAATAACATGATGATGAATGAATATTTGGATTATGAATGCGAGAAGAATAGTAGATTATTGAGAAATATTTGATCAAGGAGAGCTCCTACAAGATTCGCTCCTCTAGAACCTTCCTTTCAAACTCCGCGACCATACACCAATACCGTATCTACATTTCCTAGTACGAGGAATAAAGTGGACATTGGTAGCATGAGTATATAAGAATACAATTTTTACATGGCTACGCAATATCCAATGACGTATGGAGTGAGGAATTCCACTTATGGTATTAAATCCTAATTTTCTGACCTATCGACATACACATAATCCTCATTCGAAACAAGAGGAGATTCATAATGGGTGTGACAATTAAGAATTTGGGGATGTTGCCCATGGAAATGGTGATCTTCTTAACCTTCATATTTCTCTCGTTACTAATGTTTTTTCTAGTGTTTATGAACAACGTATTGATATTGTCAATGTCAACACTAGAAAGGAGAAAGTGGAAGTTTAGGAGGAATGTGATATGTATGACATTTGGGATATCACGATAGAGGATGTAGAAAGGCTTAGGCGACTACTAATACCTACCATGCAAGCCGAACCTAACCCAAAGCCGGTGATGCAACTGTACCTGCCGCTGGTTACATATCCTAATCTATTAAAGGATGTGAGGAAAGAAGAACCAAGCAAGAATCAATCAAGAAAGATAGAAGCGATGAGATTACGGGATGAAGAAGCAATTCCACAAGCTAATGTGGAATCAACTACAACACAAAATGGTATCACTTCTAACTCTTCTTTTATTTCTATCACTAACGATCTTGCTAGTTTTCCCAAACAGGTTGCCAAAATTATGAATGACGAGGTGCAACCTTTAACCTCACATATCACACCTCACAATTACGGTTATGTAGCACCAACTACCAACCCGATTTTGGATGAGCTTTTAAAGGAATTCGAAGATGAGTTCTTGGATATTACCGTGATTGACGCGAAAGCCGAATGTGACCCTATAAAGGATGTAGAGGAGCTCGAGCAAATACTTGCAAAAGGCCCTTTTTCATTCTCTGTGGATGTAAGGGTGTACATGGCCATTGTAGAAACGAATGTGGCATGGAAGCCAATTAGTCAACAACAACACGGAGTATTCGAATCATCCAAGGCGTCAACCAATCTGGGTAAGGTAAGGAAGGGGAAATGACATCCATTTCAAGGTATGACTCTAATTTATCATTTGCCTATCCAGTAGAAAATTTACACCCTCATGGTGTTTATTGCTATTTCACCTACACTTGATTTCAAGTGAGGAGATGAACACCCTTTTACTTAGTGATAAGGATTTAAAACGTACGTTTTTAAGGGGTCATTTAAGCCCTAAACTAATGTATTTATGATCAAATATTGCCGTTCCTTTTTACCTTTTAGGTACTTTGGAAGCAAAAGATGGAAATCAAGCATATTTGTTGAAAAGGGATGAAAATGTGAAGAAAAAGACTAAGTCATGAAAAGTATGTAAAAAGAGCACTAGACGGCATCACAACCTATAAGGTGACGCCGTCACTTGCAAACGGAGATACCAAAACAATCCAGATTTTTCTAGAGACAGCTCTGTGAAATATTGAAGAAGTAACGAGTGACGCCGTCACTTGTTAGAAGAGCTGGGAATTTTGTGAAAATTATAACGTGACGGTCAAAAATAATCAAAGAGGGACGACGTCAGAGATCTCTGGACGGCGTCTGAAGTTACAAAGCGACCCCGTCACAATGCTAACTTGGAAGAGACGAAAGCCTAATGGCGGCGACTTGACGACGTCCTAGATATAAAGTGACACCGTCACAACTGTAAATCTATTTATAGTTTTAGAATTTTCTGCATTAAGTGTGCAACATTAGAGAGTAACTTTGATGTACGATTTTTTTCTGGTTTTTACAGAATTTCTAGCGTTTAAATACCCTCTGTCAATAAGAGATAAGTCTCTTAATATCTTATATTATTATGTTTAATTCATGCTTGATTATGATTACTTGTTTCTTTATCTTTAACATATCTAGCTAATTTAACATAGTGTTTGCTTAGATCTAATGAAACCTAGTTATTAACGATTGATTGACGTCTCTTGTTTAAATGGTTGTTACACGTTAGGTTAGGAAAACTTGCTTCTTCCTTTAGTGTTGCGAGCTTGAACGTCCTAAACAACGTATTCATGTCCTAGAGTGCACTAGTAGACTTTTCATTGTGTTTATTGCGTAAATTACGATTGTTAATAATAGGAGATTTGGGGGAGATAACTTAGGTTACTTGGCGGTCCCGGTTTCTTTTAGGAGATCAATACATTCACAGAGTTAGGGCATTTGGCACCACCGTACGAATAATGGAATATAACGCGCCAATTAAACAAGGATGTGACAATTCAACTAATTAGTATGAGACAACTAGGGAGTAATTAAATCTAAGTAAACACACTTTAACCTATCATAAAAATCCCATTTAAGTTACATGCAATTTAGTTTTAAATATTAGCTCTAATTAATTTAATTAGTAGTCTCAAGCAGTTGATAATCAAAGCCCCAATCCAATCACAGGATTTTAATTGCTGTCATATAAAATATAAAAATACAAAGAGAATCATCCCTCACCTTAGACCTATTCGTCATAAATCTCAACCTTCCCAACACTATTCCCTTAGAGAATGATCAATCCCCCGAGTCTTACCTATAATACACTATAACGGTTAGGTACACTGCCTACGGTGATTGTAAAACTTCTACGGAGGTTCGCAATCTCCGCTATTAAGTTTTTGGCACCGCTGCTGGGGAATAATTTAGGTCATTTTCTATCTCGTCTAGGTCTACTCACTTGATTCCTATCGAGTGAGATTTTATTTTATTTTAGTAGCTTTATAGTAGTCTATCTTTTTAATGTCCCTTTGTTCGTAAAACTTCTCGTTTGCCACCATGGTGAATGAGATGCCTTTTCACCAAGACCCACCAAATCAAGAACCACCACGGCACGACCTACCACCACAAGGCCTACCCATTCACAACCAACAAGACCCGCCAAGAGCCCATACTCTTGATGAGTACTCTATACCAAGCCACAGAGGCTATCGAAACACCATTGAGCTTCCACATCAAGCTCAAACTACGACCCTTCGATCCGTCATCATCCGGTTGGTAAAAAATGGATGTGCATTCCATGGACTTTGTTCTGAAGATCCAAATCAACATCTCAAGGACTTCTTAAAATTTTTAACCTTGATGTTGCTACTTGGGAGACAACGCGACTACATCTCTTCTAATTCTCTCTACGTGATCAAGCTAGCAATTGGCTTGAGCATCTACCCGCGAGATCTATCTCTTGTTGGGATGATCTTACTACATGTTTCCTCACTCAAATCTTTCCATCGGGAAGGACTACTAAACTTAGGAATGATATCTTGATGTTCCAACAACATCAAGGTGAAACTCTCTATGAAGCGTAGACTCGATTCAAGGACTTACTCCATAAAGTCCCTCACCATGGCATTGACCTTTGGCTTCAAATCCAAATTTTCTATGATCATGTCAATCTCTCCACAAGGCAAACCATTGACCAAGCGGCCGGTGGTAAGCTTCGTGAACTAACCGCGGAAGAATCATGGGGAATAATAGAGGACCTTGACCTTTATGACAACGAATGTTGGAACGACCCTCGTGAGTTAAGCAAAACCAACAAGGAAATATCCTTGACTTCAAATGACTCACATACTTCCGATAACTTAAAGATCAAGTCAAATACCTAATGAGTTCCTACGATGCTCCTATACCTTCACGCCAAGTGAGCAAAATCACTTCCTCGTGTGAGTTATGTAGTGGTCCTCACGACACTCGTAATTGCACGAAACTCATGGGAAAAAAAATTTTGGACTACGCATCCTCACGTACCGACAGAGCGGAGAAAAGTGGTACACTTTCAAACTCGAGCAAAACAAATTAGGTGATTTATACAACCCCTCTTGGAGAAATCACCCAAACCTTAGGTGGAAACAAAACCCAAACCCGTCTCAAAACAATTATTCAACTTCACCTAATCGTTTTCAACCAAACGGTTCATCCACGAACCGTACCTTCAACAACAATCCTTCCATTTCCAATAACTCCAACAACCTTGAAGGATTGGTGTCTAACTTTATGTCAACTCAAGAAGCTCTATTGTCAAAATTTGAAGCTGATTTCAAACAACAACAAAGTGAGATGACAAATAAGCTTGACACTCTTTTAAAGGTTTTCAATGATCAAATAATGGGAGCACTCGTAAGTGATACCATCAAAAACCCAAAAGTTAACGCGATTTCATTGACTCAAAGTTCTTTTCCATCAAAGTAAGGCGCATATCCATGCCCTTCACATCCCCAAATTCACTAGGTCAATACAATTAAAACATGTTTCAAGCGAACTCAAAATGTGCCGAAAGACCAAGAACATAATGAAAATCAAGTGTCGGTAAAAAAAAATCTTGAAACACCAACCAATCAAGAATCCAAATTAACTTTAGATGATGAATTCAAATATCTATACATTGAAAGACTGATTCTTGATGTCTTAACTCATGCACCTTACTATAATACTTTAATGGATAAGTATGATAAAATATTTAATTTTGATAAAAATGGATCCGCTTTTGTTCAAAACAAGTTACCTAAGAAGTTAAATGATCTGGGCTTCTTTGTTCTACCTTGTAGCATTGGAGATTCTACAGCTTTTGACACATTAGCCGACTTAGGATCAAGCATTAACTTACTTACGTTACCCCTTTATAAAAGTATAAACTTAGGGAAGTTAGAAGAAACGTAAGCAATAATTGGTTTAACGAATGGAATTTTAGCATATCCGGTAGGGATAATAAAGTACATAATAGTGCATATAGGAAAATTGACTATTTTGGCAGATTTCCCTGTCCTTGATATGGCTAGTGACCCTACATGCCCATTGTTAGTTGGAAGAGGATTTTTAGCTACCGCTACTGCTATAATTGATTGTAAGATGTCCAAAATAACGGTAGGAGAAGAATACACTAGGTCAACCTATGATGTCAAGAAGCATGCTTATGACATTAATTAGGAACAAACACCTCATAAGATGGCTTTGGATAGGAAACCATCGAGATATGAACCTTGGATTAATGGAGATTTTATAGGACCTCAACACCCATTCTATCTATAAGAAGAATTTGTAAATAAAACTCACTCTATTGAGCAACAATTGGCTAGGGACATCGAGATGGACCCATTTGAGGAGCCCTTAGTGTTTAGGAAGATGAATGAATTCCTAGGAGCCTTGCCAATTAACTTAGGGATGAATATGTGGAAGAAGGAGAGTTCAAAGAAGAAATGAAATTGGGACAAGCCACCAAAAGAAGGAGATGGATCATAGCACATAAAAATACTATATATGATCCCAATGGAGAGAATCTTGAGAAGTCATACCGAACAAAATGTACTAATAGAAAACTAAACAAAAAATTTAATCAAAAAGATGTCCTAGATGAGGAGCTTGCTCACATAGGCTAGTACATCATAACATTGAGTCTAGCTACAAGACTCGTAAATAAAGAAAAGCGATTCTTGGGAGGCAACCCATGTTTATCTGTTTATTTTTTTGTTTGAGTTATTTGTGTGTCATATATGCCTCCTCATTATTGTTTAATTTTCATGTTTCAAATAATATTGTGAAAATGCTTTATTTTGTTTTTAACATCATCTTAATCACATATAAAGGTATTTTGCAAAAGATAAGTGTAGGGAAGATCACATATGTTTAATATAACAAAATTGAACATGAAATTAATAATACATGATGAGCATATATTTATGTGTTTGTTTGAGTCAAATGCTTGTATCGAGTCACAATAGTTGTATTGCAGTAATTTCCAGGTTTTAGAGAAGTAAATTTTTCCAGAAATTTTCTAGAAAACAAAGTTTAAAATTCTGTCAGGTCAATCCCGACGACGTCAGAATCTATAACCTGACGGCGTTAGGCACTGTAGCAAACAGTTTTCCAGATTTTCATTTTCCTGTCGAAACTGAATTTCTAAAAATTTCAAGAATTTTTAATTTTCCAGGAACCTCCAAACATATATTTTTCAAGCATTATATCTTACTCACTTTCAAGTTTAGATTTGTATTATATATCATTTTACCGCCGATTTTACGTGAATTTACAGTTTATAATGGACAAGATGATGCAAGTACATAATGGAAGCAACACTTATGATTGACTTATTCTTCTTGGAGGAGGATTTAACCTTGATTCTACACCGATCATACTGAGCTAATCAGGGGAGTACTAGTTTCTTTCTCTTTTATTTACTTCCCATTATCATAACTTTGATACTTTCGAGGAACATTGGGGAAAATGTTCAGTTTAACTGTAGGGAGGGAAAAAAGGGATACCTTAGAAACTATTTGCTTTCTTGATATTTGTCTTTTCCTTAGTACTAGTGTAATATACTAAAAATATAATAATTGTCAGGGTAATTTTAGCACCAAATTTTTAATTATTTTATAACATTTATGAGCAAAACTTTAGTTTTAATAAAGCTTCTCATGGATGTGAGTTATATGACTAGCACAAAAAACCTTACCACACAAATTCCACCCAAAAAAATATGAGGTTCGCTCTTAGATATATAGAATAAAAAGCATTTAGTTTTAATGCTTATTGAGTGTACCGTTAGTATATAAATTCTAGAACTTGTTTTGTGATGCCTTCCGAAGTGAGACTACATTCATGTAGTTAGGATTTACTAAATGATAAGAGGCATTAGGATAACCCTTGTTTTAAACCTGTTTAAATAATTACATTGGCCACATCGGTTGAGTAATCACTCCACACCCTTGCGATGTACTCATTTTTAGTACACGATACCTCTAGTTAACCCCTCAAAGCCTATCTTTTCACGATTCTCGTGATGTTTAGGTTTCTGGAATATCAATGAAAAGCATTGTTTACAATCCACCCCCAAATGTTAAACCCAAATTGCCTTAGCCTTCCTTGTATGCACTCATCTTTAGTGCATTAATGTATTATGTTAAACCCTTAGTTCAGTTATCTAGTTGATTATATGGTTGCTAAGTCGAGTCATATCTTGTGTAAATACAGTTTTGGGACGATTGGAACTCATGGGGTTAAGTAGTATATTATGAAGTAACGGGAAGGAATGTCAAATTTAAATTCCCTTATCTATGTAATTAATTACTCCAAGTGTTTTGATCCTCACAATTCAGGTTATTAGTTTAGTATAATAAAAACTCAAGTGTAGGGATGCTACTATAAATCCCTTTGCTATGATGTTATGTTTTGGGAATGGTAGAGTAAGAGTGTATGAAAAAAATGATAAAGAAAGAAAAAAGAAGAAAAAAAGAAAAAAACATACGGGCTACCATCTTGCCTCTATCCTGTATCTTTTATCGTTTATTTTTGTTTAATTCAAGTATTAAATTAGTTTAGTGAGTCGAGTCTTGGATTAGCAACGCCTCGTTCTACATGTAATTAGCTTAGATTTTTGACTTGCCACTAGTAAATTCCCCCATATCTAACAAACCTGTGTTTTTTCTTACCCTTACACCTAACATTACAACCTTTTAAAAGCCCTTGATAGTTTATCTTAGGTGCTTATGCCAAAGCGATAGAGGTTTGATCTAGTTTCAAGCCTATGGTAATCTATGTGCTATGACAGGTAAAAGAGTGTTATCTTCCATTTCCATAAATGTTATATTCATTATACACACGGGAGATAAGAGAATACAAACACTATATGTGAGGTGCTAGTGTATAATTTCCGTGCTTGTTATAACTATTGTAGAGCTTGTATTTGTTGTAAACTATTTTAAACCAATGTTAAATGACCCCTAACTTGTAGATTGATTAGATAAAAGCACATTTGCTTGAGGACAAGCAAATCCCAAGTGTAGGGATATTTGATAAGGATTTAAAATGTACGTTTTTAGGGGGTCATTTAAGCCTTAAAATAATGTATTTATGCTCAAATTGTTGGAGTATGCTTGTGTCATAATAAATAATTATATGGCTAGTCATATGTGAGCCTATGGGGTCACACACATATACACTTAGACACCATTTAATATAATGTATTTATCGTATTTATGTTATAAATAACCTTCGCAACTCGGGATTAATAACGGCCCATTAAACATCAAGTTAGACTTTCTGTTTCGGGACTCGGGCCAACAATGGGCATGCCCATTAAAGGCCTTATGTATGGCCGGCCACATAGGGGTGATTAGAGGAGACTTTGGACTTTGAAGGACATAATGTGTAACTTGAATATTGTCATCAATTATCATTAATGGTCATTATGATAATTGATCATGATTATGGAGGTTACAATTAGCTTCTTACAAACTCTCCCCTCCCCTTCAATGTGACGCCTCACATGACTCCAAAAGTAGGTGTTTTGGTTTTGATCTCATTCCTTGCTAATTCTATTGTAGTCTTGTGCAAGGTGTAGGCGAAAAGGTTAGACTAGCATCAAAGGGTGATTGCTTGACGTGTAGTGTGTTTCAATCATTGGGAAAGGCCAACATCATTGGTCTTTTGGTTTCTTGATTCCTTTCTTGGTGGTTATTGGTGTCTTGCAACCGGATTCACGCTTCAAAGGTATAGACCTTATGTTTTTTTTTATTGATTGATCATATGGCTATATGGATCTGTTGTTGGTGATGATTCCGCTACGTTTATATGTTTACTTTATGTTTACTATATGGTCAAAACGCGTGTTTTTAAGTGTTTTTTGTAACCACTTTCAAAACAGCCCCAAGGGCTCCATTTTTCATGGATTAAGAATGTTATTAGTAATATAAAGATCTGTGATTTTTGGTCCTATGGCCATTGGTTTCGCATACGTTAATTAAACAATGTGTTCGGTACGCTAAAAATGGCTTTAATCGCGTTGTTTTAATCGATTCTTGAAACGATTTGAAAACAGCCCCAAAGGCTAAATTTTCTGTGGTAAAATGATTTTTAGAAGGTCTAATATCAGTAGGTTTGAGAACCTAAATCCATTTTACACGCGTACCAATCGGGGTTTTAATTCTTGTTGATTATTTCTTCGATTCGTTGGCTAATTCTTTTATTTCATGTCATTTAAATTGTATCCATGGAAAATACATGCATGTTTGCTCATGGGATTAGCCAAAACCTTGGTATGTTCATAATTTTATGGTATTATTATGTGTATATGCAAAGCCGATGAAAACCTAGACCAATTGTGCCATGAATGATTGTGATTGTCGTATATTTCTTGTTATTTAGGGTTTGCCATTGTTTCGGCCTTTATGTATGAATTTTAATTTGGTTTTTGCCATTGTTTGGGCATTTTACAATAGATAGATAGTAGATTAGATGTATTTTACATTCTATATATTGTAACCGATGCTTGGAATGGAATGACGAAGCATAAAAGACATATAGACGCATAATGGCTGCTCGGACAAGCTGCAGTAAAACGGAGTTTCCCGGTGATTGGTAGGGTATTTTTTAACCAATTGTTTGCTTCAGGTAGATAACTCATGGGCCCACAACTTTGTAGTTTTATGCTAAGCTCGGGGAGGACTCCTTCCTGGCCTATTGGGCCTCTGAATGCAAAAATTTTGGGCTGGCAGATTCACTTTTCATGTGCATAATGGGCTTCTACTTTTCCTAGCTTGGTCTTGGAGCAAGTGGGAGTCCTCCGTGTGGTTGTGGTTTTTGTCCCTAGTTGACTCTTGGTTCTCGTGATGGCTTACGAGATCAAGCATAGGTTCTTTCATCGGTTGAGGCTTTGCATATTGTGGTTGTGTGTTGGTTGTTTGCTTATTATGTATGTTGTGAATGTATATAACTTGCAAATCGTTTTCTAAAACTTAAAACGCAACACAAACCATTTTCAAACTAAATCTTATGATTTAGTTTAACTAAGTTTAAATATGGATTTAACTTAAAATCATTGTTTTAAAAATAACACTTAACTTGTTACGTATGTTATTCAATTTATGTATTGTCCAATCTCTATTATAATCCACATAGGTTCTATATTAGGCTTGAAAATGGACAACTTGACACACATAAATTAAAACAATGATTAGACTTAAGTTAAGAAGAGTTTTTAACTTGTGCTACGAATAATGAATGCATGCTTTTCGTCAGACACCTTTTTGATGCACATCAAAATATTTTACCAGACACAAATTTAAGTCATGCCGTCCAATCGCTTGAGAACACTTGCAATTACTTTTTGCCTATGCGTGGGACCTAGGTTGAATTATAACCCAAGGTGATTATTGTCTATGCGTGGGACCTAGATATATTTTCGCACGTTCTTAAATTGGATGACTTAATCGAGTTAAGCGGTGAGACCTTGACCCGAGGCAAGGATGGGACTAAACATGCCTACTTGACACTAGATGCTTGTTCACTAGTGTCATGAGTCCCATAAGGATCTAAGAGTTGCACATGTAATGCAATTGGTGATCGTCGCCTACCAATTGAATCTACTATTGCTAGCAGATCAACTGATGTGATAGTAGAAGCACAATGTGGATCTTAGCCTTTTTTCATAAATTAATTGTTTTAAACATGGGGTAATTAATTTGTAAAAGGATAATTATCGAAAATACTAAAAATTGAACTTTGTAAATTCATATTAATGATATAATGCATCACATCCGTAAACAAAAGTTTGTTCTTTTCTTGTTATAAAGACAAACTAAGTACTTCTTTCCTTGTAAGAAAGAGACTTTTCCTATCTTTTCTTTATGAGGAAATGCCATAATAGGAATATTTGAATTGTCCTAAATCTAATCAAACTCAAAGAACACCTACTCTAGAAATCGTGATGTCTTGCAAAAGTCAAAACGGTTAAGTATGGTTGCACATCTTATTCTTTCAATTTTGTTTTATAACCCTAGTTCCGGTTCGAACATTGAAGTAAGATAAGATATTTGGATAACTAGAGAACACGTTTTCTATAGCTACCAAAATAATATGAGTTTTAATAATTAGAAGATGGAAATATCAATAAACCGCAAAATGGTAAAGACAATTACTAGCATGATTACCTAGCAATTATCTTAACCCAATAAACCTAATAAGGTACTACACACCCTTGTGGTAAAATAGACCTTATGGAGGTATTGCATGCCTATTTTCAAGTTAAAATATCAATGATGGCTAGCCCGTCATCTATATATTAGAACTTGATGCACTTCATTGAATATCTAAGTACATGTTTACTAGTCCAAGTGACTCACATTAGAAATAATGTGTAGATATTCAAAGAAAGAAGGAAAGTATCCAATCGACACTCAGTCTCCACTGGTGACATAACATTTATAATGTTGTATAATCCAATGGGAACTATGTGACTTTAATACTGGTGACGAAACACATGTAATGTTGTCTAATCCAGTGGGAGCCGTAATCTTTATTACCTTGCAGGTTGCCCATATTATTTCTTGATTGTCTTGAAATAATACATTACTTTCCACACGTGAAGCATCATAGTTTATATAAGAACCATTGCATGAATTTTATTAGATAACTTGTCGCGTTCCTGATGTTGCTTCCCGAAATGTTATCAATAAATTGTTATGCATGATTCATTATTAAAACAATAAATTTCTACATATCTATATTTTGATTTTGTATAAAATCATATCTGTGACTTGTCATTATATGCATGATGTTGTGCCGTGCACAAGTGGGAGAAATCTTCATTGTGTGCAAGATACAACATATAACAATATGACTAATAGTTTTTCTTGGCTGCAAGGTAAGAAAACTAATATTCTACTAGGACTTCTACACATAAAATGTAAGTTGCTCTAATTAGAACAAATGTCAAGATAATATGAAAAGCTACTTCAACATATTCACCGAATTGTTCAGTAAATATGATTATGTATTATTGTAAAGTCATAATCTTGAAGTATGAAATTAACTTGAAATTACTATTGAGGCCAAGAGTCGGCACTCTAAATTGCTTTACTTGAATATGTTTTGGTTGCTTGTAAAGACTTAAACATCAAGTCTGTTAATTGTTGAAAGACTTATAACGTAAAGTAAGACGTTAACTTGTTATGTATTCTTGTTAAATACATGTACATCAAGTCATTAAATTGTAAATGACGTATGACGTATAGTAAAATATTAAATGTTTATGTTTTCTAGTCGAAACATGCACATGAAGTTATTGACTTGGTCAACGACTTGTAAATTAAGTATGCAATGGGCTGAAAACACTGTTGATGCCATCTGGTTTGACTTGGTTGGCAGATACGTAAGCCAAAGAGTATAAGTTCATCTAATGAGTTGTGGGATAGTCTCACAACATCAATCCTCATGGAATACCACATCATTATGGTATGTCCAACATGGAAAATCAAACTCTATTGATATTGTTTGATCTTTGATGACTTAAACTCTCTTACCTCCAAAGCTATTAAGGTTAGAAAATTGAATGTGCCGTGGGTACACTCAATATGGTTCCAATCTGGAAGGTATTTAAGACGCCATTGTGTTATGGAATGGGATGAATTCCATTATGTCTTGATTGGAGTTCTTAATTTGTTAAATACCTTAGAGTAAGTAATTAACAAACCAGAGTCAAGAACTACTAATGTATTTTGGATGTCCCAATTGAAAACAATTTATTGTTTCTCAAGATGCTGTGTATCTAGAGATTAGTCTCTATGTACAAAGCAAGTGGGAGCACCTTTAGATCTTGAAGTTGTTCAAGAACTAATATACACAACCTTCTAGGTACACTTGTTGATGTCACACTAAGGTTGAACATGCATATGTTAAACCATAGTATGATATCTCTCATTCATAGATCCGGAAGGAAACTTCTTGCACCTGAATGATATAGTCTTATATCAATGCTAAGGGATATAAGTTAGAGGGTTATTGTGAACTTGCTAACTAAGAGCTGCATTATCAGATTTTGAATCTGATGAATGGCTCAAAACTATGAATGATAAGATGCAGTCCGTGGAAGACAATCACTCATGAAGCTTGACTGATCTCTTACCAATCAGTTAGACTGTGAGGTTAAAAATGAGTTTCTCAATGAGAAGACTCAAAAGGACAAACTTGTACACACATTTAATTCACGAGTAGTGAAATGAGTTACTCATACTCAAGAAATTGACTATGATTAAATCTTCCTACCTGCAAATATTAAATGTATAAAGATGATGAATTGTCATACTTATCTTCATGTAAATGAAATGTGACAATAGGATTTCAAAACTCTTTTCTTATTGAATACATTTGCGAGGACGATGTGTATTCAAAAGAGTTTGTGAATATATATAATCTTTATTATGTCTACAAGATACAAGAATCCAAGTGTGGATTAGATCATGCATCTCCGAGCTAAGATCTTTAGTTTACCATAAAATCATTAATTTGATTTTGATTAAAATAAGATCAGTACGAAGTATACTAAGAGCAAGTGGGAGCACTGTATTTATTTTCTTAAATCTCATATGTTGATGACGTATTAGAAACATTATTCCATCTAAGCTAGAATTTATTCCTTAGTCTGGAATGAAGTTTCTCTTGAGTGTTTTAGAAAATAAAACATGCAACCTTGTTACATATGTTTGTTTGAATAAACATAAGCGGTTATTAAGTCTGACACAATATGAAACATTATTGAGGGGAGTCTCAATAATCAATCTTACCTGATGAGATTGAAAGCATGAATAGAAACCTTAAGTTTAACTAAAGGATTCATTATGTATATCATATTGTGCATTGGACTAATATCATTTGCATGAATGCAAGATGAGTTGATAACAACAAATATCTAAGTGAATGTCATTAGATAATTGTTAAACGAACATTCTAATGGACCTACAAAGGACCAAATATATGTTCAACATTTACAGATATTTGAGGATCTCGCTGTTTGCATACATTGATGCTTATTTAACTGAAATGATGCTCAAACCTAGTCATGGTAGCATATCATCATGGATGATGACATTGTTGACTAGATGTGCTCTACTGAGAGCATTAATGCATTATACATTAAAAGAATAAGAATACTTTACAGTTTGAGAAACTGTTTAGATGAATGTCTAAAGTAGGTGTTTTGCTAGCTTCAAACACCCTATGGAATGCATTGTTGCAATACTCATATTGTACTTGAATGCACACATACAAAAGCACAATCATCATACCTTTCATGGATTTTGAAACAAGTATTCTCAAGGTTTACTCAGATGACTACTTGTTGTCTTGAACAACATAATTTGATCATGGTGGGAACACCGGTTTCCAATCTATATGTAGTCTTATGCATATCCGTTTTTAGTATTTGTATAATGGAACATTAAGCAGTCATATTATATAATGAATTGAAATACCTGGTATGATCGTCTTCATTCATACTACTGTGTTCTATATTTGCATGTTTAATCCATGAATAATTTATTTATTCTAAAATTGTCCATTGCCGGTTGATGATACGGGAGTATCATCGAATTAAGGCAATTGTGAGCGTGTTGGTGACTATTTGCCAAACTCACATGTTGTTCATTGTGATGAACATTGGACTGACCCAACCTACGAGTATTCACTGCATGGATCATCGTCAAATAGTGAATCTTGAAAATGGTTATGTCTATTATCCTTAGACTTGAGATGCAAGCAGGTCTTGCATGTGTGGAGTTTCATTCTTTGATATGGTTAAACGCTGTCCTGAACAAGGTAGTTATAAAGGCCACTATAAGGAATGATTTGAAGCACATGAATGACACGTGCAGTCAAAATAGGATTTGTTCCTCCACATGGTTTAGAGTTAGATAGTATTGGGCCCCTCGACGATTTGAACAGATGTTTGTATGGCCGTACCCAAATGAGATTAAGATGAATCTTAATTCACTTGGTAATCTTGTTCAATATCAAGATCGAGAACATAATAGTTGAACAATTAGAATGACTTTTGATCCATGTCTAATATTCAACATGGTATCTGAAACAAAGGGATATATGACATATAAACCATTTAATGAAACGTTTGAGAAACTGACCTCACATATCACTAGGGGCATTGGCGTGTTGCTAGACGCTAACCATTGCTTGTATAATTACTTGACTATTATGACGTCGCAAGTGGGAGCTGTTGGAGTATGCTTGTGTCATAATAAATAATTATATGGCTAGTCATATGTGAGCCTATGGGGTCACACACATATACACTTAGACACCATTTAATATAATGTATTTATCGTATTTATGTTATAAATAACCTTCGCAACTCGGGATCAATAACGGCCCATTAAACATCAAGTTAGACTTTGTGTTTCGGGACTCGGGCCAACAATGGGCATGCCCATTGAAGGCCTTATGTATGGCCGACCACATAGGGGTGATTAGAGGAGACTTTGGACTTTGAAGGACCTAATGTGTAACTTGAATATTGTCATCAATTATCATTAATGGTCATTATGATAATTGATCATGATTATGGAGGTTACAATTAGCTTCTTAAAAACTCTCCCCTCCCCTTCAATGTGACGCCTCACATGACTCTAAAAGTAGGTGTTTTGGTTTTGATCTCATTCCTTGCTAATTCTATTGTAGTCTTGTGCAAGGTGTAGGCGAAAAGGTTAGACTAGCATCAAAGGGTGATTGCTTGACGTGTAGTGTGTTTCAATCATTGGGAAAGGCCAACATCATTGGTCTTTTGGTTTCTTGATTCCTTTCTTGGTGGTTATTGGTGTTTGCAACCGGATTCACGCTTCAAAGGTATAGACCTTATGTTTGTTTTTATTGATTGATCATATGGCTATATGGATCCGTTGTTAGTGATGATTCCGCTGCGTTTATATGTTTACTTTATGTTTATTATATTCATCATCACCTATACAAATATCGCCTAAATTTGTTCCTTTTCACTTTGTAGGTAATTTGGAAGCAAAAGCTGGAAATCATGCATATTTTTATGAAAAGGGATGAAAATGTGTAGAAAATGACTAAGTCATGAAAAGTTTGGAAAAGAGTACCAGACGATGTCACAACCTATAAGGTGATACCAAAACAGCCTAGATTTTACTAGAGATGGCTCAGTGAAATATTGAAGAAGTAACAAGTGCCGCCGTCACTTGTTAGAAGAGCTAGAATTTTCTATCAAAATTATAACGTGACGGTCCAAAATAATCAAAGAGGGACAGCGTCAGAGATTTCTGGAAGGCGTCTGAAGTTACAAAGCGACCCCGTCACAATGCTGACTTGGAAGAGATGAAACTCTAATGGCGGTGACTTGATGGCGTCAGAGCTATAAAGTGACGTTGTCGCAACTGTAAATCTATATATAGTTCTAGAATTTTTACGCATTAAGTGTGCAACATTGGAGATTAACTTTGCTGTATGACTTTTGCCAATTTTGATAGTATTTTTAGGGTTTTAACACCCTCTATCAATAAGAGATAAGTCTCTTAATCTCTTCTATCATTATGTTTAATTCATGCTTGATTATGATTACTTGTTTCTTTATCTTTAACATGTCTAGATAATTTAATATAGTGTATGCTTAGATCTAATGAAACCTGGTTGTTAACTATTGATTGTCGTCTCTTGTTTAAATGGTTGTTACACGTTAGGTTAGGAAAACTTGCTTCTTGCTTTAGTGTTGCGAGCTTGAACGTCCTAAACAACGTATTCATGTCTTAGAGTGCACTAGTAGACTTTTCGTTGTGTTTATTGCATGAAGTGTGATTGTTGATAATAGGAGATTTGGGGGAGATAACTTAGGTTACTTGGCGATCTCGGTTTCTTAGAGGAGATCAATATATTCATAGAGTTAGGGCATTTGGCACCTCCCTACGAATAATGGAATACAAAGCGTCAATTAAACAAGGATGTGACAATTCGACCAATCCATATGAGACAACTAGGGAGTAATTAAATCTAAGTAAATACGCTTTTACCTATCATAAGAATCCCATTTAATTTACATGCAGTTTAGTTTTAATTATTTGCTTTAATTAATTTAATTAGTAGTCTCAAGTAGTTGATAATCAAACCCCCAATCCAATCCCGAGATTTTAGTTGCTTTCACATAAAATATAAAAATGCAAAAAGAATCATCTCTCACCTTAGACATATTCGTCATACATCTCGACATTCCCAACACTATTCCCCTAAAAAATGATCAATCCCCCGAGTCTTACCTATACTACACTACAATGTTTAGGTACACTGCCTAGGAGGATTGTAAAATTTCTTCGGAGGTTTGCAATCTCCGCTATCACTTAGTAAATAAGGGTGGAGTTAACCTCGAGACTCGAACAAAAACAAGCGTTTCGTCGGAGGCACCCCATGTCTCTTTTTGTTTTATTTTTAATTTTATAGGATTCTATGCTTGGTATGTTTTTGCATCATTTTGCAGGTTTCTACAATGAAGATATACAAAAGAAGTGTTGGATGGACCTCCTAATGTTCTAAATAGGTCTTTATTCCTGGAAATTTTCATCAGAAAGTTTTTACTGCGTAACTCCATCTTGGTGGTTACGCCGTAACTATTTACCAAAGACGCATTAATTGTCAGGTCACTTTACTTACGGAATATCTCAGTCGATGAGGTTACGCCATAACTTCTTCCTGTAGGTGTTTTCCTTGTAAACCCTCACGAGACTTCAATCGTCCACTCGAGATACCGAGTGGTTGAAAAGGCTTGTTGCATATGCTAAATGCAATCTTGATTCCTACGAAAGTAAGTTAGGGTTTTTATTTTCTTTATTTTTAATACTTGCTGTTTTTCTAGTATGATGCATTGGGTTGTATAAGTGAATTCAGGAAATTAAAGTTTTCTCATGGATCTCAAGGCGAGACACGTTTACATGTGTATCTTCGATCATACCGAGCAAATCCATGGGAGTTTTCCGTTTCATTTCTAACCCTTCTTATTTTCACTTTATATGCATAGTATGACCCAAGTAGGGGGAAAGGATTATAAATAGACACATGCTTGATTTCATTTGCCTTTATTTTTCTAGTTTTGAGTGAAAAATGTTTTATCTTTGAAATTTTGATATATTTTTCATTACTTAACTAGATTAATCTAGAGTGAGAACACCTACACTTGTTTTCCATTGTGTGAGGATAAGCCTTTCCGTTTTCTCCTTATACATAATTCCATAAACATGAGTGTGCCGATGGCTGTAGTAGACTTTAGAACTTGCCATTGCATATCTTTTCGAGACCACAAAAATGAGCATTAAATCGAGGTAAATTGGTGTAATCGGTCAAGCTAGGATATAAGGAAAATATTAGTATTAACCCCAAATTAGCCCATATATGTACATCTGTGTGCGTTTATCGTCTTGTCACATTGACTTGTCGACCACATGTGGTAACCCTTTTTGCTGACTCATTATTAGTGCAAGATACCCTTAGTTACCCGTCTGAGCCATTCTTTACATTTTCTTAACCCATATTATATGTTGTTTCATTACACCTACCACCTAGCCTACTTTGTAGTTTCTTTAAGTCCATAGTACGAGCGCTGTTAGTTAATTTTGGTTCCACTGGTGAAACTCGCGGGTTTTGAATAAATGGTATTGAAAGAAATTTGGGTTAGATGATAGTTGATCTCAAGTGGGGGGATGCTTTTATATGTTCGTATCATTTTTATTTTTTATTTCTTATTTCGTCATGTATACCTTGTCTTGAATCAAATAAAAAAATGAATATATATATATATATATGATATATATATATATATATATATATATATATATATATATATATATATATATATATATATATATATATATATATATATATATATATATATGATCAAATAAGAAGAAAATTTAAAATGAGAAGGATAAGAGGAAATTACAACCACACATTTGCGATGCACCTATTAAAATACACGCATCTCCTTTTGAAAATCTCTCCCTTATTTGAAACTAGCTAAAAGACCCGTGAAATTCACGGGTATTTAAAAGTAAAATATTAAATATAATTAATATTGATAGTTTTATATATAGCGCAATAAAATGTGAGAACAATACAAATAAGCATTTCGGACAGAAAAATTTTCTTTTAGCAATGAGAATACACATCTGAGTGGAGGTCTCAAGTTCAAACTCCATAAGTGGTAACTTTTGAGCCTACGGGCGCTTATTCCCTTTAACGCACACGTCTTAAGCCCCTTGGGAGAATATATGGATGATCCAACCAATAGTCAAATAACTAAAAAACAGCATACAAATTTAGAAGAAAAAAAATATCTTATAGTTTATGTTGTTAATTTTAATTTCTTGTGAAAATGCATAAGCTTGTAGATGGACATGAGGATAATTGTATGATTATCGATCACTCTAATGATCATTTGCGAATGTGAATACGATTGAAGTTTCGAGGTCGTTATAATGCATGAATAGACTGATATTGAACATTTCTACAATTAATGCATATGAAATATTTGAGATATATATTAAGCTTTAAAAAGTTTATTAAAAGTTAATTTGCTTACACTTATTTTGGTGCTTACCAAGGGACAAATCTCTACTTTTCATTTAATTTGTTCTAATGATAGAGATTAGCGTAAGATTTAATATGTCAACGTAAATCAATGTTTTTTTTTTTTTTTTTTTTTTTCACTTTCATACGTTTTTTATTGTTTTCAGATACTTTTTTTATGTTTTCGTCCGATTTCATACATTTTCGCCCGTTAATATAAATTTACCTCCGTTTTCGTCCGTTTTCATACGTTTCGTCCATTTTCATACGCATTCGTCTATTTTCTTATGTTTTCTTTCGTTTTCATATGTTTTCGTCCGTTTTCATACATTTCTGATATTCTTTATATCACAAGTGATATTCTTAATAGAGATATGTAAATAAAGTAAAAGGTTTATAAATTAATATTAGAGTAAAGTCCAAAATACATTACTGTGGTTTGCCTTTTGTCTCGCTTTACATCCCTAAACTTTTTTTTGGCACAAAACCATCCCTTCGTTAGTAAAGTTTGCACAAATACATCCCTCTGTTAGTAAATTCAGTTAATAAGGACTAACGGCGCAAAATTTTCTCCGTTATCTCCTAACGGAAGAGAAAATATTTGCACCGTTAGTCCTTAGGACTAACAATGCAATAAAATAAATTGCATCGTTAGTCCTAAGGACTAACGGTGAACTCCACCGCCACCTACCACCCAACCACCCACCCAGCCACTCCCTCAGACCACCACCCAACGCCACTACCCCTACCTCCACCGCCGCCACCCGCCGCCACCAACCGCCACCACTGCCACCACTACACCACCTATCACCGGCCACCACCGCGCCACCACCCCCCACCTCCACTGCCGCCACCCACCACCACCCAACGCCACCTCCAACCACCACCACCCAACGCCACCTCCACCCACCACCACCGCCACCACTGCCACCACTACACCACCACCACCAACCACCACCTATTTTAGTTGATGGTGGTGGTGGGCGTCTGCGATGGTGGTTAGTGGTAAATGGTGAAGTGGTGGTGGAGGTGGGTGGTGGTGCCAGTGGTGGCGGTGGATGGCGATGGTGGAGGTGGTGGGTGGCGGTGGTGGTTGGTGGTGGCAGTGGTGGCGATGGATGATGGTGGTTGAGGTGGTGGGTGGCGGTGGTGGTTGGTGGTGGCAGTGGTGGCGGTAGATGGCGATGGTGGAGGTGGTGGTTGGGTGGGTGGCGTTGTGGCGGTGGGTGGCGGTGGTGGAGGTGGGGGTGGTGGTGGTGTTGGGTGGTGGTGGGTGGAGGTAGTGGTGACAGTGGTGGCGGTGGGTGGCGGTGGCGGCGGTGGAGGTGGGGGGGGTGGTGGTGGGTGGAGGTGGTGGTGGAGGTGGCGGTGGAGGTGGTAGGTGGCGGTGGAGTGCACCGTTAGTCCTTAGGACTAACGATGCAATTTATTTTATTGCATCGTTAGTCCTAAGGACTAACGGTGCAAATATTCTCTCTTCCGTTAAGAGATATGAGGAGAATTTTGCGCCGTTAGTCCTTGTTAACTGAATTTACTAACAGAGGGATGTATTTGTGCCAACTTTACTAACGGAAGGATGGTTTTGTGTCAAAAAAAAGTTTAGGGATTTAAAGCGAGACAAAGGGCAAACCACGGGGATGTATTTTAAACTTTTCTCTTAATATTATGACACAACTATAAACCTTTATAAAAATTTACTGTGATGGGATGACCTTACATTTGAGATATGTTTTAAGAAAAAATAACACGTCATCCGGTCACAAAGTTATCTAAAAATAGGATGAAAATAACCACTACCTTGGATAATAACAAACATATTTTTAGTAATTGTCCAATTTAATAATTAAACTTTTCTTTATTCATTAAAAATTGGTTATTATTTTTTCAGTTTTATACTGTAATGCATAACTGGTAAAATCTCTAGCATAAGTTATAGTTTATACTATATCATGTGCCAAGCATGTAGCCTTAGTCATATTAAAAAGGAAAATGATAAATAAATCTAACTAAAGAGGCTCGATAAATAAATCTAACTAAAGAGGCTCAAAAGGAGACCTAATGCATAAATGAATTGTACAGTAACAGTACTGTACAATTTATTTATGCATTAGGTCTCCTTTTAGGCCTCTTTAGTTAGACACATGTATCAAAGCTCTATTAAAAAATTAATAATTAAAATAACAAATCGGTTGATTATTTAAAACTTAAATTAAAAGGAGGTGATATCCCCACTATAATAAACGATGTGCACACCACAAATATACATATGTGATGTTGTACTTTATGCATTACATGTAGGTCTGAGCAAAATCACCCGAAAATTGACCCGAACTGACAAATCGACCTAAATCAGCCGAGCTGAACCGAACCGACCTTATTTGGTTTGGTTTTGGTTTTGCATTATTATTTTGGTTTTATTCTGTTCGGTTCAGGTCAAAACACACTTTTTTCGATTCGAAATGGCTTTTTCTGATTCTGTTCGTTTCGGCTTTAATAGTTTTTTCTCCATTCACGTTCTATCCTTATTAATTTTCGAGTCAAGTCGGTTTTGTCCCAATTCTCAACCCTAATCACATGTGTGATTTTGTTATGTACACATCACTTATTATAGTGTGCATATCACTTCCTAAACCAAAACATTAACATTGTATGCTTAGTATGTAAAATGAGAAACTCTTTTTTCTACGTACATGTTATTCTAGCATTGCAAATAATACAATCAGATATTTTTGTTTCTACAATAATATTTATATTTTTCAAAGCTACGGCAACGCGCGGCTATGTATTTCCCCGTTATCAACATTCATAACTTTCTAATCAAAACATAATGAATGATCTTGATCTGAAAATAAAACCATACAGGCCATAACTATAACTATGAAACACGACTAATTCAAATAACGATTCAAACATGACATGTTATATACAAAATAAATTTGAAACGTAACAAATGAGTATTTCAGGTTGAAAAATAACTTGATACAAAATGAAAAAATTGTCGATTCTTTATGTTGTAGAAATGCAAAGTCTTGTAAATGAACTTCTCGATAACTTTATAGTTTTTAGTAAAGAAAAATAAAGGTAGGAAGTAGGAACCCGTTTGGTTGACATGACTTGTTAACACGTTAGACTAATAGTTGGTAATATATCAGTAATTAACCGCGTTGTACCAAATAATCGCTGCTAATCTTTTTCATCGTCTAACTCCAACCGAAATAGCTTTGATATGATATAATTGTCCATCCATTGTATTGTGGATGCTAAATTCTAGTAAGTGGACTTCTCGATAACTTTAAAGTTTATGAAACCCGGAATATCGTGATATTTGTAAACAAATTAAATGAATGTACAAACCCGTTTGCCTGACATGACTTGTTAACACGTTAGGCTTAAAGTTGGTAAATGTATATAAGTAATAAACCATGTTGAACCAAATATATGCTGCGAAAGTGCCAATCTTCTTCGTTATTTTGCTCCAACTGAAATGTCTTCAATATACATGCATCCAAAAGATGGTGGTCATGGCCGTAGAGGTGAAAAAGCGAATAAATCATCAAAATGAGTAAACATAAAAGCCCGGGCAAAATACATTAACAGGAACAAACCTTGTTTCATGAAACATGTAACCAATGCCTTTGTTGTTTGAATTGTTATTCAGGCTGTGTAGTTTGCTCTCGAACCTTTATTACTTTATTTATCTTTTACCTATGATAAGTGAGCACAACTATATTCGATGACATACACTATAAATTAATACGTAGTATTGAGATATAACAATTATTATAATTAATACACCTTCCGTTTCAAAATTATTATCCTTCTTTCTTTTTAAGTTCTTAAAGATGTACTAAATAATTGTCTCACTGCTTTCAACCAATCAAACAGCTTTCAAAAAATAAAGATGAAATTTGGTTGAAAAGTACATTGGTCCATTTTCTTAAACCATGTGTTTTGGTCTGAGAATAATAATTTTGGGACGGGAGAGTAATACTTAAGCTAGTCTAAAGTAAATACAAAACTTGTAACTCGTACTTAGCCATTATCAATGAAAATAGTTAGGGTCAATGTGAATTGTATGTGATGGGAGCAAAAAGGGGTCGATGAATATCTACTATTGGAGGCAAGTAATATTAAGCGAATCAAGAGTCAATCACAAACATTAAAGAATTAAGGCTGGGCAATGTAATCCTAAAATAAAACTATATAAATAGAGCAAAACAAATGAAATTTGTAACATTGTAGTTGTACTTTATAAATGACAAAAAAAAAATAATAATAATAATAATAATAAAAATAAAAAATAAAAAAAATAGACCATTAAGATTAAACGTTTTAGTGTACATTAAATTTTGTAACAATGTGATTCTACATGTAAAGACATTAATCAAAGAGTTCGTGCCTCAATGATACTTATTATTGTGTGAGAAACTCTCCAACCAAAATGGTTGTGGGTTCAATTTATGCTTAGAATATATAAGATAGTCTGTGGTTGTAAATTGTGAGATAGTTCTCGTTCTAAAAATTAAAAAAAAAAATGTAAGGACATTAAACATGTATAGAAAAAGGTGTAAGATTATTTGCATATGGTAAGGTCTACCCGTCACTTATTAAAAAAAAAGTCAGTCGCACCGAAATAGTTCTATGTTTGATCAGCAGAAGATATGCAAATAAAATAGTTATTGAGGTTTCACACATTATAAACTTATGCCATTTTCTATATATGTTATGATATATCTCTTTACTTCATGTGAATTGGTTGATGCAAGTATAATGGTAATTCGGTTTTCATTTAATATGGTTTCAAAGTTCAAACATTCTAAATATAAAGCAATGACACAAACAATGTTGTAGCTGTAAAATAAACATTCACGAGTATTTTAGAGGGTGAAGGCTGAGAATACGTAACAAACTTTCTCAAATATACCGATGTACGTAACATACTTATTTTATTACTTTTGTAAGTAATATACTTACAAATTTGGCTCATTGTACGTAATGTGACCGGTAACTAACAAGTTACCAGGTCAAAAGTTTGAAAAATGACATAAATGGTCCCTGTGGCTTGCGTTGACTTTCACAGGTCATCCATTGACTTTATTCTCGTCCGTTGTTCTTACGTTTTGTCCGTTTTTGTCCGTTTTCTTACGTTTTGTCCGTTTTTATCGGTTTTCATCCGTTTTTCTTACGTTTTTCTTAATTTTTTGTCCGTTTTTCTTACGTTTTGTCTGTTTTTCTTACGTTTTGTCCGTTTTTATCGGTTTTCATCCGTTTTTCTTAATTTTTGTCCGTTTTTCTTACGTTTTGTCTGTTTTCTTTCGTTTTTGCCAGTTTTTGTCCGTTGTTCTTACGTTTTGTCCGTTTTCCTTATGTTTTTATCAGTTTTTGTCCGTTTTTCTTACGTTTTGTCTGTTTTCCTTACGTTTTTGTACTCTTTAAACATATTGAAAATTTTTTCCAAAAAAAAAATTAGAAAAGAAAATTCCAAAATAAAAATTGTAATTTTTTCCCAATTTTGAAAAAAAAAATTCCAAAAATTTTTTTAAAAAATTGGAAATTTTTAAATTTTTTAAAAAATCTTGAAAAATATTTTTCAAATTTTTATAAAAAATCTTCAAAAAATATTTTTTTTAAATCTTAAAAAAATTGGAAATTTTCAAAATTTTTAAAAAATATATTTGAAAAATAATTTTTTTTATTCAATTTTTTGGAAATTTTTTTTTTGAAATTTGAAATTTGAAATTTTTTTATTTTTTTTCGGAAATATTTTTTTTCCTATTTTTTTTTTCAAATTTTTTTTTGAAATTTTTTCAAATTTCTTGAAAAAATTCTAATTTTTTTCTTTTGGAAAAAATTTTCAATATGTTTAAATAGTACAAAACGTAAGAAAACGGACAAAGCGAAGAACAACGGACAAAAAGATTAAAACATAAGGAAAACATAAAATGAACAACGGACAACATGAAAACGGCAAAAACGAAAGAAACGGACAAATCGTAAACAAAAAGCGGACAAAAAATTAAGAAAAACGTAGAAGAAATGGATGAAAACCGATAAAAACGGACAAAACGTAAGAAAACGGACAAAACGTGCAAGAACAACGGACAAAACGATAAAACATAAGGAAAACGGACAAAACGTAAGAACAACGGACAAAACGGATGAAATGGCAAAAAGCGAAAGAACACAAAGCGTAAGAAAAGCGGACAAAAATTAAGAAAAACGTAAGAAAAACGGATGAAAACCGATAAAACGGAGAAAAGCGTGAAAAGCGGACAAAACGGACAAAACGTAAGAACAACGGACAAAACCGATAAAACATAAGGAAAAGCGGACAAAACGTAAGAACAACGGACAAAAGCGGATGAAAACTGAAAAAAACGAAAAAACAGAGACAAATCGTGAAAAACGGACAAAAGTTAAGAAAAATGTAAGAAAAACGGATGAAAACCGATAAAAACGGACAAAACGTAAGAAAACAGACAAAACGTAAGAACAACGGACAAAACCGATAAAACATAAGGAAAAGCGGACAAAACGTAAGAACAACGGACAAAAACGGATGAAAACGGCAAAAACGAAAGAAAACAGACAAAACGTAAGAAAACGGACAAAAAATTAAGAAAAATGTAAGAAAACGGATGAAAACCGATAAAAACGGACAAAACGTAAGAAAACGGACAAAAACGGACAAACGTAAGAAAAACGGGGACGAGAATAAAGTCAATGGATGACCTGTGAAAGTCAACGCAAGCCACAGGGACCATTTATGTCATTTTTCAAACTTTTGACCTGGTAACTTGTTAGTTACCGGACAAAACGTAAGAAAAACGGACGAGAATAAAGTCAAAGTTCTTTTTTTGACACTTGTAAGCATTAGATGCAAAGATATTTAAGGAAAAACTTTATGAAGAGAGAGGTTAAAAACTCTGTTTTATTAGTTAGATGTGTGGCTATAAATTCTTCTGATTCTTCTCATTTTAGTTTTTCTTCTTATCGGATCCCTTCCCTATGTGTGTGTGTGTGTGTATATATATATATATATATATATATATATATATATATATATATATAAAATGCAAGCAAGAGTTTGTTTATTAGTTTGTTTATTGCTGTTAGTAATATAATTCAGCTTATGTATAGTGTAGTATTGTGGTAAGTATTCCCGCCTTGCTGCAACTTATACAGTTCTAACTTATCCGTTTTGATATGTTTTAACAGATAAGACTTATAAACCCGTGCATTTCTATCTCTTCTTTCTATTTTGGTTAATATTTTAGAATGGGGGCATTGTACATCTCAAGTGGTGGGAAGGGAGATAGAAATGAGAAATTATATGGTTTTTGGTCAAAATATGTGCTAATTTACCGAATTTTTTTTATAGCACATACTTTTTTTCATTGCTGATGAAGGTCGAGTTAATGCATCTTATTTGCCTAGTTTATGGACTTTATGAGGCACTACGCTACATTTTATATGCATTGACTCGTATATTGGATGATATTGAAGACCCCTTGACTCTTGAGCCTCGAATTTTGCTATGGGATTGAATAGGACTAGTGACAGGGCGATTGTGGACTTTAGGAAACTATTTGTTTTGTGCTTTTCAGTTACACCCATTAAATGTTTTCCCATGTCCTTATCCTACCCTTATCATTCTTATCTTAAGAATGATTCACCCCGTAAACCTTTATTTTATGTCAACCCTTTGCCTTTTGGAATAGCTGCATCTATAAACTCTAGTGGTGGAGATTCGTATCTTTACCAAGCCTATGATATAATACCCACCATGACTGAGCAGTTGAGTGATCACCAAAAAAAATAAACACACAGATTAGAGAGAGATGAGTGTGATTTAAATTACCTTTTCGTGAGCTGCACGGTTTGGAAATTTCTAGATTAGGTGATTTACTCATGTCTTCCACGAAATCTTTAGAAGATATATTTTTAGAAACGAATTAAAAAGGTCTACTTGAGGGCAAGGAGAGCTCAGGTGAAGGGATATTTGATAACATCAAATTAGCATGATATTTTATATATCAAATTCCTGTGTTTATTGCCTCATTTGTATTAATATGGTATTTAATTCGTTCATATTTACATTTTAGGTTAAATGGGACATTGCAACAGAAAAGATGCGAGAAAAGGCCAAAAAGTGCAAAAACGTATTCAAAAGATAGTTACGGCGTAAGTGGCACGAAGGACCTACGCCGTAACATACTATTATGGCAAAGGATTTTTAAGGAAGTTACGGCGTAACCAAGTTATTGAGGTTACAACGTAAGATAGAAGAAAAAGTTTACGAGAGTTTTACGGGCGTAACCTGCTCTTGAGGTTACGCCGTAGAATACAAACGTCTTGACCAAGTGTAAAGGTTGCAGCGTAACCTGTTCTTAAGGTTAAGCCATAGGATATTACAAGCGATGGATAATACATGCTGACGAAGAATTACAGAGTAAGTTAGTCATTGGACTTACGCCGTAACTATTAAACTTGGTTGCCAAGGAGTTAAATCCAGGGGCTGAAAGCGGTCATTTGATATTAAGTTTATTTATCACTCAAGGACTTAAAGTAAAAACCACAAGTACGATAGAGGACTAAAATTGGTCAAGTCATATGATGTTCACAAGGACTTTGCATAAAAACAACAAGAACGAGCAAGGACAAAAGAAGGTCAATCCTTGTTACACTTAACGAAAATTATATGTCATAAAGGACCGCAAGTAATTAAGTCAATAACAATAAGGGGTTGAAACAGTACAATTTTATAAGTATTACACCTACAAATACACAAGGACTTGAAATGAAACCATGCACTACTTCAGGGGTTAAATGCGGACAAGTCCATGAAAGTTAAAAATGATGGAAAAAAAGTAAGAGACGATTACTCCGTAACCGAATGGACTCGGTTACTGCATAACTTTGCAATATGGTGAAATTATTTTAAAATAAAATAGTTATGGCGTAACTCGAACTTAAGGTTACGCCATAATTTTGTCGAGGCCTATAAATACAACCCTAATTCAGCTTTTTTTAGTATCTCTTTTCCCGCCCTTTCAAAGGGGTCGACTAGGGCATCATTCCAGGGAAATTTGCAGCTATTATCCACCATTTTTAAACGGAGAATTCACTTCAATTTATCATTTGTATTAGTCAATCATCAAGAAATTGTATCAAATACCATGTTTAATTCAATCAATGTTTTATTCATTTTTGTATGTTTACTTTACAGCTTGAGAGGCTAAAAACTTTATGTGTTAGCCTAGTTATGAAATTGTCAGTGCTTTGTTGCTTTACTATCGCTTTTAGCTAGTGTATACTTTCTTTGCCTATTCGTGGATACCCTTGTTATGGTAGTATTAAAGCATGGTAGTATCTATAAGGCTAGCTTGAATTGACCATATGACCCTAGTCGAGTAGGTTGGTAGCAATCGCAAGAATTGACCATAGGACTACCATCTCCTTGCGTGCGAATTGACCATAGGATCACCTACCATGTGGATGTACTTATGAAGTTAGGGAACTTCAGAGCGGACCATGTCGGCTTTAGAATAGGTCTAGATTGTAGTGATACTTCCTGACTAAGGTTAGGGTTTCCCAAGACATGCATCGAGTAACTACGGTAGGGACAGGAATCTTAGACTTATAGATTAGATGAATTGACCAAATTTTGTCTAGTGACATTTACCCCCCACTTAAAGCGTTAGAAGGCATTAATAAAGGAAACCGGATTAAGGCACAATAAGACTAGTAACTAGGCTAGCACATTTATCCATACTAATTGTCGTTCATTTTAATTTCGTATTTCATTTCATTTCAATAGTTTAATAATTAATCAAATCAAAACCCACTTTATAATTAATGACATTAGAACTTAGAATAAATCCGCACATATAGCTCTTTGGACGACCTCCGCTTTACCGATTACTACACTACACATGACTGAGTTCTCTGCCCGTTAGTGCATCAGGTAGACCATAGGTAGACGAACTATTTATAAATATTAAAACCTGGTCTAAAATCCAGCATCAATCCTGATAACCACACACTTGATTCAACTGCACTATTTCACGAGCTTTATAATGACATGGAAAAACTTGGTTTGGAGTAATTCGTATGCTTTAATTTTTAAACTTTTATCGATTTGCAATGTAATTCGTAGGATTTGATATTTAAACTTTTATGGATCTGTAATGTTATTCATACGCTTTAATGTTTGAACGTTTATCGATTTGTAATGTAACTCGAATGTATTTTACTTCTTTGTTAGTTTAATACTGCGCAACGCAGTACAACAACAACAGACGAATTAAGCTCGATTTTGACTACGTAACAAAACTTATAGCAGTTTGAAAGCTTCAGAACCACCTGAAAACTTCCGAACCACCTGAAAACTTCAAAAATGACAAGTGGCATGACTTTACTAATCTTAAATACTAAAAAAAAAGTTATTTTTGTTATTTTATCTTAGCCTGACTCTATGATTTAACACTACCGGGATATAGCCATGGGTAATTACGGCTAATCAAACGGCTAAACAAGGTCAACATTTTGGTCAACTTTTCCCTGAGGGAAATATCTCAGAAAAATCTCTATTTTGTCGGGTTGTGGCGTTGGCAGGATAAAGTAAATAATTGGCGGGATTGTAAAATAGTTTTCCCGAGGACATGTCGTCAGGAAAACATAGTGACACGTCACCCACCTCATTTAGTTACTACTTGTGTAGTTACCGTGATTAATATATGGAAACGAAATCCCTTTAGAATGTTTTTAAAAATAATGTACTAGGTACCCTTCAAGAGTCCTCCATGGTATGCATTCAAATCAAAAGTCATGATATTCATTTTATTAAAAGTAAAGAAATCTTGTAACCCTCAGGGTAGGGTGGTGGGTGAGTTAAAGGAGCTGGAAGCTAGAGATAATGGTAGGTATAAGTATTGATCGAAATCGCAAGCATAGATGGAAATGGAAGCTTGATCCAAAGGGTAAGTTTTGGGTGAAATGTTTGTCCCAATGGATTGAGCAGCGGCGTGTTAGGAGGGAAGCAGGTAGTACTAAGACAAAAGGGCACACACTTGTGCCTAGGAAAGTCAATGTTTTCATTTGGCGTGCTTTAAACGGTAGAATTCCTGTCCAAAATGAGCTTGACAAGAAAGGTATAAATATGGACTCGACACTTAGTCCATATTTTGAAAATGTATTAGAATTGGTCGACCATTATTTAATTAGTGTGTGTAAGAAAGCTCTATACGTTTGGGAAATGATTCTTCTTGGTGTTGGATCATTCTAATGGATGCCTTTATAATAAAGGATATATTACAACATTCGGTGGGAGCTCGTTCGGTAAGGAAGCAGAAGTCTTATGGCAGGCAGTGATGCTGGTGGTTGTTTACTTTATTTGGAAAAGTAAGAACATGAAGGTTTTTAAAGAGAAGACGGAGAATAGGTTGAAACTGTTCAAGGGCATGCAACTAATGTGTTGAGTCAAATTCCGACCCAGTTATCCCTTATATATATTTGAAACATTAAATGAGCCTAAGTTAAGGATAGTCGATCACGTAAGAGATCCAACTCTCTCTCTCTCTCTCTGATAGAGTCAACATGTAAACCAAAGAGCAAAGTTTACCTTTTACTGAATGATCATCACAACTGATTATGATCAGCTATCCAAAAGACTCAAAGGTGAAATACCTTTGAGAGAACCTTATGGAAGTCATAGTAATGACCACCGAATGGATGAACAAATGGGTTTAACGGGACTCACTGTCTGTTCACATATTTGAGGAAAAATACCTCAGATATGTTGTATATCTTCTCAGCCACAACATTCTTGCTTTGCAAAAGACAAAGTCCAAAACTGAATGAAAACTTTGTAACCTAATATCGAAATCAGTTGAAAAAAGGGCAGAGAAGTGACAAACCCCTGAGACCTTAAGGACTGACAAATGCCCTTAGGTCTTTGAGAATGACTTATCATCTTAAGCCATGCAGACAAACCAATTGCACTTATCAGATACAATCACAGTATTTATTCAACATACTTGCAAAATGTATCCTTGGGAGCTGAATGAAGTACTCAGCCATTCTTAGGCGAGAGTAATTTTGAGATAAAGCAAAGCGGGAAAACCCTTGGGAAGATAAGGATTCATCGAAAGCAGGGAAAGAAACTTGCATGAACCAGAGTTGTCATCACAGTAAAGCAACCCTAGCCACATAAGTGTACGTGTACCTTACTTCCAGTTTGCTTCTAGTTTAGTCACTACTATTCTTGTAACTACTAATAGTGTATCTCCCTTTATCTATAAAATGGAGGTTATTAGTAGTGATAGGTAACAAATTCCACCTCTAGAACATAATTCCTCTTCTAAGTGGGATCTTCCTCTTCATACTTGAAAAGCAGCATTTGTCATTACTAGGGATAGTATTCCGCAACTATCCCTCGTAAAGCCTTCACCTCAACCCAGGACAAGACTGATACTGTCGTAATGTACAAATGGGTATTATCAGTTGATCATGTCAAGATTATGTAACCAAACCTTTATTTATAATGAACTTAAGTTATTTTCATTTGCTCAAGCTTCTGTTCTTACAATTCATGGTGTTGCACAAATATATCGGACCAATAAGTGGTATCAGAGCGGGTGGATCACTCCCATGATCTAGATCCGTTCTTGAATGACAACTAATAATACTAAATGGGTTTGAACATTGTCATATGTTGTTCAAACCTGATCCTCCTCAAAAGACCCACCAAATCAACCCCTCCCGTTCCTTTCACTTCACCTCTTGTCTATATGAATGAGCATCATCACACTCCTTCACATCGCAAGAAGCTCCAGATGATTCCTATTTATTCCCATATAACCTCACTTCAGATATAAGTCTTCAATAAATGAGACAATCATGCTGCAAGAGGGGATATGGTAGCTCTCAGGAGCTACACAGAGAAGATTAGAAGCGTGGCACAATTGTGCAAAATGGAGAGAAATAAGTATATGGAAAAAGGAGGTACTCGTGAATACGTATGTGTCTTCAAAAAATGTGCAATAGGTTCATCAGGAAGTATCAAATCAAGAACAGTTTCTGATACATCTGAAAGTCGCACCTGAAGACACTAGCAACAAAGAATAATAACACTGCTATTATTCTTCGTTGCTAATGACCTTAGGCTATTCCTACACTCATGTAAAAAGAGACTATTAACAAGGTATAGTTGTCTCAAATCAGCTAAACCTACATAGGGTAGCCTAAGATAATGACTACTGAATGCAAAAGACTTTCCTGAACTTAAACATTTTTTCAAGCTTCTAAGAATGTTTTGCTTCAGTAACATCAGATAAACATCATAGAAATTCCTAATGCTCTACTTTATGATATAAAAGGTATGATTTGTAACTTAGGAACATCATTGCGGAAGTGAACAAGGGGCAATAAGGAACCATCAGCACTATTGATAACTCAACTTGTGTCACTGATCAGGGATTGAATCAGAAGCTACAAACTGTCAGAGAATGGGTGATGAATTGATGCCACCATCAATTGTGTCTAGAAATAAAGTTTTCTAAAATAGTATACTAGTCACTAGTAACAACTTCACACTCCAACACAAAACCTACCTCTGAATCAAGTTCCTCAAGATTCTATAACGACCCGAAACCTAAGAAAACTAATAGTCTCATACCTTATAACTTGATCCTTCCATTGGTCTTTGAGATTACCTAAATCTGAGACCAAAAGGATACAACCCTTAAATTGAAGATTAGGTTCCAATCAAGAGAAGAGCTTGACATCCTTTCAAGGAGAAGCTCTAAGACTTGAGAGTCTCTATAACATACAATACCCAGGACAAAGCTTAAGGATAACACCAAGCATCTGAAGAACATTGAAAAAATTAGACATCTATTTAATTATATGAAGATTGTTGGTTGTAAATCAGAGTGTAAGAAGAAGCCTGTTTGCTCACTTACCTCTGATAGGTTTTGACCACTAGAATAGATAAATATAAACTTGGTGTAAATCAGGGAGTAAGAAGAAGCCTGTTTGATCACTTACCTCTGATAACTTAGACCAACTTAGAATCAGATGTTTAGATCTTCAGTCTTGATTGTAAATCAGAACGTAAGAAGAAGTTGTTATGCTTACTTACTTTTGATAAAACTTAGGCTAAATTTAAGTTCAAATAGGGGGAGATTGTTGAGTCAAATTATGACCTAATTATTCCTCACAAGTATTTGAAACATTAAATCAGCCTAAGTAAAGGATAGTCGATCACATTAAAGATCTAACTCTCTCTCTGATAGAGACAGTCAACACGTAAACCAAAGAGAAAAGTTTACCTTTGACTGAATGATTAGCACAGATGATTGTCATGAGCTATCCAAATGACTTAAAAGTGAAACACATTTGCAAGAACCTAAGAGAAGTCAGAGTAAAAGACCACTGAATGGAAGAATAGCGTTTAACGGGACTCACTAAGTGTTCACATATCTGAGGATAAACACCTCAGATATGTTGTATATATTCTCAGCCACAACAGTCTTGCTTTGCAAAAGACAAAATCCAAAACTGAATGAAAACTTTGTAACATGATATCAGAGTCAGCTAAACTAAAGGTCAGAGAAGTGACAAACCCTTGAGACCTAAGGGAATGACAAATTCCCTTAGGTCTCTGAGAATGACTTATCATATTAAGCCATGCAAACGAACCAATTGCACTTATCAGATACACTAATAGTATTTCTTCTACATACTTGCAAAGTGTATCCTTGGAGCTGTCTGAAGTACTCAACCACACTTAGGTGGGAGTAATTTTGAGCTAAATCAAAGCACGGAAACCCTTAGGAAGATAAGGATTCATCGAAAGTAGAGAAAGCAACTTGCATGTACCAGAGTTGTCAGCACAGTAAAGCAACCCTAGCCACATAAGTGCACGTGTACCTTACTTCCAGTTTGCTTCTAATTTAGTCATTACTATTTTTGTAACTACTAATAGTGAATCTCCCTTTGTCTATAAAATGGAGGTTAGTGGTAGTGATAGGTTCCACCTCTAGAACATAATTCCTCTTCTAAGTGGGATCTTCCTCTTCATAACTTGAAGAGAAGCATTTGTCATTACTAGGGATAGTATTTCGCAACTGTCCCTCGTAAAGCCTTCACCTCAACCCACGCCAAGACTGATGCTGTCGCAATGTACAAATGGGTATTATTAGTTGACCACGTCAAGATTGTGTAACCATGCCCTTATTTATAATGAACTTAAGTTATTCATTGCTCAAGCTTTTGTTGTTACAATTCATGGTGTTGCACAAATATATGAGGCCAACATAATGGCCTTTGAATGGATAAGTAAGAGGTCAAAGACGTGGAACTTGCAGTGGAAAAATTGGCACGAGAGACCAAATAATTGTGTTTGAATTGTTGTTGATTGTTTGTGAATTTCGTGTGTGTCACGCGTGCAGTTCATGGGTTTAATTTTTTGTTTGGGTGGTGATGTTAGGGTTCGTTTAGTAGTCATGCAGGATCATTAATTTTTTACTTAAACCATACATCTTATGTGGTGGGTTGTGTTTCTGTTTGTATTGATGGTGAGGAGTGTTTAGTTTTCTTCTTGTCTTTTTAGTCTCTTAGTGTTTTTTTCGCATGAGATGTCCGTTCTTGTAAATTCTTTGTTGGGTTTTGATATAATTGCTTTTCAAAAGGAAAAATGAAAATTTGTAACCCAAGGATTTGGAAGCATGTGTATTTTAGGAAATCAGTCTGCCTCTGCCGAGTGCCTAGGAGATCTCAGATCAAAGGCGGATCGGAGGGTCGGGGATTTTTGGAGAAAAGGGGGTTGTACAATCCTAAAATTTTGAGTGTCATACTGTTTTGTATAAAAATAGATATTATTATACTTCAAAGAAATTATTACTTTGACTCCTTTGAATTAGATTATATCCAAATTGCGCACCTTAGATAAAAGCTTTAAACCGTGATACAAATCTATACCCTTTTTTTTTAATCAGCAAATATTTTATTGATCACAAAAATCCTTTAGCTAGAAGCTATATGGATACAGCTAAAAGAAAAAACAAGCACCAATTAACAAGAGCACGGACGCAAGAGATAAATGGATTTGCAACCCACCGGATACGAATCTATACCTATACGAATGGTCATCAACTCACCATTCATGTTAGGATGAACATCCTAGTGATCAAGACATGTATCTTGAAATAGGCATGCAATTCTTTCCTTGCAGCCAAAAAACATTTTACTGGCACTTTGCCTTCTATTTTCACCATTCGTGACCTAACAGCTATAACAGTCACTACAAAAAAAGTGGCAATAGTACACACTTTTTTTTCACACTTGTGAAGATGTGAAAAATTGTAACATGTTGTTCACACCTGTAAATGTGTACATATTATAGACACTTATAATATTCAAAAATTCACACTTTTAATAGTAGAGAAAAAATTATACATCTAAAAATGTGATTAAATAACATTCACGATTACAAGTGTGAATAAATATTTTGTTTTCTTAACACATAAAGATGTGTAAAATATATATATAATTTTGTAACACACTTAAGTGTAAAAAATTATTAAAACCTTTGTATAATTTTGTAACACATGAAAGTGTGAACTTTTGTATAATTTTGTAACACATGGAGGTGTGAACTTTTCTAAATAACCACGTGTCATATATCCCATCTCTTCTTTTGGTCTGAATATTAAATAAAAAAAAAACAAAAAAAACAAATCACGCCCCAATTCGATTCGATTCATAAACAAAACCAGCTAACACTCTTCTCAATTCGATTCATAAAAATTCGATTAAACAAATTTCGAGCATGTGTTTTCTTCTAACTAATTCATACACCTGATTCGATTCACACACAAAAAACCTAATTCGATTCATATATCCCCAATTCGATTCACAACTGATTCATATATATATCCCCAATTCGATTCACATATGGCTGTTTATTTGGGTTTCAATGCTTAATTAGGGTTTCTAGGCTTAACATATGGCTGTTCGTTTGGGTTTCGATGCTTAATTAGGGTTTGGAGGCTTAACATAGGGCTGTTCGTTTGGGTTTCAATACTTAGGGTTTTGATGCTTAGTTAGGGTTAAATCTCGTTATCTTCATTTACGGCTTGAATCTGGTACGATTTCTGTTATTTTTCATAATTAGTGATATTGTTCGTTTGATACGTGATATTGTTCGTTGGTTACTATATGATACTTGATATAGTGTGTTAAAGTATCATAGCGCTAGTTTATGTAGTGAGTCATCTCGAAATATAGTGGCTAATTGATTTCATCTCGAAATATAGTTTGTTAAAGTATGCCAAATTGATATAGTATGCTAACGTATTATGATAAAGTGTGTTAGCATATGATATAGTGGCAGATGTAAAACGTGTTTTTCATCTCTATTAAAGTGTGATACAGAAATTAGTGTTTTTCATCTCTATGATATAGTGTGTTAAAGTATGCCAAATTGATTTCATCTGAAAATGTAGTTGTATGTGAAACTAGGATCATCTACATGTGTATTTTTTATTTTATTTATTTTATTATTATTATTATTATTTTTAAAATTGTATAGACATGTTTAGGTAAGCGGTATAAATGGATAAAAGTTGGATTAAAGCTCATATAACAAGTGATACTTTTAAAGAAGGAGTCAAGGCTTTTATTGAATTTGCTCGTTCTAGAAGTATAAGAGGAAGTAAAGTTCTTAGTAGGAAAAGCATGGAGAGATTTCAGAAGTGAGCAGGACATTCCATAGGTGACTGATTTGGTAATTTAATGACTCCTAAGATTCTTCTAATGTCGAATTTGATACCCTGGTGCTGGGCTTTTACAATTGAAAAGCACGTAAGTTTGAAATGACTATCTTGTAGTATGGGTTAAAATAGCCATAAAACGGGTCAAATTGGTAAAATGGGTCGAAAGTTGCCGTAAGTGTATACATACCGCATAAAACCTTCCAGATTGTTTTGTCCCACAAATTATACTATTAACACATATTATAATCACCTTTGAGGCTTTGACACACTATTAAAACCTTCCAAAAAGCGTTACAGGCCAACTCAACCCAAGTTGACCCGTTACTAATGCTCAGGATAGATACTAATGCTTAGGATAGATACTAATGGTTCATTAGTTGATTAGTGTAATTTCTGGCATCAAATCAGTATATCTGTGACTAAGTAATTTGTTTTCCTTTTTGTCATTATTGATATTTGCAGCGGAGATTTGAGTTTCCTCAAAGTAAAGATGTGGACGAGGTTGTCCTTTCTCATTTGAATGAAAAGTTTAGGACTGTAAAACATAGGATGAAAAAGAGTTTGTTAGCATTAGCTGCCAAAAGACTACAAGAAGCTAATAACGTTGATGAAGATGTGCAATATATGGATGAGGAACTTTTGCAAGCACTCGACTTAGTAGAAGCGCCACCATACTTTTTTGATCACCAATAGGAATCTTACAAGGGTTATCTCAGAGCACCTAAAACAAAGGTACGCCACAAAGAAATTCCATTTAGTTTCACAATTACTTCAGACACCAAATTTATTTCTTTTACATGTTTTGCCTTCTTTTTGATCTTGGTTCATTCCTTGGTCTGGTTCATTCCTTGGTTCCAGACCTGTGTTTTTCAAAAATTTGGTTTGTGCCTCCCAAGTTCACTAACGGACTCGGGTTAGAACTAGTTTCATTTACTCTTAGGTTCAGAGTTAGAACTAGTTTTAAGGATAAGAAAATTTTAAATCAGTACAATCCAGATTGATTGTTACTCTTTACAAAAAGACGTTACTTTATTTTTCAAAAAGAAGATAACATAAATGTGTCCATTAAAATATAAAATTTAGAAGTCATGCAAGTAACAAAATTTAGTTATGTTACTAAATTTTAGACCTAATAAGAAGGGAAGACCTTGTGGCCATGGGGTTGGAGTGACTAAATCCCAAGTAACAAAATTTAGTTACGAATTGAGAAGAATGAGACGTCAAAGTGTATCAAGTGAAAATCGATTTCTGTTGAACACAGTTGTTGCTCAAAGTAAACAAATAGAGAAACAAAGTAGACAAATGAAGACGATGGAAGAAAACATGAACAACTTTTTTGGACAGCTCAAAACCGCGCTTCCGGCTTTTTTTGCTACTGGTACATCAAATGCACAGGTTTGTGATGCAACTCTCATGATGCTTAATTTCATTTTTATTCATGCTCTTAACCGGACTTTCTATGTTTTCAGCTCTTTTGTGGTTCACGTGAAGATTGCACATGATCATGTACTTATATTAAACTCTAAGCTTATATTTATCATCATATCACTTATACAGTTCGATAGTTCATGTTGTCATATGATGCCAAATCTCATATATTATTTATTTTTTAAGTATATTAGAAAAATAAATTCAATTCATGTGTAAAACCAGTGCGTCATAAAATACTAAGTAACTAAGTTACTAAGGGGGTGTTTGTTTAAGCTTATATATAGCAGACTTATGACTTATTTGGTTTTCGGCTTATGTTTTATAAGCTCATTTTTCGTGGTTTATTTTGACACTCTTCAGCTTATATAAGCTTATCATGTCATGATAAGCTTATATAAGCTTATCATGTCATGATAAGCTTATATAATCCAAAATTTTTTAAAGCAAGCTACAAAAAATGAGCTTATAAGATATAAGCCGAAAACCACATAAGTTATAAGTCCTCTATATAAAGCTTATTAAACATGGGTAGCTGTTTTTCAACCACAAAGATCAGTGGGTCCAATAGTAATCAACAACAACATAGGACAACAGCAGCAGCAGCTAATAAGAATGATGGTCATAGGAATCAACAACCACATAGGACGACACAACAGCAGTCAAGTAATAATAATAATAATGGTAGAAATAAGATGAAGAGTAAAGCTGGTTCAAGGAGACAAAATGGGGTGGTTTAATGTGGGAAAAGAACAGATTTTGGGTATTTGAAAGATTTTGATAAAAGATATTCAATTGGGAAGTTGTTGGGTCATGGTCAATTTGGGTAAACTTATGTTGCTACTGATAAAATTAATGGTGATCGTGTTGCTGTCAAGAAAATTGACAAAAATAAGGTGGTTTTTCTCTTTTTTTAATTCTAATTTATATCACTTTTCTTCTTGTCTTTTTTTGATTTGGTTAGTATTGACTTTAGCTAATTGTGTTTGCCTGAAAGTATCAAAGTCTAGGATTTGGATTTGAGATTTTGTGATTATGTGGATTCTTAATATGTGTAATTTAGTAAGATCAGTGTTAATGTTTATGTTTTTGATTTTTTCTAATGGGAATTTCAAGGTTTAGGTAGATTGCCAGTGCCGGATGAGGTTGTTAGTTTATGAGTTCTGCTTGCAAGATTGATTCTTGCTTGTAATTCTAACATCTAGGTATTTGTAGTTATATCATCTGGTAGCAGGTGTACTAGTTTTTATGCTTTGTTTATACCATAAAATTGCTACATTAGACCTTATAGTGGTTGACTATTAAGTCTTAACAATTTTGAATTGCTATCGGGGAATACGTACTGTCTTAACTTTAGTTTGATATCCTTATGGATCCTGTATAAATTGATGTAGTGAACTATGAACTTAGTGGTCTGAAACTTGGAGTTTTAGCTAGCTATCTGTTTAATTTGTGGTTATGCTTAAAAAGGAGGTTCGTTTGTACATGTATCGAAAACCGGAGGGATGCGGTTTTTAATTTGTAGTTTAGTTGAAGTGAAATAAGTTTGCGTTAAAAATCAATGTAAAAGTAAACACTTAGGACGCGCCAACCACTATTGATAATTGAGAATAAGAGTACCGGCAAATGGACTGTAGGTACGTGTTAGCTGCTGGTTTGATGGACTCAAGCTTATAAGTAATCATTCAATAAGCTGTTTAGTTGAGGTGAAAAGAAGTGCGAGTATACTGATCAAGTTTAGTACAAGTATACAGCCATACAGGTTCCGGTTTGGTTAGGCGTTTTGTATATTTATTGTGGCGTTATTTGCAGAAGGGTTGTAAAAAAATGTGAGTTGAATATATAAGACGATGTTTGCAGTTTGTAGTTGTACTCGAATCGTGCTTAGATTGTTTAGTACCTTTTTGAGATATATTGGTGATTTGTTGCTTCTTTATGAGATGGAGCGGATACCATTGAGTCTATAAGGTCAGGATTATTAGCATGTGATTCTTACAGTTTGTGCTCAGCATGGATGAATGTACTTTATGTCGTGCGATATAAGTGTGAATATGCTGCTAGAACTATTATTTTTGTGTTACTCGATTCAGAGTGTTGACAGGGTATGTGAGTAGGTCCTTAATATCATCATAGTTTGATGCCTCTCTAATTGGGAATTGATTACTTTTTAAGTGGTCGTAAATGATAGTTGCAATGTTGGATGTGTAGAACAATAATTTTGAAGGTCATATATTGATCTGAAATATGTTTATTGATGTTTCACTTTATGTCATTGCAGAACTGCAGGTACTACCAGCTCAAATCATTGGAGGAATTGATGAAGCAAACAACAAGTTAAAGCACTCATACCAAGTTTAATAGTAACTAGTTTCTTCCTGTTAAATTCGACGGAATGCTATGATTTTTAGTCTCGATTTCGATGTATATGTTTCCATTTTAATTCAGTATATTCAGTGTAATTGATTTTTTGGTTATATGCAATCAATTAGTGATGATATTGAGGTTTCTGTTATTTAGTTATTAATTTTGAATAATCTGGGTATATAATTATTTATTAAACTGTCCAATAATTATAATGAGCTGTGTAGATCTTTGTTTAAAAGTGTGCAGTTTTTCTAATTTGTCACACTTGAAAGTGTGGAGATCTCCTTAAATTGTTCACACCTATAATTGTGGAAGTTTGTTTAATTTGTCACACTTAGAAGTGTGGAGTTTTTCTAATTTGTCACACTTGAAAGTGTGGAGATCTCTTTAAATTGTTCACACCTAAAATTGTGGAAGTTTGTTCAAGTTGCTGACACATGAGAGTGTGGAGTATTTGAAAATTTTCCACACTTAATACTGAAACTTTTTCTGATTTCTCCACGATCTAAATTGTGATGATGATAGTATTTCTCCACACTAATTTTCGTGAAGAGTCATATGAATATCCACTATAATAACTGTGACGATCTTTTATAATTTTGTAACACCCATTATCCTCACACAAGAGCAAAGTGTGGAGTATATAATTGTTCACACTTTATAATATGATGAAATAGCTAATAAAGTGTGCAAAAAGGCATGATTTTTTGTAGTGAGTGGTTGAAAATTTTCATCGATGGTGGTGGAAATACTACTAATAGGAGGATCGAAAAGATTGTCGTCAAAAAGAACTACATATAGTCTTGCAACTACGAAACTAATCAAGATGTTTTTTGTCTTTCTTAAGTTTACTTTGTTGACCAAATTCCGTGCAAATTTCGTTTGGAGAGTGTTAAAGGTAATTGTTAGAGGTGCAAGAGAGCTTTAGTATCGAGCACGAGAATAGTTTCATGCTTAAGTTAGATAATTTTTTCCGCATCAATTTTGAGTCAACTTGGAGTACGTAATTGTAAAAGTAGTCATCCAACAGTACATCACCTAAAGATCAAACGTGTAAACTTGAACTGTGCTATTAAATACCCATAATATAGAAACGGGGCACGCCCCCTTTTTATTGCATAACCTAAAAAAGCTATAAACAAATTACCAAAGTGGTTGCGGGAACGATACACTTTAGTTACCAGCGAGCAAACACAAAAATGTAAGTAACTTGTTTTGTTGTGTAATCATCTTTATCTTTTTTTTATGAGCAAATGTTTTTTAAAAAAATATCATACTTGCTACAATTTGCTTTTGTGGGTAGTGACAAATTTTTTGCTTTTGTGAGTATTTTTTTTTCAAATTCATCCTTTTTAGGGTACTTTGTGACATTTTTGCCCTTCTGTAAAAAAATTGTATTAGTTAAGAGGGGCAAAAATGTCCAAAAATTTCGCAAAATACCAAAAAAATATGAATTTAAAAGAAAATTACTCATAAAAGCAAATTTTTTTGTTTGCTACCTACAAAAGCAAACAGTGGCAAGTATTATACTTTTTGAAGACATTTGCTTCTTCTTTTCTTTTTTTTTTTAAATTTATTACATACATCATATTTTTAAATTACGTCTATTATTTGTATTTTATTATTTTGCCCCTACTTGTAAATAAGAGTGTTGATAGATGAGAAGAGTAAAATTGTCATAAAATACATATAATAAATCGAATTAAAAAATATGATATTGAGGAGAGTTATTTTATATACCAAACTTTTCTTAAATAACAAGGGACTCATCTCCACCATCCATCTAAAAAGAAATCAATGGATGAGATTAAAAGCATTTTATTATTTCATATATTTTTTATAATTTAAATATCTCTTAAACCGTTAATCGTTAAGTGAAAATATTTACACCGTCGCGAATAGCATTTAATTATCTTTTTATAGAGGGGCACTTTGATATACTTTTGAAAAAAGAAAAAAATTTCGTTTTTTCACGTTTTTTCGTCTTTTTTACGTTACTTGAAATTTGCATGAAAAAAAATCATATATGATAAAACACTAATTTGAATATCACATGTGATATTAGTGTTAAATCATATATGATATGTGATATCACATGTGATATTACACTAATATCACATGTGATATTACATATCATATATGATATAACACTAATATCATATATGATATAACACTAATATCACATGTGATATTCAAATTAGTGTTTTATCATATATGATTTTTTAATACAATTTTCAGTAACGTAAAAAAACGAAAAAACTTAAAAAAAAAACGTGAAAAATACGAAAATTTTTTTTTGTCGAAAGTATTTCAAAGTACATATCTATAGAAAGATAATTAAATGCTCGTCGCAATGATATTTTTTTTTCTTCCCTTAACGATTAACTGTTTGAAAGTTATTAATATTTAAAAAAAGAGGATGAAGTGGGTTTTTTAAAATGTTGGGATTAATCTCATCCATTAGATCAAATAAAATTGAATGGTGGAGATTGATCCCTTGATATGTAAATAATCTTTTGTTCTCAAATGATCTTAAATCTATGATATGATGTATATAATAAGAAAAAATAAAAATGAATACATAACAAAGTAAAAAGTGTGGTTGATTACGTTTTCTATGTCATTTGCCCTATAGAAATAATGCAAGTAAACAATTTATTTTTTACAAATAAGCTTCTGATTTTAAACAAACTTTACGCAATCATAATTCATACATGAACAACTTTCATTGTAGCACTCGGGTACAAGAAGTAAATATATGCCGTTGAAAGCACCTCACACGAGAACTTCATATGATTAATTATATATAAAGCTATAATTCTAACGATCATGATGGAATTACCAATAGAAGCAGGAAGCTAATGTACTTTTACTTCATTTCTTTTCCTTAATTTCACCATCAAACCGTACTCCAGTTGGAGGATTACGGAAGCCTTTAGGGTAACTTGCTGTCCTTCCATCACTTCAACTTTGTAATTGTATACAACTGTAGCTGCCACTAATTTCATTTGAATTAAAGAGATTTTCTTACCTAAGCAAGTTCTTGGCCCTGCATGAAATGCTGTAAAGTTGTAAGATGGTACATGCTTGATTCCTCCTTTTAGCGAGATCCATCTCTCTGGCTTGAATTCCAAACAATCTTGTCCCCATATCGTCTCCATCCGTCCCATTGCATATGAATGTAGCAATAATTTGGTGCTTGAATTGACTCGGTGACCGCTTGGCAAAGTATCTGCTTCAATAGGAACTTTGGTGTTTATAGGAACCGGAGGAAATAGCCTTAATGCTTCACATAAGGCTGCATGAAGATAAACCAAGTTTCCGAGCTCGTTTGCACCAAACAGTTTCCATTCCTCACCCTCTTTCATTCCTAATTGTTCACGAATCTCTTCACGGATCTTGCTTTCTGCTACTGGATTTTTGGCAAGGAGATAAAAGAACGAAGTAAGTGCTGAGCTTGTCGTATCTCTCCCTGCAACCATGAGACTTAATAAAGTGTCTTTGATAAATTTATCAGGGTTACCAGAAGTACCAGTTTGATCCTTGTATTCCCTCATATATCCGGTTAGTAAGGTTAGATCCTCTACTTTTTCATCGTTTGCCTTTGTTTCCTTTTCTCGCTTTTCATTTATAAACTTGTAGAAAAGCTCATCACTTAGCTTGAAAGCATCAATCAAATGTTTCTCGTTGCCAATTTTAAGTCGGTTTAGGGCCTTCCAATAACATTTTGGGAGGTAATGTCGATTGAAGATAGTCTCTTCTGACTTGGTGAAGGCTACTTCGAAGTCATAGTGAGGAAGTTCAACTGTTAGGGTTTCAGGATCATAGTCTAGAAGTAAACTCATGGTGCCATCAAAAGTTAGCCTCTGGAAGATACTTTGCAAATCGGTCACGAATCCTCGTTCAGACACGAACTCAAGAACCGGCACAAGTTTTTTTTCTACATTATTACACATAGTTTTCTCCACAAGCTTCAAGAATTTGTCGTCTTTGAAGAGTGACATGGTTGTTTTCCTGTGTAATTCCCATAACTTGGAGTCACAGTTGAAAACACCATCACCAAGGATATCAAACATATCTCTAAACGATTGACCTTTCGGGTAGTTGTGAAAGTTGGTGGTTGATATATAGTGAATGTTGGCTGGATCACTAGTGAAAAGGAGATCTAGGCTGGAAAACCAAGGGCCTTTGTACAGAAATGTACCATCATTCTGTTTCAAAATGCTGGTGGTATAATCGTGAAAACAATGGAAATACCATAACAAGGTAGGGGTCATACCAAATATAGGCCATTTGGTGGGCAATGAGGATCTACGAATTCTGAAAATGTAATAAAAATAAAGCGAAACTAAGAATGTGAGGAAAATGATTATAACATGGTATTGAAGGAATGCCATATCGAGTGTGCATGCATGTTGTATTTGGTTATTGGTGTTTTATAGACATTTTTGTGCAATAAATAAGTTGCATTGCTGTCATATTTGTGGCACCAAATCATTGCTTCTTTTTTAGTGAATACAATGCAAATTAAAAAGAAGAGTTAAATAAAGATTGTGTATTTTATCGATGCTAAGAGAAATGTTATCTTGGTTCTAAAAAAAGACTCTGAAATTCAGTTTATAGTCTTTATACCAAAAAAAACTACTATAAATCCAGTTTATAAACATTTGAATTGCAGAACATTAATCTCCAAATGAGGATTTTATATGTAATATGTTGATTTACAAGAATAGGTTTGAAAATGATCGATGTGATTCATTAATATACAAAAAAAAAAAGCGATCGGAGAGTATTTCTGTTTTATTTTACTTCATAATATTTCGCGTAGATGACATGTCATTGTGAATCCTTTGTGATGATCTATCTAGTATTATTCAACATCATTTTGATAAGACATTTCCCCCCCCCTAAAAGGCCTAAAATAATCAACATTATAGAAATCCATTTGCTTAAAAAGTTCAGTTAGTATTATATTGATAGGGAATTGATATGTACACATAGGATTTTAGTTTGCACACATAAAATTACATGGGGTATTGTTTGTTTTATTCATTAATTGTATGTGTGCAAAGTAAAATTCAATGTGTACATATCATTACCCATATTGATATCGTTGTTTGTATAAATAATTATTCTTTTATAGCCATCCAATATTGTACAACGTTTTATTTGTTCTTTTTGTAGAGGTTAGGTATTCACATATGGAAGCACGTTATTTCATGATCAAATTAATTTTGGCTCATGTGTTTAGGTTGACAAGTTTGGCCGTATAGTAACTAACATTGATTTTCTTCACGTAACTAACAAATAATGTTCTTTCCAATTACGTCTAGTTTTAGTGTAAGTTTTAGTTTTGATCTTCTGATTTCTCTCAAAGAAGTATTTTAAAAAGCACAAACTCTTGAGATTATAAGTAGTTTTATCTTTTATAACCATAAGGTTGTCAAATGTAAATTTTGGTTAACCAAAAGCGTATTAAGGGTATTACCGAGTATCAACAATCCTCTTATGGAAGAAATGCTTATAACAGATGGTTATATAATTCGTCTGTAGCTCATCCCTCTCTTTCTCTCTCACCCTTTCATATTGGTTCTAAGTTGGTTTATCAAATAATATAATTCACGTATCTCTTCTTTTGTCAAAACAGGCAAAAGATAACGGGGAACATCACACGCCTCCGCGGTAGAGAATAAACAGTACGTATGACCCAAAGTCTCCCTCCCTTTTTGGAATAAGCTTAAAACCATATGCAGACTTGAAAACTTATCATGTATCTGGGCTGAAGTAATCTCAGGGATTTGTATTAGACCTACTAACAATTCTGTGTGGAGCATTATACAGAGATTAGTGTTTGGGGCTGCGGTTTATTTTTTATGGCTAGAAAGAAACATTAGAATGTTTCAAAAAGAATAGAGGTCTATTGATGAGGTGTTTCATATTATTGTAGATACGGTTAGACTCAAACTGATGGGTTTGAAGATTCAATCCTCATTTGAAGTTGAGAAAGCCGCTTGCATTTGGAATCTGCCTTTGAAGGAGATCAGGAAGGAGCAGGGACAGACCCATATTTCTCTTTTTGGCATGTGCAACACCTAATTTTACCTAATAAATTCTTTATAGAGCAACTTTAGTACTCATAATCATAAAATAATAAATAATAATAATAATAATAATAATAATAATAATAATAATAAAAATAATGCAACACCCTCTCAAAATTCCGGGGTCCATCTCTGGGAAGGAGAGCGGTAAGTTAAACTCTAATAGTGTGTTTTATGACTCTAAGGGCGTGTTTGGTTCACTTAATTTGGGTGGTTTTGGGATGTTTTGAATTTAACGTTTTGGCTTTATCGAGTTTGGTTGTCTTTTTAAGGGGTTTTAAAGTACTGACATTCTTTAATTTGGTGGGGTTATAAAAACGTAGGGTGGAGGCCAGTTTTAAAACACGGAGTCAATATTAGACAACTATACCCTTCTCTCTCCTAATAATACATGTCTTCCACTCTTCCCCACCCTTCATCTACTCCACCCTTTCTCATTCATGAAAACCCAATATACATAAACGAACACCTTATCTCTTAACAGCAACAAAATCCACCAAAAATTTCCCCTTTCTTTCATTCTCTACAAGTGTTTGATTTATTGTATTCTCAGTTTTTGTAGCCGTTTGATCTCATATGATAGTTGCATATCTCGTGTCTTGGATAGTTGCAAACTTGCAGATCTATTGCTTGGTTCAAGAGATGACATCTCAAATAAAAATCGGTTGTATTTGTTCAAATCAAACAAGTTGGGAAATAGTGTTTTTATTGCTCCAATCTTATATATGATGTTTTACATTTTGTATTGATTTGTTCCTATTTTTTTAATTTAAAACAAAAGGTTGATTAACTTTTTTTTGTAAGACAGTGTTTGTTATTATGTGTTATCTTTTGTGTCTTTTCAAATGGATACAATATAAGCACATATTTGTTGGTTACCACAAGTTTTAGTTTGTTGATTTTGTGTTTTTGATACTTCACGATGACAAAAGATACCAGCCAAGAACATGGCTTTCAATTTTGAAACAAACCAGACATTAAAAAAAAAACATAAAATGGACAATCTAGTCATTTACTGGTATTGCTTAGGCACTGGATTTTGGATCTGTAATCATGACTTTACTTTTGGTAATGTGGTTGTGGCTATGTTCTGGGTCTCATGGATTAATTATTGTGGGCTATGCATTACAGGTAACAGCGGGAACATATGTATGTTTTACTATGGTATATGTGGTGTAGATGTAGTGCCTTGTACTTTAGTTAAACCTACCCTTTTGTTTTGTGTGATTTACATGCACTGGCCTGCTATTATGGGTGTTAGGATGGACTATAGCTTACTATGCACTACAGGAGAAAGCATGAACAACTTTAAGTTTGCCTACGGTAGATGTAGGGCATGGTACCTTAGTTAAGCTTCTTAGAGCATGGGGTATCGTGGTTTCTTCCCTCGCCGTTTCCTACGTGGCTAGCTCGCCACTTTGTTTTGCTCCTCGCCACGACACCATGTTGCTTCGCCAGTCCAACGACGAGAAACACGACAAAATTCAAATTGTTACCGTTTCAAACACAACGGTTACCATTCTTTTATTTATTTATTTATTTTTTTCAAATTCAAATATTACCAACATTTACCAACTCTATAAATATTACCAACATCTACACAAAAAAATTCACACTTCTCAAACACAATTCAACTTCAAAATTCACACTTCTCTTTACGCAAGATTATTATGGCTTGTCGTCTCCCGCATTCCGCTAGTGATATGCAAACGTACGTTCAAAATGAATGCAATAACGACGATGAGGCTCGAAAAGACGCTATTATACGCGTCATCCAATTGTTTGAGCAAGCGAGGACGGAAAAGCTGCAGATGAGAGAAAACTACAAGAGTTGCAACGACATCAAAGACTGAACGAAAAGGTGTGATCGAGAAATTTCTGAAGGAGGACGCCCACAGAGATGACGAAATTATTGACAAGTTGTGGCGGTGTGTTCAAAAGGTAACGAACAACGTTACCATCAAAGTTAATTAGAGCTATCGGGTGAACAAAGATGATGATGCAGGAATCTCCGGTAGACGAGGAAGCTTTGTCTCGCCTCGAGGATTATATACCTCCCTCGTATGATTCTGCGAACGAGGAGTATTCAGATTAGGATTTAGGATTTATGTATTTTTTCTTATTTTTTTTAATTTTTTGTATGTTTTTTAAATTTTTCGTATATTTTTTTCCCGTATTGTAGTTGCATTTTTATTTAAGTGAATGGAATGAAATTTATTTTGTTTGAAAAATATGGAAAAGAAAAAAAAAGAGGGTGGGTGGGGCCAAAATGAAGAGAAGTGAGTAAGTTGTGATTGGAGGGTATTTTTAAGTGAGTGTGTTGGAGTGATGTGGAGGTGAGGTGGCACACGTGGGGCCCAAATGAAGAGCTTTGCATGCTCCTAGTCTGCTTCTTGTGAATATCCTGTGCTAGTTTGCTTCTAAGGGTGTTTGGATTATTTGGAGTCATGTCAATTGGCTATGCACTACAGATTATAACTCAATTTTTGATTTGACTCATTATGGTAATTTATGTGCTAAGGTTTCTAAGTCATCTCCTTTATTATTAATCTGCGTTGGCCCTTTGTTATAGTTCCATGATGATTGGTTGGTCTGAAATTCTAACGTTCATAACCCATGTACTCTTTTTCCTTGTTCAAAGTTTTTCCCACGGGGTTTTATTTGGCAAGGTTTTTTTAATGAGATAGGTTCTTTGGGTGATCACTTATCCGGTGTTCATCCTTTTTCTTGACTGTACCAGAGGTAATAATGCTACTTTGGACCTCTATAAATTGCTGAGTAGATTGTATTGATTGCTATGGTGTGTTGATTCCTGTTGAAGCCCTCATCCGTTCTCTAATTCTGCATTGTGTTATTAACCTGTATGGTATGTCCACATTCCACTGGATTAGCACTTTAGCTGTCTACATGACTTCTGCATATGGTGATGTTTTGATACACACTGGTTGGCCCCAGTGTGTATGATTCAGAGTATGTTGATGTCTATAGTTAAGATCTCTCTTTTGCTTGTCTGTTTGGAATGCGTGGAATGCCATGAATGGTTTATGCTCAGATTGATCTTATGGATTATTGGATCGCTAGATGATTACTAGAGTTTTGACACCAGAGTTTTGGCTATCTTAGATCTTGCTTTCTTGGTCTTGTATTTTGGTAGTTATTTGGTCTTCACAGTAGTCTATCATGGGTTTGTTTGGGCTTATCCAACTACCCTTTTTTGTAATGGTATGGGCTTGTCCATTCCTTCTTTTTATGTTTCCAGGCAAGTTTGATTCTTTAGGTTTTTATTCCCATTGAATTATTTCTTGGATTTGTTTGTAAATATTTTCATTTTATATATTTATTTTACCTTTGTAAAAATAAAAAAAATTAAAATGTCTTTCTCCCTGGTCCAGTTTTGCAAAAGATGGTTCTTAATTTCGTCAGAGCGACATATGCGATAGGTAGGATGTATTAGTTAGTTTTGGTTTGTACATGGGTTGGGTAAACATTTCAATGACCGGCAGGGGTGGAGGACGTAGGGTGAAAGGTGTGGGTGTTGGCCCCCAACCTGGCTAACTACTTCACTTATAAGTAAGGCCAAAACTTGTTAGTTATAGGATTTCACAAACACACTAAACCATAACCATGTGGGGCGTACAAAGGAGTTTAGAGAGAGAAAGTTCTAGTGAGAGAAAGGAAGAGAGTTGAGAACTATGTGAAACAAAGAGAAATGGTATTAAAGCTCCAACCCTCTACCTTGGGAGGTAGAGGGTATTTATAGTTTCTTACAAACAAACGCCACCTACGGGCTGTGGATCAGGCATACAGTGGGTAAAGACCCATCCGTCCACCACGGTGTTACAAAACTAAATACTACATAACATAAAATAACTACGACTACGAGCTTTCTAACGATTACATATACTTGAGGTGACCGACTCTTTAATACCTGGAATTTCTAATTCCTAACAGTCTCCCCCTAAGGGAGGTCACCTCAAATACACATTAAAATTACATTGAATACAAACAGATAATACATTGAGATTGTTCTTGGATTCTTGTCCATGTTCTTTGTTCTGTAGCTCGTAGTCTTTGATTCTTCATAAATGCATGTTTGGATAATCTGAGTGGAGGTCTTTAACTGATCCACGTGATACTGAGTTTTGAGCCAGCTTTGAGATCATCAGCCACATTAAATCTTTGTCTCAACCTTTGTTGTGTTGGTAATTAGTGATGCTGTGACCTTTGGACCGACATGCTCACATTCTGGATCATGATTTATTCTTATCAAAGTAGCGGAAGCTTTCGTTGATTCATGATATTGGCAGCAGCGTAGCAGAAGCATGGAGTGAAAATATCTGAGTCATTGATGCACCAATCATGATATCTTTAGATATGAATGTGTTGTGTGAGCATGCGGCTAGGGATTGACCGCTCCATTCGATCACTGCAAACGTCGGTGTACCGCATAAGACAGTTAGCAATAGAGCACGAAGTGTCTTTGATCACTTTCGATGAATTGAGGTACACGGCCCACGGTTCCCCGTTGATCAGTACAAGTACTGCCTGTGATCAGGTATAATTTCGAAGAATTTCCTTGACAGGGTTTCGCAGCTGTTCTAGCCGTTCTCAAACCGGAACGTCTCAAAGAAGACAACACGGAGTGAATGAATCAGCGAATAGTGATTCACTGATTGATGAAAAGAGATTTGAAAAACAGTCGTGTATCGCTCAATAGAAATTGTTTTTGCAATACAACGAAGGTTTTAAAGAAAATCAATTATCAATCATAAACATCTTTTTACTTTGAAATGTTCGTACACGGTCGATGTGCTAGAGAAAAGAGTATTGAGCATAACGACCGGTTTTTCAAAGGTATCCGTCAATCCATAACCTGAACCAGGATTGATTCAAAAGATTGAATCGCCCCATTGTTTCTGTTCAGTTGTCACATGGTTGATCTATAGAATAGACCTCACATGTCACCCACCAGGAGCTTGTTTGATGTTGGCTCCAGAAGGCTTTCCATCTTCATTGTGAATATGATTGCATATTACTCAGATGTTCTGGTAATATCACAAAGATAATGCGTAGGACTCAAGATATAATCTCTCTTTCCATATTGTGTGAAACAGAGAGTCTTCATTGAACGTGTCCTAATGAGATTTATAGATGATCTCGTGGCTCTAGACTCAATTTGTGCATATTTGAATTCCTATATCGGAGACTAGGGAGAGGGTCTCCTTTTTCAATATCAACAATCTCTAAGAGAAAGTCGATAGATAATGTTGGTTCCCCGTGAGAATGAAACAAGTCCTTTTAAGAGGAACTTGAGTAGCTTGGGAAGTTAGTGCAGTGCGTGACTGGGTCCATGACTTCTTGTCTTCAATACCAGTGTTACCACTAGTAGCATATGAATTGAACCCGGTTTCTGCTCTAAGGTTGAATAAATGGAGGGCTATTTCTTTTCACCCTTTTACTCATTCAATTCTTTTTCATTCTTCAACCCCTTCAGTGCTTACCGAGACTTCATGACTAGAACCTTGTTGGGTTTATTCCAGTACTAGCTCAGTCTCAGTCCGCACTCATCCCATATTCTCATTTTTCTTCTTTTTTCATCATACCTAAGGACTTCTACACTATCTAGTGGATTGTCCCTGGGTAGATCCCTCCGGTTCTGGCGGATCATGGGACCAAATACCTAACCTTATCATCCTTATATCACCATACATAAAGTAAAGTTGGTCGGTCTATTTGGTATTGTTCGTCTGCCATTGGAACCAATTGAAAACCATTTGAAAATCAATCCAGATGCTTGTGATATTTTATCAAAGAATTTTTGCACCTGAATTGTTTTTGATATTTTTAGAAAGAGAGCTCCCCCTCAACATGTGCATCATGTATTTGAAATCGTTTGGCACACGGAGGCAAGAAATCTTTGAAATCGTTAGATTGAGAATGAAAGGTCCAATCTTTTGATTAACATTTTCTAAAATGATCATCATCACTTCCCAATCAATTTGAGTAAATAAAACATTTTGAGGAAGGATGAGGTTTTCAAAAGTTTGCTCCCCCTCAGTATGTGCCTCGAATTTTGAGAGAATTTTGCACATATTAGAGGGAATCTGCACTTAGAGACAATTCAGACACGTTTCAATAATTTGAGGTTTAAAATAGCTCCTCCCCCTCAACGTGTGCATGGAAAATTTGAAATTGTTTGTCACTTGCGGGGAGGCAAACATACTAATCACTTATGAAACCATCTATCGACTTATCAGTTGAAATCCAATTTAAATCACAAAATCTCCCCCGATCACAATTATCAAAACATTTGAGATTTGTGATCTCAGTAGATTTAAATCGTTTTTGAAAGCTTTTTAAGGGGAATTGTGACTTGATTTTGAAAACTTTTTAACTGATAAGGATCGAATTTTGAGACTTTAGACTCCAAAGATTTAAACATGCTTGAGTATCTTTTGAAAGCAAACCATTTTTTGAAAAAAAATACACTTTATAATTAAAAATCATTCTCCCCCTCAATCAATGACATAAGTTGTTGATTGAGAGATAGATAGTTTTAACAACCGTTTAGTACAGATGATATTCAAAAATTGAGCCCGTGTAATTTTTCAAAGCAATTCGTTTTCATTAGATAGTTAGAATTTTTTATAGAATCAGAGCATGAGATTTGAAAAACAAGATAAAGTATGGCTCTGTTCTTTCTTTAAAATACGGGTCACTACCTGAAATGACAATAATCCACCATTTTTCTTCGCCTCATTTTTTTTATTTTTTTTATTTTTTATTTTTTTATTTTTTAAAGAAAACTATGTACATTCGACGAACATCTAAAGACCCGTGACATTCTTTGAATATCAACACAAAGTCCGTAGATGATATCGAATCGAGAAAAACATGACAAAAGGACATTTTTTTTTCACATTTTTATGGATTTTGAAAGTTTTATAATTTTCTATTTGATTTTTTTTAAGGTTTTGTAATTTTGTATTTTGTTTTTTGAAAAATATATACAAAGAGATAGATGAAGAAAGACCTTCACTCCTCGTCTTCCTCCTGAAGACGCTTGAGTGTTTCTGGTTGAAGGCTTTTCAAGCCAAGTCGTGGAAGAATAAACTCAAACGTTCTCTTGGAAGAGCTTTGGTGAAGATGTCTGCTAACTGGTATTCAGTCCTCACAAAATAGAGTTCCAACATACCTCTTTCCACTTGTTCCCTGATGAAATGATGTCGAATGTCGATATGCTTTGCTCTTGAGTGTTGAACGTTGTTGCATGAGAGAGCAATAGCACTTTTATTGTCACAGTACAGAGGGATTTTGTTGAATACAAAGCCATAGTCAGATAATTGAGATCTCATCCATAGGATTTGAGCACAACAAGATGACATGGCTATGTATTCAGCCTCTGTAGAGGAAATAGAAGTACTCATTTGCTTCTTTGATGACCAGCTCACAAGCTTATCACCCAAAACTGAGCACCTCCAGACGTACTTCGACGAGTATCTTGACACCCTGCATGATCTGCATCTGCATATGCCGTTAGTGACATACCGGTGTCCTTCGGGTACCAAAGTCCCATGTTGATGGTTCCTTGGAGGTACCGAAAGACCCGCTTAACCGCTTCAAGGTGCTTTTTGGTAGGCTTAGCCTGGTATCTAGCACGCATGCATACAATGAACGAATATCAGGTCTATGGCGTGAGGTACATCGGGATCCGATCATGCTACGATATTTCGTTTGGTCTACCATGATCCCTGAGTGGTCCTCATCCAGTTTTGTACGCTCAATCATGGGAGTGTCAACAGGTCACTAGAATCAAATCCAAATTTCTTTAAAATCTCATTTGCATATTTAGATTGATTTATGAAAATGCCTCCTAGACTTTGTGAAATTTGTAATCCCAAGAAAAATGACATTTCTCCCATCATTGACATTTGAAATTTATAACCCATTTCTTTTGAAAAACGGTCACACTCATTGGGGTCCGTCGAGGCAAAGATGATATCATCAACATAAATTTGAACGTGAATTAAATGTTTTCCCGACTTCCTGGTGAACAATGTTGGATCAACTGCTCCTTTGCTAAAGCCGTAGATAGAAGAAACTTTGATAGCGTATCATACCATGCCCTTGGAGCTTGCTTTAAACCATAAAGAGCCTTCTTCAAACGATAAACGTGAGTAGGATGCTCTAGATTCACAAAGCCTTCAGTTGGCCGACGACGACTTCTTTAAGATCTCCGTTCAGAAACGCCGTCTTTACATCCATCTGATAAACTACCATGTTCTTAGTTGCAACATTAGCCAAGAATATTCTAATTGCTTCGATTCGAGCAACTGGAGCAAAAGATTCTTGAAAGTCAATACCCTCCTCTTGACGGTATCCTTTAGCAACCAATCGAGCCTTGTTCTTTAACACATCACCATGCTCATCAAGTTTCACTTTGAAGATCCATTTTAGAGCAATGATCATAGCACAATCTGGAGCAGGTACTAATTCCCATACATCAAGTTGATCAAACTCATGAATTTCTTCTTGCATGGCATTGAACCAGCTGTCTTCATTCATGGCGGATTTAACATCTTTTGGTTCGATCTTAGAGAGTACGGAGTTGAAGAAGCACCATAAGGCATCTGTTGCAAGTTGTTTCCATGTGGATACTGGATGAGAGGGATTTCCAATGATGTTGTCTAGTGGATGATCGTGAGTCCATTTTCTAAGGTGTTCATGTGGTCGTTGTTGAGGGACGGAAGTAGGTAATTGATGTCTCCCGAAGTAGATGGTTCTGATGATGATTCAGGAGCAAATATGTTTTCAAATGGAGCATCTTCGGAGTAGCAAAGGGATTGACTTCATCCTGTGAATCAGAAGCATTTCCATGATGTACATTTGATGATTGAAGATTTGTTGATGAAACAGATTGGTCAGCAGCAGGCGCTTCTTTGCTTAATGACATAGAAGTTGAAGGGTTACTTCATTGACTCGATAGAAGCACCTCGTTGATTGAATTGTCATATCATTGTTGCTTGGCTCAAACTGTTCATCAAACATTGGATCAAACAGTTTCTTTAAATCATCTTCAGAGGGAGGTACATATGGAGTTGCTGATGAGGAGTTTGGTACAAGAGATGAACCAATAGGACTGCTTTGAAGTGCGGGTCCTGAACCTGGATTGTCCAGAGCCATTTGACCGTCACTCATCAAACGTGACGTGAATTGTTTCCATGATATTTCGGTTCTCTTGTTGTAGATTCGGTAACCTTTACTATTAGGTGCATAGCCTACAAAACTCCAATGTCCGCTTTAGCTCTCAGCTTTCCTAAATCTTGACCATCATTAGTTGGATAACATAAAGCACCAAACACACGAAGGAATGAAAGATCAGGTTTTCTGTTGTGGACAAGTTCATATGGAGTTTTTCCATGAGCAGTGTGAATCAGGGATCGATTTTGTGTGTAGCATGCAATGGCGATAGCTTCACCCCAGAGAAACATTGGAACTTTTGAGTAAATTAGCATAGTCCTTGCGGCTTCCACAAGAGTTCGATTTCGTCTTTCAACTACACCGCTCTGTTGAGGAGTTCGAGGAACACTTCTTTGATGACTGATTCCAATACTTTCATAAAACTCAAAAGTTGTTTGTTAACAAACTCAGCCCATTGTCCTTCGATGATTCTGACCGCTTTGTTAAGACGAACCTGCAGCTGTTTGATGAGTTTGATGATGATATCAGGAGTTTCATCCTTTGTCTTTAAGAATTTTACCCAGGTGAATCTAGAGAAATCATCAACCACAACTAACACATATTTCTTCCCAAAGATATTCTACACTCTCATGGGTCCACATAAGTCCATGTGAATAGTATGGAGAACTTCTGTGATTGAGTTTGTAGGTTTGGGTTTATGGGCATACTTCTTGCTTTTTCCCAATTGGCATGCTGAACAAAGATGATCCTTTTCATATTTAAGTCTAAGGAGACCTATAACTAAGTCCTTTCTGGAGAGATCATTGATGGTGCCGAAGTTCAAGTGATTGAGACGACGATGCCATAACCATGACTTTGTTTTAGAAGCCTTTGACAACAAGCAAATTGGAGAAGACTTCATCATATCTTCGATAGAGATGGTGTATAGATTTGAACCACGTGAACCTCTTAAAAGTTCCTTACCATCAAGTTCTCTAACGAAACAAGTATGTTTTCTCAAGGCTACTTCTAGATCAGAATCGCAGAATTGACCAACAGAGAACAAGTTATGACCAAGACCTTCCACATAATATACCCTGGAGATAACACTTTTTCCAACAACATAATCTCCATAACCCTTAATTGCACCGAAATGATCATTCCCGAATCTAACTGTCCCGATGAATTTGCTCATGAAGTTCATGAGCCGCGACCGGTCTCCAGTCATATGCTTGGAACAGCCTGAGTCCAAGTACCACAGAACGATTTGAACGATCTGCAGCTGAACACAGACAAGAATGGATAACTGGATAATTGGGATCCCCATGCAAGAATGGGTTCCACATGGTTAGTAACAGTAATTGGAACACCCACATCAAAAATAGAAGCATCCATATCAGAAGTAGAAGCAATGGAATCATTGGGAATAGATGCAGTGTTGGTGTCTCAGATTTGACCTATTCAAAGTATGTTCACTTCTTAAGGAATAGTTCTACCAGTAGGCATCCATTTTCTAGTGGGCATAGTCTTAGCAGTTTGAGAACAAAACTGATTATTCTTATGGCCAAAAGGTATCCAATAATAACCTATCTTTATAAATGTTCTTCCTGTGGGTTTCCATTGTTTTCTAACAATCTTACGTCTTTGCCTTTTAGCCTTCTTTGCACGAATATTAGCATTAACAATTTTAACTGGCATTTGACATCATTAGACAAAGCATTCACACCACTTTCATGATTAGCAACAGAATTCAAGCAGACATCATTACAAGGTTTGCAAATAGTATCAGAATTCGAATTAATTACAGTACGCCTAAGGCTAATACTAGAATCAACACGATTCGTTTGATTCAACTCAAGCTTAAAGTTCCTAGATTGGTCTTCTACTCTCTTCCAATGCACATTCTTAGCTTGCAAGGTCCTATCATTCCTTGTATTGTCTTGAGATTTTGACCTGCTCGCTTTAATGTCACTGATTACTCTTGTAGAGGGAATGGGAACATTAGTTGGTTGATCTAATTTTTGCATTCCTGAACTTGATGTGCAAGGATCTGAAGCACTAGAAGGCACATTGGTGTTTACTTTCTTAAAACTATGATTTGAGCTATTTGCAGGCACACTAAAATTCATTTTCTTAGCACTAACATATCTGGAATCTGAACTACTTGAAGGCACCCTAAGGTTGACATTCATTACATTGGGCATAGAACGGATTTCATGCTTGGCACTAGGCATAGAACAAGGCATCACGGCTTTGCCTTTTGCACCTAAGGATTTTGGACATGTTGCAATTACACATTCAAGCAGCTCTTGAGATCGTTTGGCCTGGAGGCAAGCAAACCTAATTTCTCTATCAAGAGGTTTATTAATGAAATCCTCTTCAACAATCTCACGGAGACATTCTAGACTATCCTTAAGGTGAGCACAATAGTCATGAAACGCAGATTCATTATTCCTAAGATGAGGAGGAATATATTTAACCGTCACAGTGTATTTGCAGTCTAAGGGTGACTTTGAAACAACATTCTTATTAAAAACAAGTGGCAGTTTCCCATTTTCCTGACTTCTCAGATTCTCAATTTCCTTTTGTAAAGACGTTATTTTTTCGTTGTTTTGGTCACGAGTGACTTTCATTGAATCATATAACTCTTTAAAGTGTCGTTTAACTTTTTCATTTTCTTCTAGAAAACTCTCGTTTTCCTTTTGTAAGGCATTAACCAAGTTTTGAAGATGAAAAGTTTGAGAGTACTGAGAATCTAAAGGAGGAGGCATTTGGGATCCAGTCACATTGTTCTTTTCACCCTTCAATTGAGAGATTTGGACTTTCAATTTTTTGATCGTGTTACAATGAGCTCGAATCTGTTCATCACGTTTGCTAATTTCAAAAACTGCATCAAATTCAGGAGCATCCAAGGATGTCTTGATATTTGAGGTTTTAACATTTTCTTTTAGATGTTGATATTTTAGTTGTAAATCAAAATGTTCAACTTCTAGTTTAGAAAGATGCTTTACCAAATTATCGTGATCATCCTGATCAATTTTCTCATTAAGTTTCGAATTAATCTTTTCAAGCTCAATGACACGATCATGGGAGACTTTCAGAGCAACAGATAATTCATGAAATTGAGAAGCATTAATGGAGCAATTTGTAGCAGTGTAAAACACATCTTGAGCAATACATTCAGAAATAAGATTCTCATTCAAGGTATGCAAGTTCTTCCTCTCAATCTCATTATATTTTAATGCTCGCTCATAGTCACTAACCTCAACTACCATTGCATCAAATTCCTTTTCCATTCCTTTAATATCTGAACTTATCCCCTTTTTAAGACTCTCAAAATGATCTTTTAGTAGTTTGAAGAAAGGCATGACCTCAGTTAGATAGCATTCTTTTGTTTGTTCAAAACCCCTTTCCTCTTCAGTTATCCCAGTGGGTGTGATCCTTTTCTTACAAGTTTTCTCAAAATCAACAAATAGTTGAAGAATAACATATTGGCTGATTAAGGTCTTGCTCTTAGTGGCAATAGTTCTAGGAACTAAATGCATCGGTGTATTTGGAGGATACACAGTCGCAGCAGGCATTTTCCTAAGGGAAGGGTTTGTTTCAACAAGATTTTCAGCTTTTAGCATATCTAAATCCTTTTTCCAGAACACTTGTTCGGGTGTTAACAACGTCTGAGGCTTAAATTTGTTTAAGGAAATCCAATTCTCCTTCTTGTAATCATGGGGTGTGATAATTATTTTATTCTCTTTACATTTAGGATCATCTAACTTCTTGTTCATCCTTTCCCTAGTGACTTCATCAGATTTATTATCTTCCTCAGTGCACTCAGCGCAACTAGGTTTCTGTCTAGGTTTAAGGATTTCATTGCCATCATAGAGTACCTTATGAGCATTTCTAGCCTTTTTAATGACCTCTGGATTTGGTTCCTCAACCAGGGGAATGCTATGCTTATCGCTTAAGACTCTATGCTTAGTGATCATATGGGCAGTCTGAATGGTGTTCCCTTGTACGTACAACTTATTTTCAAGCTTGTTCTTCAAAGTTTTTAGATTAGAAAAATCATTCAAAAGTTTTGATTCCTTGGCATGAAATTCCTGCTTAAGCACTTTAACATTTTCTTGAAGTTCTTGTTTTTGCTTAGCAGTTTTTGAAAGCTTTTCTTGTAAGGAATTTAACTCTTGTTTTAACACTTCTTCTCTAAAATTACTTTTTCTAATAATTGTACGCATTTGGTTATCCAACTCCTGCTCACGAGTATTTAGCTCAAACTTAGCACGTTGTTCATAAATGGCAACTCGTTCTTTATAGGCATTAAGTTCAGAGATAACAGAATCATCAGGGACAGATGCAGTGTATTCATCACAGACATAATCATCATTGACTACAGGAGATACATCACTTGATGCAATCACACTTTCACTTTGCTTCACATATTGATCATATGGGACAACATTGATATTACCCATATTTTCAATATCTGACTCAATGATTTCAGTTGATTGTATTTCATTATGTATCTTTTGCACATCAACTTCATCATATAATTTTAATACCTCTGAGATGATTTTGTCTTTGGATGGTCCAGCTTGTGGTGAAGTAGAGACCTTAGGAGAGACCATTGGAGAAATGCTAGCCATGAAAATTGTTTGTGCAGTAGGTCCATCATCAACATCAGAGTCGTATGCATCACAGTCAGCGACTTGAAAGGCATTCTGATGATTGTGACCAATCTCCTGAATAGGCTGCTCATCCACATCTGCATCATATGTCTTAGCATTCCCTTCAGCAAGAAACAACAGCTCTTCTTCATCCAAGGTTGCTCCATTGTCCTGAGCTTGCACTAGCAACATCTTATCCCTGAAGTATTCAGCATTCTGAGGACGTTTTGGAGATGTGCAATTCCTTGCAATGTGTCCCTCACCACCACAGTTGTAACACTTAACTGTCTTGACTTGTCCCTGATTTCCATTCCTTCCCCGATTCTGATTTCCTCCATAGCCTCCACCTGCTCCACCCCTTCTCTGATCGTACTGCCTTTCTTAGACTGGCTGCACCATAACCTTCCCATCTCTGACAGTAGCTTGATTGTGTGGATTGGATGCTGTTCTGAGGTTGTTGTTGGTGTGTGGGAGAGTGTTCATGTTTTGACTGATCATGAGAGCTAGTTGACTAATGAAGTTTCCTACAGATGCATCAGCATCAGCTTGTTTGAACATTGGATCGGGAATGAGTTTGTGAGTTCCATCACCCATGGGTATAACTTGTGAAGCTTTAGTGGTAATCCCAATGTTTGAGTAGAAGGCAGTTGAATCATTTGATGAGCTTGTCTCTCCTGGATTTGTTTTGAATTGTTCAAGAATCCTCTTTTCAAACATGGCATGTCTCTCATTCTGAAGAAGGAAGGCATACAGTTGCTCATAATTCGTATTCTTCAATCCTTTAGTGAGCTTCACAGAAGTGACAAACTTGTGCCATTCGGGATTCATGTTGTTTACAAACTTTGAGTTCAGCTGAATGTTAGGCATGGTCATTCTGATGTTCCTCATGTCATTAACAAGCTTGTGGAATCTCACGTAATACTCATAGACACTCTCATCTGGTTTCATCTTGAAGTGCTCAAATTCATCATAGAGTTGTGATTCTCTGTCTTCCATGGTTAATTCAGAACCAGAAAGAAGCATCTTGACATTATCCCATACAGCCTTTGCTTCAGTGTTGTGATTGATAAGCTTATAGATGTCTTTTGGAAGACCTTGTAGTATGATGTTAGAAGCCCTGATATCTGCATCGAATCTCTTCTTCTCCTTATCATTGAGCTCATCATACGTCTTTGGTCTGTCTATTCCATAGATCATCGTTCCATCTTCAGCTGTATCAATTATGTCCCTAGTAGTCTCAACTAGATACGGTCCTTCATCAATCGATTTGAGAATGTTGACCCCATTTTCCTTTCCAAGACAGTACAATCTGATTCTTTGAGCCCAAGAGTCGTAGTCAGTTCTGTCAAGCATAGGTGGACGAGTATCTGACCCTGCTGCTTGAACATCCTCGGCAACAGTGGAGATGATAGTAGGAACGTTGGTAGACATGTTTCAAGCTCTACGGGATTTTACTATTCTTTGATTAAACCGGGAAATTGATTCTTTCACGGGATTTTACTAAACCAAAAGAACAACCGTAAGAATGTATCACGAAGAAGTAACAAGCCTAAATGAACAAGTCGCTAACCACACAACTCGCTTAATTACCAACTCGCTTAATCAATCAACTCGCTAAATAGCCAAGTCGCATTAGCATCAACTCGCAACACTGTCAACACGCTTAATGAATCAAGTCGCTGAATAGCCAACTCGCTTTAGTATCAACTCGCAACCCAATCAACACGCTTGAACACCAAGTCGCTTAATTTAACTCGCTAGCTTTACAACTCGCTTAATAGCTAAGTCGCTTTAGATATCAAGTCGCTTAAAGAAACAACTCGCTTAGAACCCAAGTCGCATAAAATTCAACTCGCTAAACAGCCAGTCGCATGTACCAACTCGCATCCAATAACAAAGCAACTCGCTTTGAAGAAAAACTATCCGAGACACAACTCGCTTCGTACAAACTTAAAAAATAACCACTTTATCAATCAAAACAACCAAACCACAATGATTTAAGCCTTCCAATTCAAAACATAAACACATATGATGATCCTAAACACAAAAGTACAAGCAAAAGTCAAACTTTAACACTAGAATTTGTCCAAATGAATCAAACTCTCCTAAACCTTTAATACCCCAAAAACCTTATGAAATCCACCAAAACAAAAAGCATGAAAGATGAGTGATCAAACCATGGCTCTTGATACCAATTGTTAGATATAAGATTTCACAAACACACTAAACCAAAACCATATGGGGCGTTAACTAAGTTTAGAGAGAGAAAGTTCTAGTGAGAGAAAGGAAGAGAGTTGGGAACTATGTGAAACAAAAAAAAATGGTATTGAAGCTCCAACCCTCTACCTTGGGAGGTAGAGGGTATTTATAGTTTCTTACAAACAAACGCCACCTACGGGCTGTGGATCAGGCATACAGTGGGTAAAGACCCGTCCGTCCTCCACGGTGTTACTTAACTAAATACTACGACTACGAGCTTTCTAACGATTACATATACTTGAGGTGACCGACTCTTTAATACCTGGAATTTCTAATTCCTAACAATTTCTTCTAATCAGAGTAGCGGAAGCTTTCGTTGATTCATGATATTGGCAGCAGCGTAGCTGAAGCATGGAGTGAAATATCGTGAGTCATTGATGCACCAATCATGATTTCTTTAGATATGATATGTTTGTGAGCATGGCAATTAAAAAACACTATGGATTGACCGCCCATTCGATCAGCCTGCAAACGTCTGGGGTACCTTTTCCGCATAAGACAAGTTAGCAAAGCGCAAGAAAGTGTCTTTTGATCACTTTTCGATGAATTGAGGTACACGGCCCAGGTTTCCGCCGTTGATCCATCAAGTACTCTCTATCACTGTGGACGTATAATTCTGTTTAACCGAACGCCTCAAAGAAGACAACACGGAGTGAGTGAACGTGCAAATAAATGAGATTCACTGATTGATGAAAAGAGATTTGAAAAACAATAGTGTATTGCTCAATAGAAATTGTTTTTGTAATACAACGAAGGTTTTAATGAAAATCAATTATCAATCATAAACACCTTTTATTTTTAGAAATAAGCACACAAATGATAAGTTGCAAAGAAAAGAGTTTTTTAAGCACAACGATCGGTTTTTCAAAGGTATCCGTCAATCCATAACCTGAACCAGGATTGATTCAAAAGATTGAATCTCTCCATTGTTTATGTCTAGTTGTCACATGGTTGATCTATTGGATAGATCTCACATGCCACCTACCAGGAGCTTGTTTGATGTTGGCTCCAGAAGGCTTTCCATCTTAATCGTGAATATGTATGCATATCACTTAGATATTCTTTTTTCTTGCAATACCACAAGGATAATGCGTAGGACTCATAAGATATAATCTCTTTCCACATTGTGTGAAATAGAGAGTCTTCATTGAAAGTGTCCTAATGAAATTTATTGATGATCTCGTGGCTCTAGACTCAATTGTGCATATTTGGTTCCTATGCCGGAGACTAGGGAGAGGGTCTCCTTCTTCAATATCAACAATCTCTAAGAGAAAGTCGATAGATTATGTCGGTTCCCCGTGAGAATGAAACAAGTCTTTTTAAGAGGAACTTGAGTGGTTTGGAAAGTTGAAGTGCAGTGCGTCACTGGGTCCATGACGTCTTGTCTTCAATACCGATGTTACCTTGGTAACCACCAATAGTATATGAATTGAACCCGTTTTCTGCCCTAAGGTTGAATAAATGGAGGGCTATTTCTTTTCACCCTTTTACTCATTCAATTCTTTTCATTCTTCAACCCCTTCAAGTGCTTTACCGAGATTTCATTACTAGAACCTTGTTGGGTTTATTCCAAGATTAGCTCAGCCTCACAAGACTCTTCCCATATCTCACTTTTTCTCCTTTTTCATCATACCTAAGGACTTCTACACTATCTAGTGGATTGTCCCTGGGTAGATCCCTCCGGCTCTGGCGGATCATGGGACCTCAACCTAACCTTATCATCCTTATATCACCATACATAAAGTAAAGTTGGTCGGTCTATTTGGAATTGTTCATCTCGCCATTGGAACCAATTGAAAACCATTTGAAAATCAATCAAGATACTTGTGATATAGAATCAAAGCATTTTGTATCTTAATTGTTTTGATATTTTAGAAATGCTCCCCTCAACATATGCATAAAATTCAGAATTTGTTTAGCACATGGAGGCAAGAGATCTTTGAAATCGATAGATTAAGAATGAAAGGTCCAATCTTTTGATTAACATTTTCTAAAATGATCATCATCACTTCCCTAACAATTTGAGTAGATACAAACATTTTGAGGAAGGATGAGGTTTTCACAAGTTTGCTCCCCCTCAATATGTGCCTCGAATTTTGAAAGAGTTTTGCATATATTAGAGGGAACCTCGCACTAGAGACAATTCAGTCACGTTTCAATAATTTGAGGTTTAAAATAGATGCTCCCCTCAACATGTGCATGGAAAATTTGAAATCATTGTCACTATGGGAGGAAACATGCTAAATAAACACTTATGAAACCATTTATCAAAAAAAAAATTATCAGTTTAAGTCCAATTTAAATCACAAATTCTCCCCCTATCACAATTATCAAATCATTTGAGATTTGTGATCTCTTAGAGATTTAAATTGATTTTGAAAGCTTTTAAGGAGAATTGTGACTTGATTATGAAAACGTTTTAACCGATAAGGATTGGATTTTGAGACTTTAAACTCCATTGATTAAACATGCATAATTATCTTTTGAACATAATAATAACCAAGGTCTGGAACCAATTGTGTAACATTTTGTAAAACATTTAGAGTTGACCTTACTCAATTAAGTGCAAATTGTTTGAAAAGAACACTTTTTTATTTGATTGAAAAATCATTCTCCCCCTCAATCAATGACGAAAGTCGCTGATTGATGAATTGAGATTTTGACACTTGATAAGTTCATTTGATTTTCAAAAATAGAGTCCGAAGTGTTTTCAAAACAATTGAGTTTTCATAAGATTGCAAATATTTTTCAGAGGAATCATTAGAAGGAAAAATATTTGAAGTTAAACATTTGTCTTGTTGATGACAGACGTTTGTTTTTAGAATCAGAGCATTAGGTTTGAAACATGAGATAAAGCATGGCTTTGTTCTTTCTTTGAAAAGCGGGTTACTGCCTGAAATGACAATAAACCATTGTTTTACTTTCTCCCAAATATATATATATATATATATAATAGTTGATATATAATATATATATATATATATATATATCTAATAGTATTCTAATATAATATATTAATATCTATATACTATATTATATTATATATATATATATAAATATAATATAAATTTATTAAATATATATATATATATTTTTTAAGCATTCGAGCAACATCTAAGTTCCCGTGTCATTTACTGACAGACACCAAGACCGTAGATATATATCAATCAAGAAAGAAAAAGACAAAAAGCTCATAATTTTTGAGAGATAGATTTTTGATAATTTTTGAGATTTTTATGGATTTTTGAAAGTTTTATATTTTTCTATTTTCTTTTTCTTGGTTTTATATTTTTGTATTTGGTTTTTTGAAAAAATATATACAAAATATAGATGAAGAAAAGACCTTTACTCCTCGTCTTCCTCCCGAAGACGTTTGAGTGTTTCGTTGAAGGCTCTTTTCAAGCCAAGTCCAGGGAAGAAAAACTCAAAACGTTCTCTTGAAGAGCTTGGTGAAGATGTCTGCTAACCGGTATTCGTCTTCACAAAATAGAGTTCCACCACACCGTTTTCCACTTGCTCCCTCATGAAATGATGTCGGATGTCAATGTGCTTTGCTCTTGAGTGTCGTAACGTTGTTGCATGAGAGAGCAATAGCACTTTTATTATCACAAAGTACGAGAGGATTTTGTTGAATTCAAAGCCATAGTCCGATAATTGGGATCTCATCCAAAGGATTTGAGCACAACAAGATGACATGGCTATGTATTCAGCCTCTGTCGAGGAAATAGAAGTACTCATTTGCTTCTTTGAAGACCACCACAAGCTTATCACCCCAAAACTGAGCACCTCCGATGTACTTCGACGGTATCTTGACATCCTGCATGATCAGCACTGATAGGCTGTTAGTGACATACCGGTATCCTTCGGGTACCATAGTCCCATATTGATGGTTCCTTGGAGATACCGAAAGACCCGTTTAACCGCTTCAAGGTGCTTTTTAGTAGGCTTAGCCTGATATCTAGCACACATGCACACAAAGAACAAGATGTCTGGTCTGCTAGCTGTGAGGTACATCAGGGTTCCAATCATACTTCGATATTTCGTTTGATCTACCATGATCCCTGAGTGGTCCTCATCCAGCTTAGTATGTTCAATCATGGGAGTGTCAACGGTGTCACATGATACAAATCCAAATTTCTTTAAAATCTCATTTGCATATTTAGATTGATTTATAAAAATGCCTCCTGGACTTTGTGAAATTTGTAATCCCAAGAAAAATGACATTTGTCCCATCATTGACATTTGAAATTTGGAACCCATTTCATTTGAAAAACGATCACATTCATTGGGGTCAGTCGAGGCAAAGATAATATCATCAACATAAATTTGAACGTGAATTAAATGTTTGCATGACTTCTGGTGAACAATGTTGGATCAACTGCTCCTTTGCTAAATCTGGTAGATAGAAGAAACTTTGAGAGTGTATCATACCATGCCCTTGGAGCTTGCTTTAAACCGTAAAGAGCCTTTTCAAGCGATAGACATGAGTAGGATGCTCTGGATTCACAAAACCCTTTGGTTGGCTGACGTAAACCACCTCTTTAAAATCTCCATTAAGAAAGGCTGTTTTCACATCCATCTGATATACTTCGATTGCTTCGATACGAGCAACATTAGCCAAGAAGATTCTGATTGCTTCGATACGAGCAACAGGAGCAAATGATTCTTCAAAGTCAATACCCTCTTCTTGACGGTATCCTTTGCAACCAATCGAGCCTTGTTCTTTAAGACATCACCATGCTCATCAAGTTTCACTTTGAAGATCCATTTAGAGCAATGATCATAGCACAATCTGGAGCAGGTACTAATTCCCATACATCAAGTCGATCAAACTCATGAATTTCTTCTTGCATGGCATTGAACCAGCTGTCTTCATTCATGGCAGTTTTAATGTCTTTTGGTTCGACCTTAGAGAGTATGGAGTTGAAGAAGCACCATAAGGCATCGGTTGCAAGTTGTTTCTGTGTGGATACTGGGCGAGAGGGGTTTCCAATTATTTTGTCCAATGGGTGATCATGTGTCCATTTTCTAAGGTGTTCATGTGGTTGTTGTTGTGGAACTGAAGTAGCAGAGTCGATATCTCCTGATGAAGATGGTTCTGATGATGATTCAGGAGCAAAGATATTTTCAAATGAAGCATCTTCGGGAGTAGCAAAGGGATTAACTTCTTCATTGATGCCAGAAAAAATTCCATGATGTACATTTGATGATTGATGATTTGTTGATGAGACAGAGTGATCAGCAGCAGGTGCTTCCTGACTTAATGATATTGAGACTGAAGGGTTCACTTCATTCAAGTGGATAGAGCAGCCCTCTGTTGATGGAATTGACATTGTCATCGCATTCGTTCATAGTGTTCATCAAACATTGGATCAAACAATTTCTTTAAATCATCTTCAGATGGAGGTACATATGGAGTTGCTGGGAATGAGTTTGGTATAAGGGATGAACCAATGGGACTGTTTTGAAGTGCGGGTCCGACTGGATTGTCCAGAGCCATTTGACCGGTCACCATCGAACGTAACGTGAATTGTTTCCATGATATTTTCGGGTTCTCTTGTTGTAGATTCGGTAACCCTTCTTGTTTGGTGCATAACCAACAAAAACTCCAATATCTGCCTTTGCTCTTAGTTTACCTAAGTCTTGACCATCATTAGTTGGATAACACAATGCACCAAACACACGAAGGAATGAGAGATTAGGTTTTCTATTGTGGACAAGTTCATATGGAGTTTTTCCATGAGCAGTGTGAATTAGGGACCGATTTTGAGTGTAGCATGCAGTGGCAATGGCTTCAGCCCATAGAAACATTGGAACCTTTGAGTAAATCAACATTGTTCTTGCGGCTTCCACAAGAGTTCGATTTCGTCTTTCAACTACACCGTTCTGTTGAGGAGTTCGTGGAACACTTCTTTGATGACTGATTCCAACACTTTCATAAAACTCACTAAGTTTTTTATTAACAAACTCAGTTCCATTGTCTGTTCGGATGATTCTGACAGTTTTTGTTAAGTCGAACCTACAGCTATTTGATAAGTTTGATGATGATATCTGGAGTTTCATCCTTTGTCCTTAGGAACTTAACCCTAGTGAATCGAGAGTAATCATCAACCACAACTAACACGTATTTCTTCCCAAAGATATTCTGCACTCTCATGGGTCCACATAAGTCCATGTGGATTGTATGAAGAACTTCAGTAACAGAGTTTGTAGGTTTAGGTTTGTGGGCATACTTTTTTCTTTTTCCCAATTGGCATGCTGAACAAAGATGATCCTTTTCATACTTTAGTCTAGGTAACCCTACAACTAAGTCCTTTCTGGAGAGATCATTGATGGTGCCAAAGTTCAAGTGATTGAGACGACGATGCCATAACCATGACTTGGTTTTTGAAGCCTTTGACAACAAACAAATTGGAGAAGACTTCATCATATCTTCGATAGAGATGGTGTATAGATTAGAACCACGTGTTCCTCTTAAAAGTTCCTTACCATCAAGTTCTCTAACGAAACAAGTATGTTTTCTGAAGGCCACTTCTAGATCAGAATCACAGAATTGTCCGATGGAGAATAAGTTATGACCAAGACCTTCTACGTAATATACCCTGGAGATAACACTATCACCAACAACATAATCTCCATAACCCATAATTGCACCGAAATGATCGTTCCCGAATCTAACAGTCCCGATGAATTTGCTCACGAAGATCATGAGCCGCGACCGTCTCCTAGTCATATGCTTGGAACAGCCTGAGTCCAAGTACCACAGAACGATTTGAACGATCTGCAGTTGAACACAAACAAGAATGGATAACTGGATAATTGGGATCCCCATGCAAGAATGGGTTCCACTTGGTTAGTAATTGGAACACCCACATCGAAATAGAAACATCATATCGTAGAAGCAATGGAATCATTAGGAATAGATGCAGTGCTGGTGTCTGTATTTGACCTATTCAAAGTATGTTCACTTCTTAAGGAATAGTTCTACCAGTAGGCATCTATTTTCTAGTGGGCATTATCTTAGCAGTTTGAGGGCAAAACTGATTGACCTTATGGCCAAAAGGTATCCATTGATAACCTATCTTACTAAATGTTCTTCCTGTAGGTTTCCACTGTTTTCTAACTTTCTTTCGCTTTTGCCTTTTAGCCTTCTTTGCATGAATTTTAGCATTAACATCTTAACTGGGCATTGACAGCATTAGACAAACATTCACACCATAATCATGATTAGCAACAGAATTCAAACAGACATCATTACATGGTTTGCAAATAGTATCAGAATTCGAATTAATTACAGTATGCCTATGGCTAATACTAGAATCAACACGATTCGTTTTATTCAACTCAAACTTAAAGTTCCTAGGTTGGTCTTCTACTTTCTTCCAATGCACATTCTTAGCTTGCGAGGTCCTATCTTGCTTGGTATTGCCTGGAGGCTTTGACCTGCTTGCTTTAATGTCACTGATTACTCCTGTAGAGGGAATGGAAAAATTAGTTGGTTGATTACTTTTTGCATTCCTGAACTAGATGTGCAAGGGTCTGTACTACTAGAAGGCACATTGGTGTGCACTTTCTTGAAACTCTAGGCATAGATGGTTTGTATGCTTGGCACTAGGCATAGAACAAGGCATCAACGCTTTGCCTTTTGCACCTAAGGATTTAGGACATGTTGCAATTACACATTCTAGCAGCTCTTGAGATCGTTTGGCTTGGAGGCAAGCAAACCTAATTTCTCTATCAGAGTTTATTAATGAAATCCTCTTCAACAATCTCACGAAGACATTCTAGACTATCCTTAAGGTGAGCACAATAGTCATGAAACGCAGGTTCATTATTCCTAAGATGAGGAGGAATATATTTAACAGTCACAGTATATTTGCAGTCTGAGGATGACTTTGATGCAACATTCTTATTAAAACAAGTGGCAGTTTCTCATTTTCCTGACTTCTCAGATTCTCAATTTCTTTTTGTAAGACGTTATTTTTTCATTGTTTGGTCACGAGTGACTTTCATTGAATCATATAACTCTTATAGTGTCGTTTACCTTTTTCATTTTCTTCTAGAAAACTCTCGTTTTCCTTTTGTAAGGCATTAACTAAGTTTTGAAGATGAAAAGTTTGAGAGTACTGAGAATCTAAAGAGGAGGCATTTGGGATCCAGTCACATTGTTCTTTTCACCCTTTAATTGAGAGATTTGGGCTTTCAACTTTCTGATCGTGTTACAATGAGCTCGAATCTGTTCATCACGTTTGCTATTTCAAAAACTGCATCAAATTCAGGAACATCCAAGGATGTCTTGATATTTGAGGTTTAACATTTTCTTTCAGATGTTGATATTTTAATTGCAAATCAATATGTTCAACTTCTAGTTTAGAAAGATGCTTTACCAAATTATCGTGATCATCTATCATTTTCTCATTAAGTTTCGAATTTCGTTTCAAGCTCAATGACACGATCATGGAGACTTTCAAAGCAACAGATAATTCATGAAATTGAGAAGCATTAATGGAGCAATTCGTAGCAGTGTAAAACACATCTTCAGTAATACATTCAGAAATAAGATTCTCTCATTCAAGTATGCAAGTTCTTCCTCTCAATCTCATTATATTTAATGCTCGCTCATAGTCACTAACCTCAACTATCATAGCATCAAATTCCTTTTCCATTCTTTAATATCGAATCATCCCTTTTTAAGACTCTCAAAATGATCTTTTAGTTGTTTAAAGAAAGGCATGACCTTAGTTAGATAGCATTCTTTTGTTTGCTCAAAACCCCTTTCCCCTTCAGTTATCCCAGTGGGTGTGATCCTTTTTTTACAAGTTTTCTCAAAATCGACAAATAGTTGGAAAATAACATATTGACTGATTAAGGTCTTGCTCTTAGTGGCAATAGTTCTAGGAACTAAATGCATTGGTGTATTTGGAGGATACACAGTCGCTGAAGGCATTTTCCTAAGGGAGGGTTCGTTACAACAAATTCTCTGCTTTTTTGCTTTTTTCCATATCTTTCTTCCACAAAATCTGTTCTGGGGTTAATTGAGTTTGAGGCTTAAACATGTTAAGGGAGATCCAATTTTCCTTAGTGTAATCATGAGTTTGATGGTTATGTTTTTCTCTTTACATATAGGGTTGTTGAGTTTTTATTCATTTTCTCCCTAGTGACCTCATCTGATTTCTTATCTTCCTCAGTACACTCAGCGCAACTAGGTTTCTGTCTAGGCTTAAGGATCTCATTACCATCATAAATACCTTATGACAGTTCTAGCCTTTTTGATGACCTCTTGATTTGGTTCCTTAACAAGGGGAATGCTATGCTTATCGCTTAAAACTCTATGCTTAGTAATCAATTGAGCAGTCTGAATGGTATTCCCTTGTACATACAACTTATTTTCAAGCTTGTTTTTCAAAGTTTTTAGATTGGAAAATTCATTCAAAAGTTTTGATTCCTTAGCATTGAATTCTTGCTTAAGCATTTTAACATTTTCTTGAAGTTCCTGTTTTTGCTTAGCAGTTTTAGAAAGCTTTTCTTGTAAGTAGTTTAACTCTTGTTTTAAAGACTTCTTCTTCTCAAAGTTACTTTTTCTAATAACTGTACGCATTTGTTATCCATCTCCTGCTCACGAGTAGTTCACTCAAACTTAGCACGTTGTTCATAAATGGCAACTCGTTCTTTATAGGCATTAAGTTCAGAGAAAACAGAATCATCAGGGGCCATGCATGTATTCATAAAAAAACATAGTCATCATTGACTGCAGAAGATGCATCACTTGGTACTACCTCACTTTCACTTTGTTTCACATATTGATCATATGGGACACTATTGATATTACCCACATTTCAATATTTGACTCAATAGTTTCAGTTGATTGTACTTGTCATGCATCTTTTGCCCATCCATCATCGTATAGTTTTATACCTCAGAAATGATTTGTCTTTGGATTACCAGCTTGTGGTGATGAAGAGACTTTAGGAGAGACCATTGGAGAAATGCTAGCCATGAAAATGGTTTGTGCAGTAAGTTCATCATCAACGTATGCATCACAATCAGCGACTTGAAAGGAATTCTGATGATTGTGGCCTATCTCCTGAGTTGGCTGCTCATCCACATCTGCATCATATGTCTTAGCATTTCCCTCAGCAAGAAACAACAACCTCTTCTTCATCAAAGCTACCCATTATCCTGAGCTTGAACAAGCAACATCTTATCCCTGAAGTACTCTGCATTCTGAGGGCGTTTTGGCCATGTGCAGTTCCTTGCAACGTGTCCCTCACCTCCACACTTGTAACACTTGATTGGCTTTACTTGTCCCTGATTTCCATTCCTTCCCCTGTTCTGATTTGCCACATACCTCTACAACTCCACCTCTTCCTTGTTCATACTGCCTTTCTAACTGGCTGCACCATAACCTTCCCATCTCTGACAGTGGCTTGATTGTGTGGATTAGATGCTTTTCTGAGTTGTTGTTGGTGTGTGGAGAGAGTTCATGTTTTGACTAATCAGGAGAGCCAGTTGATTAATGAAGTTACCCACGTGTGCCTCAGCATCAGCTTGTTTGAACATTAGGATCGGGATGAGTTTGTGAGTGCCATCACCCATGGGTATAACTTGTGAAGCTTTAGTGGTAATCCCAATGTTTGAGTAGAAGGCAGTTGAATCATTTGATGAGCTTGTCTCTCCTGAATTTGTTTTGAATTGTTCAAGAATCCTCTTTTCAACATGGCATGTCTCTCATTCTGAAGAAGGAAGGCATAGAGTTGCTCATAATTTGTATTCTTCAATCCTTTGGTTAGCTTCACAGAGGTGACAAACTTGTGCCAATCGGGATTCATGTTGTTCACAAACTTTGAGTTCAGCTGAATGTTTGGCATAGTCATTCTAATGTTTCTCATGTCATTAACAAGCTTGTGAAATCTCACGTAATACCCATAGACACTCTCATCTAGTTTCATCTTGAAGTGCTCAAATTCATCATAGAGTTGTGATTCTCTGTTTTCCATAGTTAATTCAGAACCAGAAAGAAGCATCTTGACATTATCCCACACATCCTTGGCTTCAGTGTTGTGATTGATCAGCTTGTAGATATCTTTTGGAAGACCTTGAAGTATGATGTTAGAAGCCCTGATACAGCATCGAATCTCTTTTTCTCCTTATCATTAGTTCATCATACTCTTTGGTCTGTCAATCCATAGATCATAGTCCATCTGCAGCTGTATCAATTAAGTCTCTTGTAGTCTCAATCTGATAAGGTCCTTCATCAATCGATTTTGAGAATGTTGACTCCGTTTCTTTTCCCAAACATACAATCGGATTCGTTGAGCCCATGAATCATAATCAGTTCTTTCAAGCATAGGTGGACGAGTATCTGACCCTGCTGCTTGAACGTCCTCAGCTACGGAAGAAACAATAGTAGGTGTAAAATCCGAAAATCTAAAACGCGTAAAAAGACTATTTTGCCCCCTAAATTAAAATTTATAAAATACATAAAATACGTCATGCTTATTAAATGTTAATTAATCTCACTTAAAATTATTAACAAACTTAATTACGAGGTCATTAAAATATTACTTTACATCTAAAATAGAAATCCACTCTATACGTTTTGCATGGGCCGAAATTTCATTTAAATCAAATGCATGCACAATTTATCTTAATATTTAAAGGTCCAAATATGTAATTAGAAGTAAACTGCTATTGTGAGCCTCCTGTTACTCGTCCAAGTTACAGCCCTTATCACATCATTAACAGGCCCAGACAGCTTGACTATGCCTTGATTTCTCTGTTGACTCGTCAAACTAAACTCCAATATAATCCCTTGATTTTTTACGTCTCAAATAATTTGGATACACCATAAACGCCAACCTAAACCCGAGTTTCATCAGTGACGGCTGCAATCTCTGCCTCTCCTCCTTTCGATACAAGGCAAGCACAAGGTTCCAAGTAGTTTCTGTCTTGAGTTTTGAACCTCTTGTTCTTCTCGTTCCAACATTCGTAAAGACGCATCAAGGTTTGTTTCGTCTAAAAACCTTTTCCGACCTTACTTTTTTTGTTTTTCCCTTTTTTCTGTCATGAGTGATATAGTGCCTCATGATGCAGCATTGCTATGGACTCAAGCTTCAAATAAAAACAGTAAACTTTGGTCAACAAGAACATGTAACCTCAAATATGTTATAGGCCCTGTAATCGAAACCTATAAAGGACCCATGAATTGTTTGCAGGAGAACCATATATCGCCCATGTACATTCTTTGACCTGTTTATCAACATGCTCCCACATTCATGCACAACTGTTCTTTGAATTTCTCATGTGTTCCAATTGACTGCATGAATTATGTATATTTATTTGGGCACATGAGTAATAAAAATATTCAATGAAATCCTCAAATAAGTCTGATAAAATCGCATTAATATAAAGTAGTTACAGTATTTCATTTGTAGGATCACTTAAAGATTTAATATGATGAACATGCTAAAAACTCGAAAACTTCCTGTTTTGATTTCGTATTTGTCACAAGTATTGACATGTTTTAATAAAGTCACGTGGTACATGCATAAGTCACTAAATATTGAAATAGGATTCAGGCTATTCGACCCAGACTATTTTGTTTTGACACCTTTCTCACCCCATGACCAGTCGACCATGCATGTTTTTACTTAAACAATGCTAACTAAGATGATACTAGAGGTCTTCTGACATACACCTATGTTATTTTATTGTGTCAAATTAAAAGATTAATGCATGTGAATAAGTTGTTCACCTTGGGTTGCATATGCATTTTTATAAGAGCCTCTTGGTTTAGTTGTGTGGCGATATGATTTTCAAAAGGTCTGTGTACTTGTTTGTGTCGTATGGATGTTTAAAAAGGTCGACTTGGTTTAAAGTTTAAAATAAAGGTTTGGATTATTAAGATTAAAGGTTAGACTATAATTAATGAAGATGTCGGGTTGGTCTTGAAATAATGAAGCTAGAAGGTTAGTCGTTTTGAGTAAATGCATGGACTAACTGTAAAAACAGTCAACTTGTAATATTACCTTTTAACCCAAACTATTGTAACAACTTGTCATCATTAAACACCTAAACTATAATAATCTCAGGGTTAATCTAATAGATATTAATTGCATCATAAATGACTACTACTAAATGGGTAAACCTAATTCATCAGACTTAAAATTAATACGTGTATTTTATTTGTATAGTTCTGCAAAAGGAAGTGATTCTTGGCTTTCTGTGTTTCTTGCTATTGTTAGTTTTGCTTTTGGAATAAGGTACAGATATTCTGACCTTTCATACAGTTTCTCATGATTTTTCTTTCTTTGGCTTTTCTCTTATGCTTATTAGGTTTTCCTATGCCATTGCTATGAA